>KV751316.1:4937950-4964446 GCA_001698575.1 Mola mola
GCAAAAAAAGAAAACCCATCGAACCTTTCACACTTGAAAAATATTCCAATGGTAAAAAAAATTCACTAATGACAACATGAGAATTAGCCATTTGAGGCACCCGCTGGGCACAGGGGCGCACACACAGACATACATATAAACATATAAACTTGCATGCATGCAGACAGCCACTGAGGTGGGAGGAAGTGTTGAATTTCTGAGCTCTCCCTCCTCCTTGACTTTTGTTATCAATTGTGCCCAGCTCTCCCAGGGTTCTGTAATTCCCAAATAAATAAATCATTAGTGGCTCCAGCATGGGGATTAATCAGTGGCTGCTGCTGCAGCTTCTGACTCTCAGTGGGAGTGTACCAGCACTCCCACCACATTCACATCAAGTCTCAGCAGCAGCAGCTAGCTGCACTGCGTCTGTAGGGCCTGCTGCTATTGATTTTTGTAGTGAGCAACTGTTCTATCAATTATTACGGTGATTAATTTAGTAATTGGGTCTCTTAAAATAAGAAACGAATTGTTCATTGATGGCAGTGAGTAGGGTCAGCAGGTGTCAGGGAACATGGTAAATAAATGTATTAGCCAGGCTTCTAAACCAAGAGTAACGATAAAGAAGTACATTAGGTAGGTGTCAAATGTCAATGTAGGTTTACAATAAAAGGGCTACAGTCAGATATAATTATAAAAGTTGTTGATACATGGTATTTTTTATTAGTAGGATATGTTGCTGTTAGTTTTGACCTTTGATGTATTGCAGTGCGTGTATTGCTGGAACCCTTGTGGTTAAGTGCACCTCCTTTTGTTAAAATCATCTGAGAAGTCAGATGAAAGAGCTGCAGTGTCAGAACAAACCTTGCCTTGCTGCAAGTTTGGCTTGATACAGCTTTTCTGACTGTTAATTTTGACTGGATGGCCTTATTCAAACACAGTTTGGGAGGCTCCTTTTGATCATTTGCCAAAGGATTTTACTGTGTCAAGTATAGTATAGAATTCAATATTCTTCTGACTCCATGTGAATATGTAAGTAATTCTTATATCAATAGAAACGTATGCTGGTCATAACATTAATGAAGCTTAATCTAACACAGTACCACAGAGGTGGGAATATGTAAACATGCATTATCACCTTCTCTATGAAGCTTACAACCTTATGCCAATCTCTAAACTTTCACCTATATTCTGCCCAATGCACATACTTGTTCACAAGAACTATAAAAGCACAACAAAAAGGCTAGGTTCAATGAAAACGTATAAATCCCTCCAAATGTCATAAAATAATCTAGATTTGTAAATTATACGATGATAATAAGATAATGCAAGGGGGTGTCGTTACTATATTACAGGCTTACTCAACAAATAAGATATGTCATAATTCTTAATATAATCTATGTACGTATCTATGTAACAAAGAAACCTGTGGTCTAACCTTCACACAGCTGTCAGGTGTCTTTGTTTAGCGTCCCCTGGCCTCAGCCGTCATTTTGATTCCCTCTCATATACACACACACGCCACGCACATACTTGTAAATAAGTGTATATACTGGTTAGCAGATTAGTTATTGTGTGTTCCTTGTTCACTGTTTAATAAATACTTTTGGATAAACATGCTGTGTTGTGTAAAAATGTTTTGTTTAATGTTGTACAAGAGTGAATTCAATTATGAATCATAATTCCGACTTCACAGTTCAGTGGATTTTATGGGACTTATTCATTTTATTGGCTATCTTTTCCCTTCTTTGCCCCGAGGTGATCTAATGCAAGGTAGATCCTTTAATATAATATAGTTAATAACTTTTTATTCAACATTTTTATCTTATTTCTAATTATTAGGTATTATTGATAGCTAAAATTTAACCTATTTTTGCCCTGCGACCCAGCACCAGCATCGCATTAATCAGAACCACTCAGTGATTAAATGCGAAGCACTACTACGGTGGTTCTGTTTAGATCTAGTTTAACAGCAGACCGTGCACTTTTCATTTCGCTTCAACTTGAAATGGTCCGAAACTTTGGACATTTTCTGTTGTTTCCTCCAGCCTGTTTCTCCTTTTTGAGCTGGTTATTTTTGTTCCAGTTTGTAATGAGCACCTTCACTTTATCTCCTCCCGTGTTCACAATGTTGGGTCTCATCAAGAATCCCCCATTTGACAAACAGTGCACTGTAATCAAGTTACCTAAATTATCTAAGAGTGATTGTTGGAGCCTTAATTGAGGATTCTAAGTAGCAATCTGTAAACTCTATATAATTATGGCCAATCAATTCACCTCATTTCATACACTTTTTGATCAATCTGCCTCGCTCACAGTCCTTGGGACTTGTTAGGACACAAGTCTAACAGATCCCTGTATTTACAGTATTTTTATGTGCAGTTTATCTACAGTGAAGATCTAGGATTTGTGTATGGTGTAACTGTGAGGGGAAACATGTTGATAGCACATTTTTAAATCTCTGAGTAACTGAGTCACTGAGTGGAGGAGCTGGTGGCTGACGCAGTGACAGAGGGGAGGAAAGACAGGTTAGGGAAGCCGTGGAAGAATAAGTGCATTGCAGGTGGAGAGAAACAAGCCCAACTCATCGCTCACATGGCACTTGGGCCGCAGAAACAGCTAATGGATTGTTTGTTTGCTCAAAACCAAATGGTATTTTGACGTGCAACTGGTTTATTGCATCAGATCAATAACATTATGATGAAGTTTATGTCTGGAGCATCAAAACCAGCTTTCAATTACATTTAATTGGTCAGAGTGACGCAAGCAGAAAAAATAAAGAGAAGACAGACACAAAATGATTTAAAATCAAGGTTTAAACTTGTAAGGACATTCAACAAGTATTAAAAAGTGAGATATTAAAACTAAACTCAATTCTTTAACTACAATATTCATAAAATATAAACGAACAAACAAAACAACAACAACAACATTGTGAAGGTATTATATATTACAACTGAAACATCAACAGGTCCAAAGATCCAAAGCCAACAGGTATCTATCTAGGATTACAAGAAGTCAGTTCAACAGAGGACCACATCTTTTTAATCAGCCAGGAGTTCATCATCCATCGCTTTTCATTCTCAAAAACACAGCATTCAACTAATGAAGCTCAGAGAAAGTTCTAGCAGGAAGATAATGTTTTCATGCATTTCTCTCTCCACTTCTTAGAATCAACTGACTGTGGATGCATCCTTTCCTTCCTTACATCAAATCTGTAACGTAGAGTACAACTGCCATATATGGCCACCACTAGTCTTGATATGTAAAGGTGCACCACCCCACAACAGAAAATGATACTGTCCTATTTTCCAGTGCGTGCATAAGTGGTTCAGAGAAACAGTGCCGTTTTCTTAGTTTCTCCCTTGCTTGGCACTTTGATTTCTTCTTTCAGTAGACAGCATGTCTTCCTCTGCGGTCTTGTAGCTATTAGGCTACAATGGAGCAGGAGAAGCTTATTTTGATGTATAAAATTATCTTGTACTCTATGACCCACAGTCCTGGTATTATAGAGATCATATTAAAAGAGACACTTCTGGCTGAACAGTAGCTGGAAAAGATTGTCTTCTTTGCTTAGACTCACATTAACAGCATATAAACATGCATCCACTGGCATTTGCATAATTAATGTGCTAAAGACATGCCAAAGAAGCCTGGATAGCTCAGTTGGTAGAGCATCAGACTTTTAATCTGAGGGTCCAGGGTTCAAGTCCCTGTTCAGGCAGACAGAGTTTTCGAAAACAAGATCAATTAAGTTTATCAATCTATGGTATCTCTAATAGTTACTGGGTATATCAAATGATGACAGATTGAAACTGTTGGCGTCAAAGTGCCAATAGTCTGTCTATAGGGTTCTTGTTGAAAGATCTAGTGCAAGCCTCAGTTTTTGAAATAAAATTCTTAGTGCCTCTGTCCAGAGTAGCTGCATTGTTCTAGATGACATCAAGTTTGTTCTAACTAACAGGTCAATATCTTGTCTTCTCCATCTAGAATAGCTGTACCCCAGGCTGTAAATACAAGGACTTTAATCCCTACTCTTTTTGCAATCTCTAGGAGACATAGACTCTAGCTTTGATTGAGACACATTCCCAACGATTGACAGATAGCCCTAGATTCAATGAGCAAGTCTGTATATAGAGCCTGCCAAGGAGACAGACACATAAAACATAAATACTGTGTGACAGTTCAAGGCCAGTGCACCGCTATCCAGGAATGGTGACTGACAGCTGTGAAGGTGAGTCCCTGCACGTGCCACACAGTCGTCTACACAGAACCACATACACAAATCTGAGCTTTTAAAATGGGCAAAACGTCTGATTTGACTTCATCAGACAAATTATAGTGACCGTTGCCTGATCTTGGAGTAATTAAAAAAAAAAGCAAAGAAAAGCCGTAGCGCACAAATAAAACCACACAGGCTAAATCACACACTATCGTCTTTGGAATCAAAAGAAGATTTGATGCTAATTAATACCAATGAGTACCTTTATCTTTCTTCTGTTGCTTCAGGCTTTACATTACGGTAGAATGTCGACTTAAAAGGGGCAGATTCACAAATAGGGCACATTGCACGGACAAAGGACTGCCTGTCCTTTATGCCTGTAATCCAAACAATGTAAGTCACTCAACACACATTCCATGTAGACCAGGTCCTTTGTGTGCTGGTTCAATAACACTGATACCCAGATGCTAAATGGAGCTGAGCCATGCCATTGTTATTGCTTTTAAGGCCACCTCTCTTTTATGACTGTTGAGATTTTGCCAGAGGAAATTTTGAGTACCGTTGAGGTTGAGTTTTTTCATCGTCTTCAGAAAAAGGAGCCCAAGGATTAACAAGTTTTGTTCATCAAAGACCTTCCTCTTAACAGGTGCTTCTCAAACTGTAGTACGTATCCTTAATATTTTTATTTGAAATATTGGTGCCATGATTATTGACAGAGGAAATACCACAGTTGCACAGTTTTCACAATAATCAATGCTACAGAAGGATTAAAAAAAAAACAAAACACAATAGGTATTTTTTTATGTTTTAGTTCATTTACATACATTATTTTGGTTCTGCAAATAAAACAGATTTGCCTAGCCTTTAATATTGAGCTTATTAAACATATACATTTTAACATTCACTATAGCTGCGCTTTGAAACCAAGCTAATAATAAAGTATCACTTTAAAAGACTAAAATGTGTATTATCATCATCAACATCAACAATAATGTAACGTTTAGCTAATTTAAAAATAATTAAATAGTTAATCGTTTGTAATGGGGGAGAGTGAGAGAGAGAAATATGAGGGGTGTGAATGTGTCAGTCTCTCATTTGGAGCTGAATCTGCTCTCATACATTAGCTAGTTCAATTTTTCACCTTGATTTGGACATGGATGGATGGATAATTATCTTGAGGATGGTGCAACATGTATGATGTGTTGGAACCCTGACAAGTGCACCGCACACACACACAAAATATGACTTGGAAAGTGGATTTCACTACACTGCACACACACAAACTGCAGTCAAGCAGAGACACTATAGTTATTGTAGTTTTTGTCTGCAATTCTTACGCTTGTGAAACCATGACATCCCTACTTTCTATCTTACTTGCATTTCTCTGACTCATTTTACTGTCTGGTCTTCCTCCTGTTGTCTCTCCCTTGTCTGTAACTCATTCGGTCCAGTCACACGGCACTTCAGAATTCACTAATTTGCCATCACGTGACCATATTTTCAACGCGAGCAACTGGTGAGTTTCCTGTACAGCTAAACCACTAGTGTAAAGGCGAGAATAAAAGAATAGAATAGAAACGCTCCATCAAGACAGGACAATTATAAATGACGTATTGGTTAAGAATAGGTCCACACAGGCCAGCATCTTTGGTATATATTCTATATTGCTATATATGTTGCTATAAGTGAATGCTCACTCCACTCATAGCTCTTGCCTCATTAGAGCCCCTCATTCCCGTATTTCACAAACTCAGTTTGCTTACCTACAGTAAAAAAGTTTCAATTCTCTGTCAATGTGTTTCTTAAATATTTTTCTTAAATAAGTTCTAGAAACGTCTTTTGTCCAGCCAATACTTTCCATACGGTTTACCAATATGAACTCTTGGCTTCTCTCATCCTACGGCCAAGGCCCTATATGAATATTGTTTGTTTTCTATTCTGTAATAATTTCTTATTTTCTTTGTCTTTTATTTTTTTCTCAGCGACCCTTTATTCACATCACTTTGGAGTATATTTTCTTGGATAGTGGATAATGGTGGCTGTGCACACTCCTCAACTAGTGTTTTGGTGTGATCCTGACTGTTTCTTTGTACATATGCAGCAGATGGGTGTTGTATGGTAAAGTGACGTCATTAGTTTCTTTTGGTTCGTTCTAAATTTGTTGGACAATTATTGTTGTTGATACATCTCATGGTTACTTCCTTATTGCTTTGCTGGCCCCTTGAGCGTTTTGGCTATTCTCCTTCACATTTTTTTCTTAGAAAGAAAAAGAAAAAAAGAAAAAAAAAGTGGTGTGTATTTATGTACATTTAAGAATTTTGCACTGAAATGTATTTAAACTTCACCGCTATGAAAAATATTGCTGTATTAGTGTGTAGTTAGATGTAGTTGTTCTGTCAAGACTTACATTACCAAAGCCAAAAAAGGCAGACAGATTTCAAATTTGATCTGAGCGCCTCAAGCTATAAGCTGCACTTTGCTTGTCTGTTTTCCTAGCGGGATCCAGCAACACTTAAGGATTACGATCCTTCTAGTGTAAAAAGGCTTGAAGTCAGTGTAAAGTCTCGTTGATGAGAAAAGACACTGACAAGGACATGACACACACATCAGACTACATTTGATCATCGAATAAGGGATTTGTCATTTTTGGATGTACATACTGTCTGCCTGTGTGAAGGACTTAGTTTGATTAGATTAGATTGATTAAAAACAGGAACAGACAGCTTATATGCACTCAGATACACATCACAGGTACACATCCAACACGCTCAACCCTTATGTATCTTTTTATCATCGTATTCCTTAAAATTTATCATTAAATCAATCAAAAACGTCAGGAGTTTGTTTTTCCTCGAAATGAAGTACTTCTTGAGTTCCCATTCTCTCTTTCTCTGTCTCACCCTCTATGTTTCTTTCTCTGTCACCCTTTTGTCTTTCCTTCTCTCTTCCTCTCGCTCGCTTTGTCTCCGTTTGTGCTCATTCAGATGTCAGAATGTCAAATGATAGGGGAGAAGACGAGACAAAAATGATAGCCTCCATTTTAAGAAAAGAACTACAGTGAATGGGCATGTAATTACTCGTATGAGCTTATGCCAGGCACGCTGCATGAATCCAAATCAGTTTCCAAACATCATCGACACAAGAGAGTAAAAATTACCGTCTCAGGGTTGTGTGCCTCTGCGCATTAATCATGTTGCAATTTCCATCCACGTCTGTCCACTCTTATAATATATGGGGTGACTGACATCGAGCTTTGTCACATGGTGTGACAACAATCACCAGAAGTTAAGTATCAACAAACTCAAAGAGTACGTAGCAGACTATAATGCCTGAAATATGGATGTTATTGCCAAAAATTCTAAAACACTTTGCTTTATGTACATCTCCAGCCTGGCAGCACAGAAGTTACGTACAAGAAACTAAACCAACTAATATCCTCTTCAGCTTCTAAATTGTGGTGTGGAATAATGACAAGAAATGTTGTTGTTGTCATCATCCTCATCTGATTAATCCAATTCAAGTTGCAGAGGCAGCAATCTTAGCAGACACTCTTCTCCCTGGCCACTTCTCCTAACCCCTCCAGGAGGATACGGAGATGTTCCCAAGCCAGCCGAGAAACTTCATCTCTCCAGCATCCTATCCAGGGGCCCCTTTCAGAGAGGAGGCTCAACAAACTCTTCGCTTCCACAACAGAGGATTTGATTTGGTTCAATCAGTTCAGAGTAGGTTCACTCCCAGGTACACGTAGGCACCACTTCTGTAAAAAGCCCAAAATAATGGAGCCCTGATCCTACAAAGTAATGCAGCTGTAGCGGCAAAGGAGAGAGAACTGGCGAAGAATTGCTGATCAAGTCAATGCATAAGTTTGAGTGTAGTGTTTTCATTTAAACATTTAATCACACATAATATATACAGCTGAAAACTAGTAAACTGACACTGAAACTAAGATGTATTTTCCTTTAGATGCACTCCTCTGGGCACAATGCAGACTTCGAAACAGCTTAAAGTAAAATGTAGGAACATAGTTCAAACAGGTAACATTTAGGTTCATGTTGGTATCTCAATGCAATCATATTGAATATATTTAACAATGTATATATCATTTGGTGGATATTACAGTGTACAGCTTTACCTCCAGGAAAGTTCTGTTTTCCACACATTAATGTCCTTTCACCTGCAGAGTTAAAGAAATACTAAGTCTAATCAAATTAACGTCTGCGTCAACATCCACATGGGTGATGTTGGTGATGGGAGGATGGAGATTATGCAGATAAACAATGGACTGATGAAAAACAACATTGCTCAAATAGGTCTAAATGATAATACATAATCATCTTCTGACACATACTGAACTCTCTACAGAGTAATATAGCCTCTTCAAGTACCTGGTATGGACTGAATGAATCAATAAGGAAATCAGGTAACAATTTAGGCTTAGTAAGAGAAACTCAAGCTTTATTGAAGAAAACCTGCCCCCAGCCAGGTTTCACAGACTTAGTTGCTATAGCTACTGACTCAGAGCTTAAGGTACCTCTCTTTATGAAACCTCTTTGAGTTACCCCTAATCAGTTTATCCACGACTCCAAGGGAATGTTTGTGGCCGAGTTTAAGAATTTCTGTTGAGGGTTACAAAAATAGGACATATCCAAAAACATAATACCTTCTGGCTAGATCTGCTAGCGCGTCTCAAAAAAGTTAGAATATTGTGATTTTTCAAGAGTTATTTAAGAGAGTTATTATTTAATATATTTCAGACTCATAAGACATAAACTAAATAACTAAAATATTTCAAACATTTTACCATTTTAATTTAGCTAATTATGGACTGGTCAAAAAAATCAATGAAACACTTATCAAAATAGAGAATATGTCACTGCTACTGTATAAGCCATAATCATCAGAACTGAGACAAAAAAGGATGCAATATTTCACTTTATGTGTAAAGAATACCGAATATATGAAAGTTTAACATTTTGAATTCACTTACAAAAAGAGACCTTGTTTTACTCAGAGATGCACTAGTGCAGACCTTTTTCACAGCAGGGTAAACACAGGTGTGTGATAGTAATCAAGGCTCTGTTCCATTCAGGTTGAAGACTGATCACTGATAGATGGTGCCACAATAAAGGAAATTTTGTTAACGACACCTGTGTTTACATGTAATTTCATGTCAGTATGGCTGCCGTGAAAAAGGTTTTCTTTAGCATGTAGGCATAAAACTTCCGAAGAAATCAGTCGGGTAGAGAGGGCACGGGGGCAAGGAGAAGGGCGGGGAGAGGGACGAGGTTGTGCGGGACGGAGTGACAGAGGGACGACAGTAGCTACAGAGAGCAATGGAAATGAAAAAAGGAGGACAGGTCCTAGTTTGAAGTGATGAGAAGAGCAATTTTAACTATCGTCACCTGGAACATCACACCAAACATTAAGAAAAGTCACTCTGTTTGAACCGAATGGCAGAACGACTGCAGTTCTCTCTGATCCTTTGATCGAGCGCAATCACTCAGCTACCTCACTCAAGTGACTCTCATGTACTGTATGTCCTTTTAAGTCGCTGACACATATTGGTTACCCCATCCACAGCCAAATGCACACACACCCACAAAGATATTACACCACACATATATGTCATTCTATATTTTTGTCATCTACAATCTGTCTATATTGCCAATTCAATCAATACTCCCACATGGCTGGCCACATGAACTGGACTGCTGAACAGCAAATCCAACTGGGCTCTTTGTGTGCGATACCCACACTATATCTGGATTTATAGACTCATATGAACTTAGACATTCTTAGTAAACCTTTATCTTCATGTTGTTGTGTTCTGTACAAGAGACATCGATTGCACGTCTGTCCATCCCAGGAAGAAGGATCCCTCCTCTGTGGTTCTTCCTTGGGTTTCTTATTTTCCCTATTTAGGGTTTTTTTTTTTTTTAAGTTTTTCCTCACCCGGTTCAAGGGTCTAAGGGCAGAGGGTGTCACAGGGTGTACAATTTGTCAAGGCCCAGTGAGATAATGTGTAAATTGTGATTTTGGGCTATACAAACAATTTTCGGTTTGATTTGATTAAAACAGAATACACTCCATTGTACAATTTCTGGGTGGAAAAATGTATAGTGTTTTAAAAGGTTGAGATTTTGTGTGCTCGACATGCTTTTTTCTCTTTGTTCACTTCTGCTTTTACTATTGGGTGTAAATAGGGGATATCATGCTTTTCACATCAGGATGAGTTTTCAGAAAGCCCTTAGCTTAAGGAAAACGTATTGCAATTTGGAAATAAAAAAATAAAATAAAATAAAAATGATGCCTATATTACAGGCGGAGGGCTCCATAATGAATGTTAAACTGAAGAGCAGGGATAATACTGGTGTGCAATCATTTAATCACCAGTTACAATAGACTGGTATCTGGGCAACAGTGAAATTTGCCCTCTAATCCCCTCAAATGTACAAAATAAAAATCTGAGTAATTTACTTTTGTAATGGCTGGTTAGGATGGGAGTTGATTAAAGAATTGATTTTCTGGAAAAGTACCGTGGGGTTATAACAATGATTGGTAATAATATTGGAGGTTGAATGACTTCCTGGCTATTGGTAAGTAATAAACAGGCTTTTGAAAGTGTCAAGGGAGGTTTGGGATTATGTTATTTTCACTTTCTTTCAGTCCTCTTGCATTGTTGTTGCATTTCAATACTAAATGCTGTCATTTTTATTGGAATCCCAGCTTCACCACTAAAGATGAGTTTGGAAGAAGTTGTGAATGATGTTGACAAGTATTGTATGATCTTTGAATTTTGACTTAAAACTGGGGTTAAATCAATAATCTGCATGTTTACTTTCTTTACTTCTGGTCATGGCAGGCAGAGTGTCCTAATAATAATAATATGTGAATAAAAAAATTATATTAAAAACTTTAAATGGCTGTCCAATAATAAAGAAAATACTGTCCAGTTATGTTAGATATGACCAGGATCTAAACATGTATTGTTAAGGAAATTGTCAAGGCCTGGATAAAAAAATCAGTTTAAAAAAATTGCTTCGATCCTAAATGGGAACAGGATGTTTCAGACATTCGCTTAGTCCATGTTCTACCGCATATCTCCATACATGGCCCACAAGTCCCTGACCTTCAGTCAAAGTCTGAATTTAATTGGCAAAGCTTTCTCAACAAGGATTTCATTTGCAATCTGCAAATTCTTGTGTGGTTCAGTCAACGAGTGAACCATGGACATTTTTCATGCTTTAATGATGCTAATCACACTAAAAAGTGGCAAGAGAAGAAAAAAAAATATCAACACATGTTACATGATCCACAGTGGTCAGTAGCTCCCTCTTCTCTCTTTAATTAGTGATTCCCTTGACAATATTGTTAATGTTCTTCAGTGGCATCTTAATGAGCCCTGCAGCTCTTGGACTTTGACAGTCTTGTGCTGTGTCCCGCATTTTAACTTGTATGACTCACTCCTCATTGTAGTTATTAGCTGTATGTGAGTGTGCATGTCTTCCTGACTGGGTGGAGAAGTGGGCTGCTGCAAAAGATGTCTGGTCCGCTCAGCTAATTCACTAACATTGAAACTGTCTGGGATTAATCATACTGTAACACAGAAATGATGCTTTGTGTGTTATATGTGGAAAGTGGGTTTATTTAAAGTGTATGTCAGAAACTGGCAAATTATTAAATTTGCCCATACTTTTCCGACTTATAAGTACATAGAACGCATTTATTAATAAAACAGTGGCATATATAGATGAAGGATATGTCAACAGTTCATGCTGGTCAATCTAACGTCCTCTTCCAGCCTCCAAGCACTAATTGATTTCAGAGCAGACTTGGACCTTATGGACCTCAGTATGCCCTGGTTGTGGAATATTCTTGGCTGATTTTGCACACATCGATTGGCAGTCTGGTGACATTTTGTCTTGGAGCAGGGAGTGTAATAAGACCTGTTTTAAGTAAGGGGTAGTTGTGTCTGAAGCTAACCTTACTGGACAATATCACGCACAGGCCAGGACCAGTTGTCTGTATTCTCTATCGGCACCAGAATTCCAAGCCATGGAGGATTACATCAGTGGAGCTTTCAAGGTAGGAATCATTCGGCATAAGTCTTCTCCAGTGGCTGGGAGACCCTGTATTGATTATCGTGGTCTCAATGACATTACTATAAAGAACAGGTACCCTCTTCCTTTAATCTCTTCTGGTTTTGGTCTTCTGCAAGGACACAATTTTTACAAAATTTGCCAATTTAGAATAAGGGAGGGGGACCACTTTTAACAGCTTTTAATCAGCTGTCATCACAAGTATCTTGTAATGCCTTTCAATTTAACTAATGCCCTAGCTGTTTTTCATCCATCCATCCATTTGGGGGTGGGGGGGTTGAAGCCTATCTCAGCATCTTCCGGCGAAGGCAGGGGTCGCCCTGGACAAGTCGCCAGTTCATCGCAGGGCTGACATATAGATACAAACAACCATCCACACTTACATTCACACCTATGGGCAATTTAGAGTGACCAATTAACCTAACCCCCAGTTTGCATGTTTTTGGACTGTGGGAGGAAGCCGGAGTAACCCACGCAGGCACAGGGAGAACATGCAAACTCCGCACAGAAACGCCCTGACCCAGAATCGAACCCAGGACCATCTTGCTGTGAGGCGACAGTGCTAACCACTGCACCACTGTGTCGCCCTAGCTGTTTTTCAGCCTTTGGTTAATGCTGTTCTCAGTGACATGTTGAAATTTCAATTTGTATATCTTTATGATATCCTTATTTTCTCTCAGATGTTCTTAACTATAATCATCAATTATATGTAAAAGCTGAGAAGTGTGAGTCTCATGAACCCTTTGTCTCCTTTCTGGGTTATGTCATCTCTGAAGGTAAAGTGCAAATGGATTCTGACAAGATTATGGCAGTCCTTGATTGGCCTACTCCTACCAAAAGGAAGGAAGTTCAGAGGTTTTTGGGGTTTGCAATCTTATATTGCAAGTTTATCAGAAACTTTTGTGCTGTGGCTGCCCCTCTCCATGCCTTAACATCCTCAAAGTGTGATTTTTACGATCCAGGGATTAGGGCGGTATTGTCTCAGAGGTCAGTGAGTGATAAATTACATCCTTGTGCTTTTCTCTCACATAAATTGTCCCCTGCAAAAAGTGACTATGGTATTTGTGTTATTTATGATAAAGGTGACCCTGGAGGGGGCAGTTCAACAATTTTCGGTGTGGACTGACCACAAGAATTTTGGTATTTGAAATCTGTTAAAAGGTTAAATCAGATAACTAAATCAGGCAAAGTGGGTTATGTTTTTCAATTTCTCTGTATCTTCCCGGCCAGGGTCTAGGAATGTGAAACCAGATGTGTTGTCTAGAGTGTTCTGCAAATCTGAGGTTCCTCAGGAAACTACCATCTTGCCAGCCTCATGTGGTCAGAGCTACCAACTGGGCCATTGAGAACCACATGATGGGAACTGTAACACCCCCAAAAGGGATTCCTCCTAGTAGACTGTATGTTGTTCCCATACTGAGGGGTAAAGAAATCTTGGGCACATGATTCTGAAATCTCGTGTCACACTGAACAATTTTCAGGAAATTTGAGTGGTTATGTGGCCTAATTTTAAAGAGGTTTCTGAATATATTGCTGCCTGTCCTGTGTGTTCACAGTGTAAGTCTTCGAACACGTCCCACTCTGGGTCAAACCAGCCGCTACCTGTGCCTCATCATCCCCGGTCAGACATCTTTGTGGATTTTGTGATGGAACTTCCACCTTCTGAGGGTAATATGGTCAGTCTTACTGTGGTTGATCGCTTTTCTAAAATGGCTAGATTCATCCCTCAACCCAAACTGCCATCTGCTAAAGAGACAGCCGAACTATTACTAAACAATATATTCAGGTACCATGCTTTACCATGGCTTGCAGCTTGATGTTCTGCAAGCTTCTAGGAGCCAAAGTGAGTACTTCCCGGTTATCATCCTGAATCTAATGTACAAACATACAGCCTGAATTAGGACTTGGAAGTTGGGTTAAGATGTAAGGCTTAACAAAATACCTCTTTCTGGTAGAAAGTAATTTTCTGGGTCAAGTACACCCATAATACTCTCCGCAGCTCTTCCATTGAGATTTCTCCTTTCCACTGTGTTTATGGGTCTCCATTGTTTCCAGTTCTGGAGAAGGAAGTCCATGTGCCAGCTGCATTAGTCATGATTCATCGCTGTCGACATGTCTTGTCTCAAGTTAGATGCACCCTGCTGCTTACAAGAAGTCAGCAGATAAGAGATAACCAGTTTCTGCGTTTGTTCCAGGTCAGAAGGTGTGATTGTCTACAAAGGATCTCCAGTTTCGCATTGTCACATAAGTTTGCTCCCCGATTTGTTGGACCTTTTCCTTTCTCAGATGTAATAAACCCTGTCTCTGTGAGGTTGGGGCTTTCTATGTCACTACAAAACCACCCAATCTTCCACATCAGCGATAGTAAACCAGTGTCCTCTTGTCCCTCTGTCTAGACCCACCTCCACCCCCAGATCATCAATGGAGGTCCATTGTACAGCGAAGAAGCTATTATCGGTTTTTCGTCGGGGGCGTGGTTTCCAGTACCCAGTCGAATGACTGGAGAGGTCTTGTGTCTTTGAGGGGGGGGGGCAATCTCCTTGTGTTTAGTTTTTTTGACCAGAGCTTCTTCCTACTGATTTGGAAACCTTTGCCTACCCGTGTACTCGACTTTGATCAGATTAAATGTAATTGACTTTTCTTTGTGTCAGTGTCTGCTATTTTGAGTCCAGTCTGCACCTGGTCTTGATAGAATATAATATATGTTAGATCTGCGCTTCATAAAAATATAAAAGGCTGGTTACAGACCTTTTTAGCTTGCAGTGATTCTTAGTTTGTAAAAGTAGAAGGTAGACAAAAAAACCCCAAATCCATCTTCAATCTTTTATAAGTACAGTGTCGCTCAGCATAAATAACCACATTTCTAACTTTGAATAACTTTGTAACTTCTTCCTCTCCATCTCTATTCCAGTGGAAAAATGCCTAAAATGAGATATCCAAATTCAAATGGCTGTACCTTCTGGACTATATGGACAAATAGAAAGAATACTCCATTAATTTTCTTGTCACACTGTCAGAAAGAAATTGGAAACTTTAGCTCACTTAAATAATTTGTCACTGAAATAATTGACACTTAAGATTAAGTATGACCATTCTACTAAAACATGATATTCTATTGAGATAGAATATCATTTGAATTTTTACTTTACATTTGAATATATTTGACTCCCAAATTATAATTTGCATGTACAATCACTGTTCTAAAAATTATATTGCAAAAAACTGTATTATGCAATCCATATGTAATACGCTTGTGTAATAACCATAAGCAATGCAAAAATAAAACTGAGAGCATGTTGAGCAAATGACATTGACATATGTGAAAATATAAAATTTACATCAACTTGCCCAAAATCTACACAAAAATACAATTGTAGTATAAAATTTGAAAAAAAGAAAGAAAGAAAGAAAATTGCTTTAATTTGTAAGTACAGTAAATTAGCAGGATTTCTGTTTGTTCATGTGGGTTATGGTTTTGATATTTATTACAGACAGAAATACGAAGGAGCCATTTCTCTGAAATGGAAGCTCCAATAAATACTTTAACATTTGACCAATACCGAAAAAAATAAGGTCTGAGTTTCTTAAAATACAAATTTTAAATAATGCAAAACTTCTTGGCTAAAAAAAAAAATCCAACATTCCCTCAGAAAGATCTAAAAGCTGGAACTGACAGGGAATGTCCCATTGAGGCAGCACAGAAGCAATGTAAGTCTGTAGACTGTCGTTGTTAATGACAGAGCAATGTGAGCGAAAACATGACTCTATCCCAGCGGGGCCAGGAGCATTCATGTGGACGACCACCCTATTACAGGTGTGAGATGAGGCTAAATGGAGAAAAATGATATCCAGTCAGGCGGGCAGGACCCTGTCCCCAAGCAGTTGTTCAGCAGCTTGATCTACAGCACGGGTCACCTTGTCCACCCACTTACAATAAAGCCACAGCACTCCTAAACCCAATTCACAAAACATCTGGGGAAGGGAAGATGAATCATCGGGTCAGTCTGATCAGGCAGCCCTCTCTCACCTTTGTGCAGCGTCTCTATAACACTTAACCTACACTTGAGAAGAAAATATATAGTCTGCAGTGCCACATGTGGAATCCAAAACATGAGCCAACTTGTGATCCACCCATGGGTTCTACAACAGGATTATTCAGAATTATCTTTGTATGCTAGAGACTCTTGCTAATTAAATGCATTCTGCTGTGTTTAGCTGGGAGCCTCCAGGAGTGTAAAAGAGTAAAGAGCAGCTTTAAGAAACACCACTGGCAAAAAGCTATGAAACATAAACACTAAGAATTGAAGCATTAACTCTTAGACAGTACATTCAACAGCAGATAAATACAGTTAACTCAGCTATATCGGAAAGGCTGTGTTGGGTGCTACAAACTCAATTTCTAATATGCTCATCTACTACTGTGGGTACTGTTTATTCAAAGCAAGTATATTTGAAATTTTTCAAATGTGATTTTTTTTTTTTTTCCTTGAGTCAGGACCCCAGTCTCACAATGATCAACAGACTCAACCAAGGAGTCAATAATCCAAGAATAATTTCAGTGTCAAATTCATAAATTTTACATATTTAAAGTATTCATTTTAAAAACTCCCCAAAAAACGGCATTGCAAAGCTTCTGAAAAGAATACAACTGCAGCACTCACTGAAACGGTAAAAAGGTAAGCCTCCAAGCAAAGAAGATAGTGTGTCACATATCTCTTACACAAGGCATTGTTTCAAAGATATTTAACTGTATAATTGCATGCCATATACAATACTGTCATCCTGTTTAACAGATGGTGGTAAGACAAGCCCCATTTACATCGCCTTTTCCCCACCTCACCATATGTAAAATGTAATGGACGCAGGGTGGGGGTCAGTTTTGTATCTGATGCACGTCCGGAGGTAATATCGAAGCCTCATCAGAGATGAGCTGGTGTCTGTGTAAATGGCAAAGCTGTGTAACGCTCTCGTGTTACACATTGCGCCGGCCACACATCATTTAACTCCACAACGCTGTCTAAAATGCCACAGTGGAGCGGCTTAAAGCTGGTGCTGCTTGTTCTCTGTAAATTAGCAATAGGAGCCATTGGCGAGTCTTCAATGCAGGGCTGAGGCGGAGTCAGCGACGGCTACGGATTCATGCAGGCAGATCAGCACGAAAGAATACAAAGGAGCCTACGTTTATGTTTTTGCTTGCCTTGTCACAAGTGGGGTATTTCACCAGAGTTGTTTTCGCAGGCCAAGCTGCCATTTCTGAGGCTCTAGATAGATTTAAATCCTTTGTCAAATTATTAAATGATTAAATATTTTCTTTTATATCCAAATCAGGTCATTTATCTTCCAGTAAAACAAAAGTGTACGTATTCTTCAGCTTGTACCAACCAGGTTCCTCCAATAGTTTCACAATATGTTCCAAGTGAACGTCCAGCAGCACCTAAAAGCCAGCTCCAAAGCCTCTTTGTATGGGCCGTGCCTTCTGAACAACTTCATTCACTTATCAGGATCAATGTGGATCTGGATCATTTTCTGAGGAAAATATTTTTCTGGTTTTCCCCCTGGTGCCCTCCAGCTGCTCTAATTGAACACTGTGACTGATGGACTTTCCCGATGAGCAGATGACTGTGCTTAACTGTAACCCAGCGCTGCTTTTAAACAGTTACCACTAGCTTGGTTGGTCCATGGAAACGTCCCTTTATTTATTTCATTTCCAGCTTTCCAGGTGACAAAACTAACTGATGAAGTGTTTGGACCTAGCTATTGGCTACTTTTAAAAGTACCTCCCTACCTGAATGCTAACAGGAAGTGCCTAAATATATGATAGGGAACGACACTCTGCCTTCTATAAAAAAATAATAACCAAAAATAACATTATTACTTTCAAGAAGGCCACCTGCACCACTGCACACAGTTTATCTATAACCAAACTGTCTGTTCAGGGCTTGAACCTGGTTGCTTTCTGTACGATTTCATAATATCCTAGGTGCGCACAGACAGAGATGCAGGTAGGCGGTATTCACTGTAGTTACCCCGCAGCAGTGCTTTCTCCTTGCATACCAGCAGCCGCGGCTTCTCCCTTCTCATTTCCCACGCTGCAGCTACCCTGGATGGCGCCTACACAACAGAGGATTCTGACAGAAGGCAAAGCGTTTTAAAAGCAGCTGCTGCCAATGCAATCTGAGGTTATGATGACCACAAGGTGCTGCATTGAACATCAAGCATTCAACCAGCTGCGTTCAGCAGCCAGACGTGCAAAGAACAAAATCTGTCCTCACTGAAATGACTGGAGGAGGCCTAAAAGCTTTTTGTTTGCAGGTAAAATGGGGGTAAATTAAAGGGCCAAGACGAATATGGTGAGAAGCTATTGATGTTGTTGTTATTATTCCCAGTCAGCATTTTAATGTTTATTTACGTGCAAATGAATGTCACTGATGAATAATGATTCACTGTAGAAGTTGGGTCTGATTTTGCAAAGTAAATCAATATTGATATTGTACCATTGTATTCAACGTAATACAAAACAATGACATTTTATTTTTAAAATAGTTTATTAAAATAAAATAAAATGTTGTTAAAATGATGTACAGTAATTTTAAAAGCTGAGGACATTGCATGATGACTACAGATTGGTTTAAAATTTCAATATTGTTATTTAATTTAGTCTCAAACCCATTACACTTAAGTTCTAGAAAGATAATGTTTTTTTCAAATGGAGATCTTCCCTTCATATGGAATTTTTTTTTTTTTTAATTAAATTTTCACATTCAAACTGACTAAAGACAAAAATCAAAACCTTGGTTGTATATTCAAACACACATACATGAGTCAATGTCATAAACTGACCAGGAAAAAAGTATCTATTTTGCTGCAGTGTATTTCCCTAACATCTGGAATTATAAGGTCTGGTTGTGAGAATGTAAGTGCAATACAGAGCCACAGGGGGTCCCTCAAGACAATACTGATCCCATGAAGGTGTGTCAGGACTGACGTATTATAACATGGGACAGGAATACTTACATGTGGTAGCAACCAACAGGGCACCTGGCGTTTAAAGAAGCACATAGCATATGAGTTTAAAGTTAAAAATGTTAATTTTACTGTGTTTTCATGTGTTGTCTCATTTCTAACAGTAACACCGGGCCCCTTGTTAGATGCTTGAAATACTGCATGTGTGACTGATAATGAACTAAATTTCAAAACTGTTATTTTCCAAGTTTCATTAATCTTTTCATCCTTCGTACACTGGCACCGCAATCAACCCCATCGTCATATCGTCGCTGATGATGAGAGCAGAGGGCAGCAAGAAGCCTCTCTCCCTTTTCCTTCAATCAGGGTCAACTGTTCCATCCCTGCAGTATAATCATTGCAACAGTGTGTGGAGCAACTTGACATGTCTCTAATGAGATGCCAGCAAATGGCTGAGAGGAGGAGGCAGAGAAAAATGTTGGGTGCCAATACCTGGACCAAATGAAGTGCTGTCCAGATTAAAAGCCATACTTCATACAGACAAGCTCATCACCAACCTTTTTAAGTATGATGACCAAGATGTTAAATGTTTTTATTATATATACTGTGAGGATTTTAATATAGTACTTATAATTTTTCTCCCTAACCACACACACACACCTTATTACCACGCAGAATAAGAGCCGCAACATTTATCCATGAACCCAATTTAGAGTTCATGGATAAAAGTGTGTGAAACATGCGTCAATGCATCTATCGATGCAGGGTTTGTATCTCCAGAGAGCAATTGTCCAGAGCACCTAACCCATAATGCATCAGTCTTCATTAAGGTTGCTTTCTATTCTAGTACAGTTTGGCCTCATAACAACACTTTACCTTTCCCAGAAGAAAGGTATTAGTATTTGTATTAGCCCTCACTGTGATATAAAGCCAGTGTTTAAAAATAGAGGCCTTACATTAGCAGAGTATCAAGAATCTTCTGGCAGCAGATGACAACATATATCTGATATCAACTGACACAAAAGGATTTACTAGGCTCTTATCTTTAGTGCAAATTTAAATCTATCGCCAACAGACATCAATCACAGAATAAAAAAAGAGAATTTTGCATAGTTACTCTTAAGCTTCCAATCAATGAATCTTTCAGAGAAGACCAAACCACCTTTGCTGCCATCGATACCCACCGATACAAAGAATTAACTGAAAACGTTTTACTGCTGACAGGAGAGTCAAAGGAACTGGCACATATTCACATAGGTATCAGATGATTATTTGAATATGGATGATCCTGATTTCAATATTAAATGCAAAGAAAAAGCTTTGATTGCGATGATGTGAAAGCGGAAATATTGAATCGTCAGCTATCAACAGTTTACCGACTTCGCTGGATATAAACGGGAGATTTGAGGTTTATAAAAAACTGGATGTAACTGGATGCGTCTTATTGAACATAACACAATTGCTCACAGGAACAAGTCACTGTTGACTATGTAAACATTCGTTTTGGATCCTAAATGTGCTTAATCAAACTGTTTGAGGTCTATAACTGAGGAATAACTTGAGGAATAACTTGAGGAATAACTGTTTTTTCATGCTCCTGAAGTAATAAAAATGGTTTTGGAGATATGTGTGTTTCATTTGAAAAGAACAATATACGAATAACATTATTGTCAGTGGCCAACTGCTTCATCAGCTGTCTTCGCCCTTCTTCTCCTGCGTGGCTAATAGATTATTGGCTTGTCAATAATTAGAAGAGTATTTTCTAATAAAGCACGCCCTCAGCTTTTGACAAACACAAAGGTCAACATTGCTGAAACAGATTTCAGTACTCTCAAAATTGACTGAATCATAACTTAACCAAAGGACGATCACTTCATGGAGCATGCACATGAACAGATCTATTGACAGCACACATTTTGGATTGTCACTGAGGTAGAAGAAAATTAAAAACAAATACCTTCCACATTAGTAAGGTCTTTTTAGAGTCCTGGGGTGATTCCTTGCTTTAATTGGTTTAATTTCAAATGATCAGAATAAAACAGCATATGGCGGATTCCTTTTGTGTAGCGTTAGTGGTTCTGGGGTTGAGAGTTGTGCACTGAGTGCTGGTTAACTACTCCAACCAACATCCGCTGGAAAAAAAATCCAGTTCATTACAACTTGGCACAGGTTATTTTCGATTAGTGCTATTTACGATACTGTATCTTCAATGAAATACCTTGAGAAGTATCTGTTTTTCAATACCATTTCAATGCCATAGGGAACAACTGTAACCATATTAAGGGCATAAAGTTTCAAGGACGTCTTCCAGAACACTGGTACTCTCTCCGGACTGAAGCTTAGGTTGTAGACGTGTTTCAGTACAGAAGACAGCTGGATGGCACAGATTCTCAGGCTCCTGGAGGAGAGGCCGTGAGGTCTTGCAGCCTTCCGCTGCTGGATTCTCTCCAACTGTCTCCTAACCTGGCCTGAAGTCACAGTCATGCTGGGGAAGGTGCTGATGTCTAACCCTAGCTAAACCTGTTGAAAAACCAGTTTAACTTTAACGTGACCAAGGTGCTGCACAGGAAACTGAGGGGGGAGGGGAGGGAGGTAACAGTAGGAAAGCTAAACCTGTTGAAAAACCAGTTTAACTTTAACGTGACCATCAGTGATATTGAAGTAGGAGATCTGCCAACAAACTCTGAAATCTTTTCAGAGGTTGGAGTGTCAGTTTTCATATTATTGTTGAATTATGTTAAACAAATTCTGATTTGCTCCATTTGCTGAAAAAAAGTTAAGACCTCCTGTATTCGTTTCAAATCAAAAGTCCACTTGTATCTCAACAGATGCAACTAACCCCTTTTGCTGTTTCTTAACAAGGCTTTTACTCTGAAACATTTGCCGGAACATTTTGCGGAAAGTCATTGCTAATCTTATTATTTTCATCATTTATTTGTTAAACCTGGGATGAAGATTCTATAAATTCAGCTGAAATGTGTGGAGGGGGGTATAGCCTTGAAGTATCACAGCTAATACACTGCAACAAAGTCAAGTATCACAATAATCTTCATCATATAACCTTGATATTGATTACATTTTACAATATCGATACTGATACAGTAATACAGTAAAACACGCATCATATCATGATGTAACAATACTCAAAATCTCAGATGATATATAATCTCATATCGCAATAAGCATATATATTGCCCAACCCTAACTATGAGATATAAAACTATGTGCCACAGTTGTTCTGGTGGATTCTGGTGCTGCAGCTACACTCTCATTCAAGGGCCACATATATTCCACTCAGGAGCTGCTGAGTCACTTTAATACCTGGTAACAGTCGGAGCAACAGTCCAGTCTGCTCTATGACTCAACATCTCTTATTTACACCAGCCAAACCAAAAAACTCTTTGTTTACTAAATCTCTTTCACTTTTCCTGCTATGAAAAGCCAAAATGTCTGCATTACCTAGTGTAGTATAGCAGTCGAATATTGTCTTCCTCCAAATTGAAAACTCATACAATCAATTTACTCAAGTTCTTTTTATGTGAGGTAATACAAAGTCAAGGTTTGGTGTGGCGCTAAAGGCGGAGCAGTTTTGTTCATTAATGACAACGAAAATGAATTTATTATGAAGTGGTCACTCACTAATTATTAATAAGATCCGAGGTGTCAACGAAATGCATCACATTATCAAGACAAGAGAATACTAGAACAAGCTGAATTCTGCAAATTAACATTAAATTGGCACAGATTCTACCTTTGATGTACGCATGGTAATTTGCGACAATAAAAAGACAGCATGGGTGCCGTCAGACCAAGAGCACATTATGCACGTATTCACAACGAAAAGCCAAAATCAAAATTCTGATGAATTCTGATGAATGCGTTTTTAGATGGGGTTTAAGTGAAAGGGCCATATCCAGTCCATAGACTAACTTAATATAGCAAGCAAAACAACAGAGGCTGCAAGCAGACCACAATCAAAAAACATGTGGCTTCACTAATCTCTGTCTGCAGTCTCTTTCGTCTTCTTCCTCTGCTCCTCTAATCGATACTAAAGTCCACTGTGCACACTGGGCTTCGAACGAGTTTCCAGTCCTCTTATCCTGATCTCCGCCCTTCAGCAGATAACGATGGCATGGGAAGAACAGAGCAGTAATTGCCTGCAACAAAATCATCAGCTCTCCACACTTTTTTCTACGCCCTCAACTAATTAGGCTAATTAAGATGAGAATAGGGAGAGGAAAGATCTGAGGAAGTCTAGTGTAACTAGATCTAGCAGTTACCACGAGCCCACAAAAGATCAAATAAAAAGCCACCGGACAACAATGTGTTTGCCTTTTTTTTATCTCCCTCTCTTACACAGACACCCTGCAGCCTCTGACCTCCTACTTGTTCCTTTTCATCTCAGCTACCTGTTTCTCCTCTGTTGCAGAGGCCAAGTTAAGTCACTTTTATTTACAAAGCCCAGAATCATAAATCCCAGTGCCTCAAAGGGATTTACATTCTGTACAATGTTTGACATTCCCTGTTCTAATACAGCCCCCTTCCCAAAAAAATTCTATTCTAAAATGTGGCAGCAACTTGCATTTGTGGAGAAGAAGCCAGTATTTTCTGTTAAAAACCCTGTTATTCCAGTTGCACCTAATGGAAAAATGACAGATCAATACATTTCAATTGATCATCAGTATGTACACATTTTGGTATTTTTTGCCTGCACTCGAGAATAAAGGATAAACTCACCACTGGCTAAAGAAAAAGAGAAATATATAGATTCTTCTGGCACGGATCAGTTTAATCAAAATCGTGGGAGCCCTTTTGGCAAGAGCAGGAAGGTAACAGACACTGTCTCAGTTTTAATATTGTTTTAAAGAAGCTGCAGCCTGATTTTATGGGCCAGCTGGTTCCTGAGATGTGTTGAGCACTTTGTCTAGAGATGCTTTCATCAAAATTGTTTACAATATGTTGGTTAAATCATTTAATAAAATGACATCACATCAATTCCAGTCTAACTTGTGTAACTTAGGACTTCAAACAACTTTAAGCCTCAAGCCTTAACATAAAGAATATTTACTCCATTTACAATTTATTATGTCAGCTTAGTAAACAGGATGGGATATATTCTATTAGCTGGTTATGGCAGACGTAATCTGATAGTAGTAGAATACATTTGTCTGGTGATTTTCATTTTTAATATGGCATTTTTTTTTTTTTTAATTCGTATGAGGTCTTGAGCAACTTTTTATATTAAAACATTTCTGAAATGCAGTAATTGAAGTAATGCAAATGAAGTACAATAATTTGGCTATGCCAATGTCTCTAATTCTTACTGGATGTTGCTGTGAGGCCCAATGATTGAGAGTTACAGTAAAAAAAATGACCAGACAAAGGCTTACACCCATAGGAAACAACAATTTGCTGTTATTGGAGATACCTACACTTAAGTTGTCAGGTTTTAACAGAGGTTAAATTTTAGTCTAAGCTGTCAACAAAAGGGGATCGATGCAAGCGCGTAAGCTAGTGTGATTGGCTGTAAATGCAGCTCACCAACAACAGGTCTCCTATGCTGCTGTCATTGTGGCAGTGCCCTTGCCTGACTACTGGCCAAACTTGGTTTTTGCACAAGCTGGGACCAGCTGTCCTTTTTACAGCAGTTCATGCTTGGACATGGATGACTCAGGACTGAGATCTCTCAAACATATTTTAAAACATTTCTTTTTGAAACCTTTTTTAGTCATCATTGTAAAGCAATACATAGTGCTTTCAACGCTTACAACTTTTATGAAGAGTATTTTCTTTCAGTACAGTTATTAAAACAAACAAAATTGATTATTATCGCTAACACAAGGGCGTTGTGGTGGTTGGCACATTTACTTCAGCTGTCAGGTGGTTCTATTGTTGTGGCTTAGTGGCGTATTACTACATTGGCTAAAATGCACGATGTAATGTTGTCTTCGATAATTTTGAAAATGACTCTGTCCCAAATGCAAACCCAATTTGCTTGAGCTAACAAATAGAGCACAGTTTAGAATCCCTTTTAGTAAGAGTCCACTATTCATAATGTTACAGTGACAACTTAATGTAGGCTATAGATGAGAATTATCCATGCATTCATGAATATCAAGCTTGAAAAGGTCAGAAAAGATAGTTCTTGAATGATGAATGATCTTGTGCAGCAGATGAAAGAAGTGAGAGTGTGTGTGTGTGTGTGTGTGTGCGTGAGTGTATGGGTGTGGGTTGGAGGAGTGGACTAGGCACACAAACTACGGGCTGAATGAGAAGCTTCAGGCAGCAAGACTCCAATTTTCCAGTCTCCTCCCCTTGAAGATCAAATACTGTGCATACAGGTAATTATAAGCAGTATGCACCTTTTTATCTTTCTTTGTATCTGTGCTTATGTAAGACATGAGTGAATTACAGATCTGTGCTAATGCAGACAGGCAATGCAAAACGACCAGTCTTTGAAAACGATGAGCATCATAGATGTAAGTGTTTTTCTTTCTTTTTTTTTTTTTTCAGCTCTGTGGCAGCACCTTATTTCAATTTCATATAATCAAAATACAAGATATTTAATGTTGAAAATAAATAAAAGGAAATCATCACTCATTCTACAGCTTGACAACATGACCTTTCCTTTCACAACACTAGCAGGTTGGGAACCAACGTTTTTTTTAACGCGAGTTAGTTAGTTTTATTATTCAAAAGTGAAGAGTAGTAGGTTAATGTCCAGGGTTTCCATTATCCAACTTTCAAATACAACATGTATTTAGTATATAAAATGTGTGGAGATTCAAAATGCACAAGGGCTGAGCAGTATAGACTTAAAATAATATCATGAGTCGTTTAGGCCACATCACCATATACTATAATATCACAAAATTTCTCCTGAATGCTAGGGCAGGGCGATAAAATATTTTAACCCTGAAGCCAGGCGTTTGTAGCATGCAGAATGCGGTTTGGCATAATTTCACTGGGGGATATTGCTGAAAGATATGTTGTCTGAATATGTTGCTCCAAAACCTCTATGTACCTTTTAATATAAATGGTGCTTTCACACCCATTCGGGAGGTTATCAACTGTTACCAGTTGCCCTCTTTAGCTGAGGAATGTTCAGGTGTTTGAACATGTGTTTTTGAACATTCCACAAAAATCTTCGGATTTTGCCTCCGTCCCAGCTTTTCTGAACACACTGTTAGCATAGAATTTTGAAAATAAAACATGTATTTACAAAATTAATCAAAG
>KV751316.1:4964478-4976307 GCA_001698575.1 Mola mola
TGTCAGCAGAAACAATTTCTTGAGTAATTCAAAGAGCTAACTCTATGAATTACAACAGTGTGTACACAGGACATAAAGTGATGGTGAAAGAAGAAAAAAAAAAACAGCAAGGGGCAATCAATTTGATTTCTGGTTGAGATATAATTAGTTACGGATGTAGGTTACTGCTCATGTACAGTATAACGGCTAGGCAAGAGTGTAATAATAACTAGAAAGCACTTAGAGAGTTCAAACCTCCACCAAAGCAACTAAATTCCCTACAGCATTTAAGGTCAATTTTTCTTCTATAAGCTCATATTTTAGCTTTCTATCAGACTGTGGTATTAGTGTTTGTTTTGGGCATTCTTGAGTGTGATTTTTTTAGGTCAAGGTCGCTTAGTAACACATGTTTCTCGGGAAAATGCAGAATTTGGTTAGTTAGGAATGTAAAAACAATCACAGCTGGTCCATGAACCGTACGGATGCCTTCTCATGTTTCAGCACACACTCTGAACTACATGTCAAAGTCACTTTTTGGCTTCAAATTGTCTCCATCTTTTTGGTTCTTTTTGGCTGAGCTGGAAAATGCTCCTATCCGTGGCCAATAAACCATAATATGAACCAAACTTTGTGTTTTGCGATCCATCACAGTCCCAGTGACGCGTCGTGGTGTTCCTGTATTGGGTAAGCTTCACTCGGGAACGTAACCAGGATCGTGACTTGGTACGTCAGAACTCAAGTATGAACTCTTTCATTAACATTGCCATTTTTTTCCATATAATGTATTAAAAATTGAGACATGAACAGAGATAAATAATTTCATAGTTAGTTAGTGTTCATATTGTTAAGTATGCAAGGTCTTCTTGAATGTAGTCTTATGACATGTAGTACCACCTTTTCAGTGAATAATTTTTTTCTCAGCTTCACACACATAAATCGCTCTGCCATTTTTTGGGCATTTTTAATCTCATTCTATTTAACATAATTTTTCTGGAAAGCAGATAGCCTAGCAACTATCAGAGGAGGGCATACAGCGACTTCTCTTCACAGCTTTAACACAGGAACAGCGGCTTGGATCATATCTGTGCTATTATTGAAAATGAAGTGAGAACAATTTTGAGGTGAACCAAGCTCATCATATTCAAAATGCTACCAACAGCCATACTGTCATTCTGCTCAGCAGAATAGAATACATTTCACAGATTACACACAAACCCTGGGGCGTTTGATTCGAGTTTGAGTCACTCTTCTCCCTCCCGAAATCTCTTCAGTAACTCCGAAACCCCTGAGTAAGCTGCTATCTTATTATTGATGTATTCATTCTCCCAGTTAGAACACCGCAAAGATCAGTAATCCCACGGCCCCTGCACAAGGACGTCCTCCTTGAACAATAATCACCCTTACATCTCTTATCAGACCCAGCCTGCGGAACATGATTAAAAAGTGGCCAGGACATACTGCTGCTGCACTGGGATATGACATGTCCCCTCTGCCACATGTCCATCAAACTGTACAGTGCGGATGTGCACTGACTCACATCCCTGACTAACCAATAAGAATGAGTGGAAAGCCACGTAGCGTATGCCGTACATTAAGCTGGCCTCTGCAGAAATAGTCGCCCCTCATAGAGCTGTATGTGTTGATGAGGTCAATGGGGAGGGATAAAGTTTGGCAGCTTTGCTAAATCGAGTGCTGAAATGGAGAATGGAGAAGTGTCAGTGGTGAGTGATCTCTGAGGCAAACAAAACTCCAATCTCTCATGCAGGAGTTTATGCAGAGGAAAGTGGAAAGGATGAAGAAAAAGAGGAAGAAGTGGAAGAAGCAGGCTACAAGGACCTAGAATCAAGCTATAAGTAATGAGAAACTCGCAGCAGTAAAATCTACCACGCAAGGCCGAGGGAGCAAGAAAGCACTGGGAGACACTACAGACACAGCAAGTATCTTAGAGCCAAAATGGTTAACCAGAATAGGGGGAGCAAAATGAGACAGAGAGTGAATGACAGCAGAAAAGAAAACGGAAAACTGTAATGTCAGATCATTAAAGAAGGACAATGTTTTCAAGAGCACTTAGCTCCGCTACATTGGGACCACTGGGATCCGACCAACTGGTGTCCCTGGTCTCCATAAACCAATTCAAAGCAGTTATGCAATTTACAAGAGAAAATTCATGCATTTTTTTCATTACATTCTGAGGCCTGACCATTTCATTGCGTAACACAGGTGTCCTTCAGTTAGCATGAAGCTTCTTCTTCTGTTGTATATAGGAATTGTCTACTGCTCAGCGGTTGTCTTATCATGGTGGGGGGAAGTCTTCAAGAGCTGGAGCGACTGAGAGTTGGTTTCTTGCATGCAGCTCTATAAAATGTCTATCTGGATATGATTCAAATGAGAATATTGATGTTTGATAAAATTCCCATTCACAAATCAGTGAGGTGCAAGGCTGCCAACCGAGCTGGCTGACATACAAGCCAGCGAGGGGAATTGGGAAGGCAAGAGGAGCTGGTTGACAAGATGGGAGATTTTAACAGTGATGCACCAGGGTTGGTCCGAACAACGTTCAAGTTTTTCCTGCACCAATGCGGCCACCGATAAATGAATAACATAGTCTTCAGAGTAGCAGAATGCCAGAGTCTTTAGTGAAAGTAAATATGCTGACTGATGAAAAATTACTAAATAGTGATAAACTGGATACTATAAAGGTTAACTGCATCATTGCTGTCATGTATACAATTGCTGGCTTTAAATATCTCCCTATGTATGAGACACTTACTGTGTTAAATCTTGTTAAACCAGGTCTCAGGCGATCGTGTCCTGCTCAGGAGCTTTGGAATCCAACCTTGAACACGTGGCACTTATGGAGATTTTACAAAAACAAAGAAAAATTCCTTACTGACACAGTTGATGAGTCTGATGATGAATCCAGCAGGGGGGTTAAAAAAAAAATCGAAAGTCGGGAAACTTGGTTTTATGGTTTATAACCATTTTCAACAAATGTCAATAATTGATTTTCCAAATGTTAATTCAGAATGTGATGCTGATTAAAAGGTGGAATTACAATGTTAGTATAGCCCCCCCGTCTACAGTGTATACACTAGAGTTATTGTGTAATTTATCTTCTAGAAGGGCGCTGAAACGAGCATACTTTTAAATCAATCACTGTGAAGCCTCTCGTGGGTACTTTCTATGCCATCACTCAGAGACAAACCAAGCAAAACGGTAACAAGCAACACTAGATGGCCAACACACATCACATTGTGTACACTGAATCAAACGTCTTAAACCTGCTGTGATGAAGAAAATAACTCTACACTCAGTCCACCACAGAAGCTGAGCACAACACCTCCCCCACACTGACATCATTCAATTCATTTTCTAATTAATGCTGTTAACTGTAATAAATTAAAAAGGCAGCAGATCAGAGGTTTATACTAGTAACGGCTGATTGTGTTTTACATTATATTTCAGTCAAAGGTGGAATATTGACTCAGATGTATTTAAAAAAAAAAAAATGAAGCAATACATGTAGCTATACTCTGCGATCTGAAGTAAATTTACAAACCAATTAGCATCACAATATGTTTAAAGTATCTCAAGTAGCCATAGTCATTATAAAGAATGGCATGTTTCAGAATCAGCCCCGTGAATTTGTCATTTTAAAGGACATTTGACCTGCCACAGGACAATGTGGACAATTTGAGGACCCTAAAGCTCCAAGTGAAAAAAAAAAGAATGACTTTGATATCAGTTGATTAGCATAATCAATTTCTAAAAGCGTGAATGACTTTTGAATACAGAGTAACACTTAAACTAAACACTAGAAACAGTTTAATAATATGGAAAATCTCTTTTCTATTCATATTCATAACTCGGTTTCAGTAGGTTGAGGATCATACATAGTCAGTACCAATATTATCGCCTCATTCAGGGGACTAAAATACAGTCTGTTATTGTGATGTGTTGTAACTTAGTATTGAGAACTGCAGTCAGGTGAGACAGCTCACTCCTAGTTCCATCATTAGATAGAAAAAATACATGTTTATCTAATATAGAGGGATAATGTAATCATCACAAATGGAGAACTATTTGAACAAGTGGACTGAAAAAATATGAGGCATGTGGGTATTTTCACAATAATAAGGTGTAGACAGTGTGATCTTGCATCTGTGGAAGGAAAAATGTTCTGGTAGTTTTATTAAAGTTTTAGAAAATGGTTTGCGATGACAGTTAGGCATTGTCCAACCATCAATTCGGCTGTGGGGATTCCTGCATTGGCTTTATGTCAGAGAAAAAAAATGAAATGAGCACATATACAACATTTTATTGAGTCTAATCAAGTTGAGGTTTTTCAGCATTTTGGACTCCTGGTCTTAAGGCAGGCTTGGAGAAGAACCCTTTCTTTTTGTTTCAGGGTCCATGTTCAGAAAAACTGTTGCTGAGGCCACAAATTTCGTTTAATCTTGCTGTTAGTAGAACTGCGAACAGCCCAACCAAGTAGGTGTCATAGCTCTGCAATGAAGGGCGTTTTAGAAAATGCCAGTTTTCACAGTTAAATTTCTGTTGAACATGCTGCTAAATAAAAGTCAAATTACTTTCGAGAGAACCTCTCTCATCCCCCAGGTCATGCACCTCATGTTTGATGGAGTTAATAATAACGAAGAGAATAGAGCTGTGGCGTCTATATCAACATTGCCATATTTCAAGATTAGAATCAGAGGGGCCAAAAAAAAAAAAAAAAATGGATCAGTGAAAGATCAGAAGACTATATAACCTTGTCCAAACCCAAATCCAGCTGTAAATTTGACTTATTTGACAGCAGACTATATAACTGCTACAGCTCCTGAGTTAGCTTATAAGACCTTAAAGTCCCCACAGTGTCCCAGTAAAAAGCTTTGCTGTCTATCTACAAATGACTAAATGCCTGGCTCCTGTCCTAGCAAAGGAGTATGAACTTGAACTGCAATCATCCAGTGCAGAAGAAAAGAGTCATGTGGCTGTCATTTGTTTTCCAGGAATCATTAAAGTAAATCTCCACCGCTTTGCACTATTCCCGAATCTAGCTAAATAAAAGCTACAGCCAACAACATGAAAGGGGTTGAATTGTACAGAGTTCCTGTGCTGATGGACTCTTATATTAACTTAAGTTCTACAGCTCATCACCCAAATGACAAAAAATGGTAAGTGGGTGTTGGCTGCCATAGCAACAAGTATTGTGCAGCCAGTAATGCTCCTAGATAAAAGCAATAGAAAGTTCTGTCTGGTGCACCCCAAATTACACCCTTCTTGTGCATTACAGTGTGGTGAAAATCAGCTATCAGGGACACACAGATAAAAGAAAAACAGTTTCATCGTGCAAAAAATATTTTACTATAATAACTTTCACAACAAATCGAATGCAGCTCAAGCTGGCTGTGAAATTAGTGGTTAATCATTGGTGATTGCTTCCTAAAAGTGCCAAAGTTCCGTCCCGTTCATTTGCATCATTCATTAGTTTACAGCTTTAATGTGTTTTTGGTTTGCAGCATGAATTGTAACCTCCCTTGTAGCATAATGATGAGGGTGAGGCTATTATACGGAGAACGTTTATCTGTGTCAACAAAGTGCAAAAGGAAATTACACATCTCTCTTCCTTATGCTTTAACCTCAGACTGAGACCGTATTGGAGTCAATTATACAGGCCGTATTCATTAACACTGGCCAAAAAGGCCAGGAAGAAAGGAAGAGCTGCCAACTGCAACCGACTACAGGAACCAGCTTTATTTTACTTTCTAAGAAAGCACTCAATGCTCTCTCTTATTTGTATACTCCTCCAGAGTGGCGAACTGAAGAGAAAGTGCATCAAACTCACTTTCCCTTTTGTCTCAATTTAAGTTTGTGTCCACTGAAGAATACCAAAAACAGCTTATCAGTGGTTTAATGACTAACATAATCTTGTGTGGGCTGTTCAGCTACTATCTCCAAGATCCAACATGATTTTAGAATAGTACCTCCGTTCTCCAGTCTTGCCCCTCCCCCCAATCCTTTCTTCTGTTAGCTTCTGCAAGCTGCCTCAAGCGTGCCTGAGAGACGATTTGTCTTGTTTGCCCTATTAGGTTGTCAGTTGACTGGTGCGTATGACCCCTGAAGTACACGAGCATCCAGGTAAATGGCATGTATTCACCGCGCAGTGTCCATGCTTCAAAGGCTACAGGATGGATTTGCGTTCGCTGGTTAACCTTCACAACTTTGGGGAGTTGGGCTCCCACGTCCAATCCATCAATTGATCAAGAGCACAATGCGACCATGTATCTTACTTTACTTTTCTTGTCAGCACATGGCAAATGGCCCTTGCAGACGTAATATCATGTTTGTGCTGCCAGGCACTTATTCAAAATAGAGGCAGAAATCTCTACTTGGCTTTCCACTTTTAGAACTTTCTGTCTTTGATGGATGCTGGCAAACAGACTCAGGCTACCTATTGATGGCTGATGAATAAATGCTGAACAGTTTAGTTTATTTAACTTACATTTTACTATGCATGCCAATGCAATTAGATGCTGTCAGTAAAGGTCATTTTACCTCATGTCTGAGGTACAGAGACATCAGAAACATATCTCGATATAAAATCCATTAAAAACCCTAACAATTTAGAAACTCAATAAAAAAAATATAACCAACTCCTACTGAAGTTTCAGAAGAAAAATCGGAATTCACGACTGAGCCGGCGTATTGAATTGGATTAAATTGCATTTAAAAGGAATAAAAAGTTAATCATTTATCATGTCATGGCCATCTCGTTTTAAAATCCGCCTCCTCAGCCAGCACATTGTACGACAAATAATAAAAAACCCAAAACGCTTTGCTGTGCTGTCCTGCTCATTTAAAATAATATATGGAGGAATTCTACAGTATGTAATTATATAATGTCATCCAGTTTGAACTGACTTCGATGCCGGCAAAGTTGCCTGCGAATTAGGCTTCCTTGCAGCGTCTTAGCATCGAGACTTGTCTGTGTGTGTTATTTTTGGTAAACATAACAACTTGTATCGCTAAAGTCAAACTCAGTTTCGACTGCACATAAATCATCTACCTACATCCAGTAGGACTTACTTTCTACTTTTAGGCACCGGTCACTTCAACTCTACAGAAGTACTAATCACTTCTTTTTCCTCAAACATTTTTGGATCTACACAAGCAAACAATGAGGCGCTTCAAGAAAGTGACCTAAAGGCTCAACGGAGGCCAGTTAGTTAAGGTATAAGGTGAGTGGAGAACGGGAAGGTGAGAAAGTGTACCTGAGTGCCATTAGGATGCCCTGTTTGTCATGTGAAGGACACGGTTAGTGCAACCTTGAGTAAATGACTCCACCAGCCCTACAAGCACAATGAATATGTTAAACATAAAGTCAAACGCATGCTGAGTGTATGTGCGAGCGCTTGGTCATGAGTGTGAACATGCCGCAGTGACGGCTGGCCAAACCAAGCTGGATGGATGCAGATCAAGGCAGTGCTGCTCCTTCCCACTAACAGGAGAGGAGACTGTGTCAAGGAGTCGTGATTGTCACTCCGTCCCTCACTGTGACACAGAGAGCAGATGATGATGATGATTAACCCAAACACAATCAGCCAAAACCTTTGAAAGTCAAGTCACACAAGCACTGAGAAACGGGCCATTTATTTTCTAACGTAACACAGCAGTAAACTAAACTAGGTTTAAAACCGGCGTTTCTCTGGTAGCCCCACCAAAATGACGGCACGCGGTTAAAGCAGCACCCAGGCTGTTACACTACAAAGACAAGTGACTTCTAAAGATTGTCGTTACCGTACATCAGTGCACCCAATGATGTGTTTCTCTTTTACAATATAAAAAAAGATATATATTTTGCGAGTACTAGAGTACTCGTTCATAAAGAACTGCAAGTACTGGAATATAAAAATGACAGAAAACGCCCATCCTTATTCCCCACTGACTCATGCCTGCTTACAGACAGGCTTTTGTTTGAGACTATCACCCAGGTTAAGAGACAAAGTCAGTAAATTCACCAAAACCGAAATACATGAAAATGGACCCCAGAGGTAAAACCAGACCAAAATATCAATGTTTTTCAATTCAACACCAAATGCGGTCACACAACCTAGCATGAATGAATATGTCCCTGGAACCAGTGGCGAGGATGCTTTCTGCAGGGAAGCTGCCAGCACTGACACAGTTACTCACACCGGCAAGCACAAGAAGACCAACTCTGATCCATTTTGGCTGTCAGAGAGGGTATACTTCTCCCAGCTCTATGAGACAGATGTAGGAAAGGTTTGCATTCAAAAATAAGTCAAATGCTACAATTAGCAAATCACTCAGATAAGTATTGTTAAGATGCTCCCATGCCTGTGTCACCTCAGCCTTCTTGCGCCTGCAACAAGTAAACCCCTGTCAGGTACCAGGTCTGGGGGATCCAAAAATACAGAGGCTACAGGGAGCGTTCTAAATAGGAAGTCGCTTTTTTTATTTACAGTGGTCAAAACCAGGAATTCAAATGATGCGACGGTACAGATTAGGATAAGGCAAACTTGGGAATCGGAAAACAAAACAAGATCAAGACACTAGAAACTCACGGAGAATAAACGCTGGACTGCTCACGGGGACGATAAGATAAGACAATCTGGCCAAGGAGGAAGGGAACACGGGGGTTAAATACACGAGGGAGAGGTAGACAATTGGACACAGGTGTGACGCATTAGGGAGAGGGAATAATCAGACAGGGCGGCACAGTGGTGCAGCGGTTAGCACTGTCGCCTCACTGCAAGAAGGTCCTGGGTTCGATTCTGGGTCAGGACGTTTCTGTGTGGAGTTTGTATGTTCTCCCTGTGTCTGCGTGGGTTTTCTCCGGGTACTCCGGCTTCCTCCCACATTCCAAAAACATGCAAATCTGGGGGTAGGTTAATTGGTCACTCTAAATTGCCCGTAGGTGTGAATGTGAGTGTGGATGGTTGTTTGTCTCTATATGTCAGCCCTGCGATGAACTGGCGACTCATCCAGGGTGTACCCCGCCTTCGCCCCAAGATGCTGAGATAGGCTCCAGCCCCCCCCCCCGATCCCTAACGGGATAAGCGGTAGAAAATGAATGAATGAATGAATGAATGAATAATCAGGCACACCTGAGGGACACTTGACAGGACATTGGAAGTAAGACACAGACAGGACTTCAAAGTAAAACAGGAAACACTGAATGACCCTAACAGACAGACGCTTGACACTAGTGGACCCTGACAGCCCCAGGGGAAACACTGTTTACGTTTATTAGCCCACTTTTGCGCTAGAAGTTCAGGTCTTATTCAAGTTTTATTCTTTGTTCATTAAAGAAAACATAAAATGGTGAAATACATTTTGGGGGTCAGTTTTTTCTACCTCAATACAAACAATGCGTACGTTATTATTCAACAAACATCAGAGGGTATTTGAATTAATTCTGCTGTTATTTCTGTCACCTACGTGTTGATTGGATATCGAAGCATACTGGATCAATATCAAATGGGAATGGTATCAAATCAAATCATGGCCCCAGAAGTCAAAAGATAGCCCTGTTTTAAACTCAAACAAATACAAGGTCGGTGATTTGTACTACCAGCATATTGCAGCAGCAGATTGGATCCAAACGCAGTTGTTGTATGTGTTGAAGTACAGGCACGTGGCAGTTAAAACTCGCACGCCTGCCCATTGGGGTAGTAGAGCGGCACACCTCGACACTCTAGTAACACTATCGCCACATCGCACCGTGGGAGCAGCACCCTGCAGCGACGAGCTTCTGTCTCTCCATGCTGCTCAATCTCTCTCCCCCTCCATCCGACAACTGCCACTTCTCAGGGTGCATTAAATGAACCCGGTATAAGCTTACACAACAGCTCGAACCACCATAACCGAAACCTACCCCACCCTCAATCATCTAATTAGAAGTTTTCTTTCTGCATCATAACAGTTATCACATGAATGAAAAGTGAGCCACCATTTACCATTTTTCTAAATGTTGTCACCTCAATTGCTATTAATTGTTTAGATGGTATCAACTGAAGTGTAGAAGGCATTTGGATTACAATCATCAGACATTGTCATTGTTATAAATGCTGTGTAGCATCTTGAGTTAAATATTATTAGATTTGCAGGATCAGTACTGGGGCTAGTCACAAGGCAACTTTTTAAATCACACAGTATCTATTGGTTCTGCAGTTAACAGGGACTAAAAGTCATAACCGTAAAATGTGAGGACTTATTCGCAGACATTAGTTAGGATCACTCATATCTGTGCGCACAGAAGAGTTACAGGCATAAAGATCTGTGTTTATGCTACGACAGTGGACCGAAAACCTTGCCTTTTGCTGAACCCTTTTGCCAGCTTCTGCTCCAGGCGTGCCAGCAGTTAATGCCACATAGCACTCTGTTGAAACAGTGAAACTGTTCACAACACAGCGCGTTGGAATCGGGTGAACTCTGGAGCTCACAGACAAACAAATAGACAGCAGCCAGAGAGTGAAGTGAGAGGCACCGCTCCTCGCATGTTGGAAATGGAGCCGTGAAACAGTGCCACCAAATCCTCAAGCGGGGACACAAAAAACACATTTGCAACAAATGATACTGGGTATAAACAGCTTTTGCACCGTCACTAAACACAACACAAAAACAGCAGAAACCCTCAGGCTGAAAATAGACATTTGGTGTTTTGTGAGAAAATGCAAAAGAGGAATCCCAACTGCCTGGACATCTGTGTCAGAGATCTTACCTGCAAGCTACTCCTGTCGGGTCTCGCTTGAGAACAGCTCTGCTGCTGGTCTGGGACTATGACGAGCCCTATCTGTTCTGTCCAGATGCTGATGTGGGCTGCGCCGAGCTGTGCTGAGCGGCAGCTGCCCCTTTTACCGTACTCTATCAAAAGCAAATGTTCTAACATCTATCAAATCTATAAAAGGTGGATGATTTGTTTAAGTACACATCAACAGAGATAATAAAAGATTGTACGGGCAACGATTATGTGCAGTAAATCAATTTAATTTTATTTCCACAGCATAAAATCAAATAATTTTGATTCTAAAAGCTTTCAGTATAATACAATGTGAACATGTGGAGTTCATCTTACGTTTATTGAGGGTTGGTCAATAACACAATATAACAATATAACTGTTTATTGTCTTCAGTTCTTTAGTCTCATAAGAGTGGAATTCTATAACTCTATGATATTTTTATCTATTGGTGAAATTAAGGAAAGTCTAAGCAAACTGTGAAAACAAAGATTTATGGATCGTGAATTTAGGTAATTAATGCGTAATTAATCCAAGAAAAGTAACTACTACTCTCTTGGCCGTGAGCTAACTCATCTATTGTTAACAACTGACTATAATACAACCAAACTGTCTAACTAAATTGGTTCATATTGACACTATGACACTACCAAACATTGTCAGCTACCTTAAATTAAATTAATAGGGATGGAGGGGGAAATCAAATTGAATTTCTCCCCAGAATGCTGCTATTTCTCTATGTTTTCTCATGTAGCGGAGATGGAAATGACGCATTGTCTTTACATTTCTGGAAAAAAAAACAAAAAAAAAAAACAGTCGAACCGAGAGGAGCCAAAAGTCCTGCACTCTTAAACTTGAAATCAGAAGTCTGGATTTGGGTTTCACACACTTCTAGGATGAGCTAGACATGACCAAAGCTGTCGTATTTTGGTAAAACAACCAACATGAGTGTTCACGTTGCACCGTCACCACCCGGAGCTAAAAATGGGGTAAGCTAAACCACCAGCAACAGGGAGCCAACACACCTCGGATGGGACATTGGATAAACTCTCAATCAGTTTGGAAAAAAGCAAAACGAATCCACTTTATT
>KV751316.1:4979424-4994449 GCA_001698575.1 Mola mola
GATTTGGCTTTGTGCTGTGCCCCCCCCTCCTCCCAAACAAGCAGACAGTGTGAGAGCATGCTGTGCGTGTGTGCGTGAGTGTGCATGAAAACACCTCCTCCACGTCTCGAGGCGTCTTTCCGGAGGGATCCACTGCGGTCCGGTGCACATCTCCTACACGCTCACACTCGGATGGGATTTCTTCTCCGGTGGTGCTGTGCGTGTGTGCGTGATTGGTGCGTTTAGGGGAGCGACCACTGGGAAGCTCGTCTCACATGACAGAAAATAAGAATTAGTCCACATTTTGTAAGTATATGACTTTTACCAGGAGCCAACAGAATGAGCAGGAGACATGGAGTGAATGAAGCGGAGACTTGTCCAGAGTGGACCCCACCTTCTCCCGATGACCCTGCACTGATGGATGGTGGATGGATGGATGGAGCACATCGCTCTGATGGATGCGACTTGTTAAAGATATGTCGTTCACCACAGGGAGGGTTAAACCAATTCCTTTTGTGTCTTGGTCTGCTGGGAAATTGTGCAACAGTTGGAGGGCACAGATGGGGCAGGAATGAGGTGTTCTCTCCATCCTGAGCAGGTGGAAAGTGCAACACGCCCCCACAGAGGAGCTCCTACTGACCTTCTCAGCAATCACACAAGCACTTTCACACATGTCAAGACCTGTGGGGATCTGCTGGGTGAACAATAAGTCATACGGCCGCTCCCGTCTTGCCCTTTGACCGGTTGTTGCTGCTAAAGTGGTCACCTGCGTGTTGTGCAGGGGAGGGGGTGATGGTGGTGGCCTGGAGAGGCGTGTCCGCACAGCAGCAGCGGTGGAATTAAAGGTCTGTTTTAACACCGGGCTCATGTGTAAAAGGTGAAAGCTGGGATGGCGGGCCGGGGGCGGGGACGGCAGAATGACATCTTGACATTTTCACCCACCTCACCGCACCCGCTTATCATGACATCACTACACCTGCAGAGACACCGAGCTTCCACGGTCTTGCTCAAAAGAGGACTGCTTTGAGAAAAATCAGTTGAGGGGAGGTTTTCCCATGATGGCAGTGTCTTTTTTTTTTATTCGTACTTATGTATTTATTTATTTGTAGCATTGAACTTGGCTCACAGCTGCACAGGACCTTTAGTCTTCACAGCAGCAGCAGCCGATGTATCCAAAGTCAGTCCCGTCCGTCTCAGGAGCAACGTGAAGGTAATGAATTATCCGCTAATATACACAAACAACGTGGCAGAATTGCGATCTCCCGAAGAGCATTATCGCTAATACAATTTGGAAGCCGTGCAGTCAGCTCGGTGTTCAGTAATTTACGATCCATTATTGATAAGAAATGAAATCAGCCTGTTTCAATTGGAACCTGATGATGCGGCAGCCATCATCGTCAACGTTCCATTATCCGGCCTGAATGGACATGTATTGGGACATTTGTCCTGTAATGCAGGGCCACGGTTGATATTCACGTTTCAGAAATCCCCTCAAACTCAAAGCTTTGTCGCCTGTGCTTTTGGTTACTCTTTTATTATTTTTTTTTTTTTTTTTTTTTTTTTAAAAAAACTGTTATTAGCTTCCATGTGAGGAGTTTCTGATCCCACATGCGATCGGGAAAAACTCGTCTCCTAAAGACGTGCTGAATCTTTAGTAAGTCTTCTTCCATCTCGAGGCCCGTCACCTACACACCTGCCCACGATGCATCTTGACAACAGGCAGTTCGGTCGCAGGTTTGAATACTGGGTTGAACGTCTGCTTAACTTTTCTGATAACGGCTAACGTAGCCTCGAGGCGCTAGAGATAAAGAGCCCGCTACGTTTTTTTTTTTTCCCCTCAGAATTAAATCTTTAAACTCAAAATTTCTGCTTGTGATCTGCTTTGAGGCGCGTCCGGGATCCAGATCCACAGTGTGTAAATGGTGAGGAAGTTTGAGAATTTGTTCCTTTATTTCACAGAACAAGCGAGAACATCGACTTGTTTGTTCTCAAAGATGAGCGTAATCACGCTATCTAAGTTCTTCAGAATACTCCATGTCTGCGGTTGCTGCTCCTTTCCGCTCTACAAAACAAACCTTTGCTAGAATGCTCTGCTGTCACTGACCCACTCTGTTAATCAGCAGTATATGAACTCTTTTGGCCAGAGCTTTGCGAGAAAAACGTTCTGCTCTCTCATTTTAAAGGACTGTGTGGAAATAAGGACATAAATGACGGTATAAGATTCATAATAAAAATATCTTCTCCGGGTTTAAAAAAAGAATGATTTGGACCTTTGCATTTAACACATCTCTATGACCTGCAACGTATTGTCAAAATGGTTTTGATGTAACCAACAAACAACGATAACAAAAAGCGTAGTGTTTGGATATTCAATGATATTTACTAATCAATAACAATCTAATCAAAAGACGATGGTGTGTTTCAGTGATGTTTTGGTATTCTGTCAGTAACCTAATGTCTGACCACTGGTTGACTTTTTTAAACACAATTCCATGAGCGCAGCCATATAATAGTTCAATCAGTATGTGAAACACTCCCGTGCTTTAGGAAATTATTGTTTGATTTTACAGACCATTTACATATCTTTGCCACTTAGTCTGGTGATTTATGGCGTCTTGTTTATCATGCTCTATGAACAGTTTCAATGAGTATCTATCAAATTACGGCCTAGACAGAATTAGTACAGCCCTTAAGTGAAAATATATTCAAATAAAGAAATACTTGTATATTCTTTTACCAATGTAATAAGCAAGCACATGTACAGTGCAACTAGGCAAAAACATTGCTCAGTCATCTTTCTACCCCTGAGGACAATATTTCTAATTTGCTACACTGAAAATAGATAACCTCCCACCTTCCTTCCATTACTCTATATGCAAATGACCAAAAGTCTATTTAAGATAGTTAAAAATGCACATTTTTTTGTGTTTTATGTCCACTGGGCAATTTGTTCAGTTAACTTATTAATTTGCCACAATTTCAGGTCTTCACTCTCAGAGGTACAGCATATTTTCCTCCACACATTAGTCAAAAACTGAAATGAGGAGGACTTTTTCAAATTTAAATACGTTTGCCATAAGGGTGCGGCGGCGAGTGAGGTTTCTATGAACTCCGTGAACATATTGACACCGCTATATATGCTCCCTATCAGCAGATAGAATCCCTACGTTACTGACAGAAATGTCATTTTTTTTCCCCAAAGCTCAGCACAGTGGTAGACGGGCTGTCCAAGCAGCCACCGAACCAACCGATTTGCTGTGCTGTGTTGCAGTTTCAGAGTGCTTAAAATATGAACGGGCATATCTGATGTTCCATTTCAGGCGCAGCCACACAAGTGTTGATCTTCTGATGTGAAATAGGTTTTTAATGGGGAGTGGAAAAAATCTCAGTTGAGGCTGATCATCTGACTGGTAGAAGTGGACTGACAGCTGCTCAGCACATGGCAGCGGGATACCGTGTATGTTTCACTGTTTGCTGTCAAGTACTGAGTGGCAGTGGAAACATGCAAAGAGTCACAGTAGTAAGATGGAAAATCAGCTACATAAAAATAGCTCATATATATATGCAGTCCAATATTGTATTGCTGTATCGCTGCAAAACACGGTTATGTTAGTTTTGAATGCTTCATATGTGGCGTCATGGCATCTTCTGCGTCATCCATCCATCCATTTTCTACCGCTTTTCCTGTTAGGGGTTGCGGGGGGCTGGAGCCTATCTCAGCATCTTTGGGCAAAGGCGGGGACACACTGGACAAGTCACCAGTTCATCACAATGCTGACATATAGAGACAAACAACCATCCACACTCACATTCACACCTACCACCAATTAACCTAACCCCCAGTTTGCATGTGTTTGGACTGTGGGAGGAAGCCGGAGTACCCGGAGAGAACCCACGCAGACACAGGGAGAACATGCAAACTCCACACAGAAACGCCCTGACCCGGGAATCAAACCCAGGACCTTTTTACTGTGAGGCGACAGCGCTAACCACTGCACCACTGTGCCGCCTCTTCTGCGTCATATCGCCTTTAAATTCATGTGTGTGAGCTGACATCCTCATCGGGAGATGGACAGGTCAGAGGTGTCGTGGCCCCTTGGGTAGACAGCTGCCAAGCGAGACACCGCTGACTAAGATCTCTTCAACCACCGTTCAAACTGGGTCATTGAAGCAACTCGTTTGAAGGAGACATTGGGAGAGTTTCCAGAGTTCCAACATAATCCTGGTTTTTCACACTGCCAACATTGATTCTGGAGACCGGGTTGAAACATGTTGCATTCATGTCGCTGTCTCTCAGCCGTCTGCCTTCAGTAGGCACAAACCCTGCAGACGATTTATGTTTGCACAGCCGTGTCAGACTTGAAACAAACCATATTTGAGCGGGAGCCAATTTGCAATTAGGCAGCACACTGACACTGCAATAGGCATTATTGACATAGTCTTAAGTCCCCAATGAGCTACAGCGATACGTGGGCGGGATGGATGTGAATGAGGCTGCTGAGGTGAGTACAGTCACCTCCAGTGACTGCGTCGCGAGCACGAGCACATGGCTGACTACAAGAGGGTGACACATTTCTGCTGAAGTCAGAGAGTGGGTGCATCCCCACTGATTTATTGATCGAAGGAAGCCGGGCCAGGCGCACTAACAGGGAATAAAATTCACCGACAAATCAGAACATGGATTGTCAGCAATTTCCCTCTTTAGCATTCAGAGCATTATGCTATTGACAGCTGTTCCGGGATCGCCTGCCTCGCTCCGACATTAACCTGAGAGGTTTCTTTTCTATGAGTGGACTGTGCGAACTCTGCAAGCCAAAACATTCACCCGTCTCCTGAAATTCGGCCTCAAATTATTCTGTCAATCTGATTGTGAGAGCTTATTGCCCTGGAAACCTTTCATTCCCCTGCCAGTTAGCTTGCCGTGACTGTTATACAAAGCCAACCAATAGTTACTTCACATCACACATTTTCTGTATGTTTCTTCTTTTTTTTTTTTTAAGTATTTAATCTAATTTCTGTTCTCCTGCATCAGCATTTTTTTTATAAAAAACTGACGGCAGCTCATTATCAATCGAGTGTAATCAAGTCACACACAGATTACAATCCTGATGGGTTTTTGACAATTGGAGATGAGATGCTGCACCATGATGTGTGTCTGTACCCATTTGCCCAACAAAATCATCTGGCCTTTGTTGCAGCCATTACCTCCTGCATGTATGGATTAGTTAGTTTTACATGCATTTGGTTTCAAACCATGTTTTCTTAGACTTGGACATACTACAAAAGTCCTATATTATGTCTTTTTCTATAATGTTTCACTTTGTCACCAACCTGTCTAATGCAAGTAAACGTCCATTTCTGAAAGTCCACATTCTGCGGAATTACATTCCAGCGATACATCCGGACTACAGAGGACAGATAATGCACCAGGTCAGAGTCCAGCGAGGATTAAAACATGCGCATGTGTCCGGAGCTACGTACTGTACATACAGTATGGACACCCACATAAATAACCAGACGGGGATGGACATGGATATGCAAAGCCAGCACATGTCTACACATGCATGAGAGAAAACCCTTCACCTTGACAGCCACTTGCGTTCAGATTGATTACAACCCTCAGCTGCTGGTGCTCCAACACCTCAGTTTCCCCCGCGAGTACACACGGCACTGCCGGATAGTAAATATTCATTAGCTATGAATCACACCACTGCTGCACTGGCGCATCACTGCTGTGTCGTCTTGTGCACCAAAGTGTAGTTGCACGTACGCTCACAAACACTGTCTTTGTCTGCCTCCACACCGTGTCACCTTCCATCCCCAAAGGTCCTGCAGCACCGTGCGTTGTGCGAGCACGAGGCGCTGCTCGCTGTACGTCAGCTAACAGGATAGATCTTCGTCCTACCTCAGACCGACAGCGGGCTAATGCCCTGGCTTTGCTCCAGCGTCCACCGAAAGATAGGACGACATGACACGAGGGGTGAGAGGAAAAGAGAGGGAGAGAGCAGGACATAAGGAATAAAGGTCTGAAGAGAAGCAGAGCAACGTCCGTTTGGTTTAGTCACCAAGAAGCCAGTTTCCGTGTTGCTGTCAGCGTTTGTGACAGTTGTCCGCAATCAGACGTCGCCTGGATCTGAGCTACATTAGCTGCAGTGGCTCCGCCCGTTTGCAGAAAGCTTGCTAATAAAGATGATGAGGGCCTGTGGGGGAAAACCCGAGCTCACATGCTTTGTTTGGGCAATTTGATCTCTCGTAGCAAACCATTACCCAGGCACACCGAAGAGCTATATTGCACTCAGCTAAGGTGAATGGGCAGTTAAGTGTTTCTCTTACTCATTCTACGGCTGCAAGAATGAGCAATGAGGACAGGTGGGAGCATTCTAGTGACAGTAATAGTTTGAGGAGGGACTCAAATCACCGCCTGCCAGGCACGCTGATGGCAAGTACGACTCGGCACTTGAGTCGGAACGCCAAAACTCTAGCGCCTTAGCAAGACTGAGTACTGATCCAAAAGGTCTCATTTGTCTCGGCTGGCCCATCAGGAACAAATCATTCAAGCCCCTCGACCCCAAATGAAGAGAGTCAGATGGAAATGGTGAGGATTCCCTCACAGAACTAACGTACCCTCGCACATCCTTCCTCTCTTATCTTCATCCCACCCCGGCTCGGAGGGCAATCCGGTCCGGGAACCAATCACCAGTCCCGGCTCTGTTAGGAGGTTAAATAGCGCACATCACAATTTATCTTGCAATCCGGTGGCTACCGGTACATCACAGCCACTGGCACACTGGGGTGTTCAGTGCTTGACCCCAATAAACAGAGAATAAGAGAGGTCCGTTGCAGATCAGCTATTACCTAAATAAGCTGTCTCTCAAGAACAGGTGGTCCTGCTCGGTAATATCCCCACAGGTCAAAGTTCCTCAACACCTGACAAAAGCCCATATGCTGTAAAGCTGGTTTTTAGAGGCAGAGGCACCTTTTCAGCCTGTAAATGTTAAAATTACTCCCCTGCCACATAGTGCTCCAGTAAGCCAGCTCGGCAGGACCTGCAGAGGCCCGCGACTCCAGAACCCCTGGGTGAACGTCTGCTTCAGTGAGCCTTGAGAGACAGCTCACCTTCAGGCCTCACCCGGGATTATTAGCGTCCGCTGAATTTGTGCCCTTTTCAAAAACCAGCATGATGTTGTCAGATGAGTTAAGGCGGACTGGAGGAGACGCTCGTGCTACGAATGAATAGTTTAGGGCCCCCGGCCCCGGGAGTGAACATCAAGAGACGACCAAACAAAAAGAACCATTTTCAATTCCTGTCAGGTTTTGTGCTTACATTGTTGTGGTCTTTGCTCACTCAGTGCCTTGATTTTTTTTATGTCTTCAAGTGGATTCATTCTTTCCCGATGTTGACAATAGAATTGGAGCCTTATTGATCAGCACTCAGCAGAGGCTTGTCAGGTAGATTAAATCACCTGACCCCAGCTTGGTCTCTCAGCGTCCATTCTGAGACAGGCGTGCATTACCACTCCTTATCTAATATTGAGATGCTGCTGGAGCCGCTGCGAGGCCTGGGTGAGATGACGTTAGCCATCCCTCCTTCCCTCCCGCTGCAACTGCTCCGATGCACCAAGTGTTTGCTTGACACGTGCAGTGATTAATCAGCGTTTCTTCCATTGTCGCAGGACGAGTTTGACAAACTGAGAGCGAGCAGCGCTCACAGCAGCCGCCGCTGGTTACCGTGAGAAATATTGGTATTAGAAACCCTCTTGCTGAATCTTCTTTAAACAAACAAAAACAAAAACCTCCCTGTTTACAAACACCGTCATTGTAAAACAAACCTGTTCATCTTCAAAGCTCATGTAAAATTCATGCTCATGCTTAAAACATAAAGTGAGCCGATGGTGGGGCATCAGAGACTCAAAAGAGGACAGCGTGTTGCAATTATGGATGTGGGTTTTAAAGAATACTGCAAACGCCTGTTTATGTTATACACGCTCGCCAAGACGGAACACATAATTAAGGAAGCTGAGTGCGGAAAGAAAGGAAAGAAATGAGTCACACAGGACAACAGTAGAACCAACAGGACATAAACACTACTTTTAGTACCATCCGACTTATGTAACAATTACATAATCCTTACGCTGTTGATCCTTATCAGGTGTGTTTTGGGGTTTTTTTTTAATCCAATATGAGCTGTAATAAAGCAGCTGCTACTTTTAACTGCGTCAGGATGTGTCAGCTGAGTGAGATCAGTTTGTCCCGTCAAGCAGCTCCACACAATTACGTTGCGCTTCTACCTGTCAATACAGGTCCGGTCCTGTAAATATGTCCCAGTTTTAATTGTCTTGCAGAGGGTTGGAAGAGACAGTTAGCATAGCACAGACTGGGAACGGGCTGGGTCTGAAGATAACAAAATCGATTTACGAACATTCCTAAAGCTCACTTACTAGCACATTACATCTTGGCTGTTTGATGGATTCAGCAGTTGATCGACATTTGAAGGGTGTCCAGCCCTGCAGCCCAGCGGTGATGCCGCACGATTACAGTACAGACTCTCAGCTGAGGGGACATTTGTTGCGTATCAGCTTCCTCCATGCCTCTTGTCTCTCGCAAACCTATACTGTCATTGTAAAAGCCACAATGGGCCTTTTATATTTTGTTATAACCTCTTTGTTTTCTTCTTTGGTTTCATTATTATTTCCCCCTGTACCAAGATCTTATGCTAAGCTAAGATAGCTTGCTGCTTGCTCCAGCTACTGTACGTTTACACCATGCCACAGCATTAAAACAGCAGACAACAGAAATGAATAAAGATGATCATGTTGTTACAATGCAACGTCCTGCTGTGAAACTTTGGGTCCTGGAATTCAAATGGATCTTACTTGGACATGCACCTCCCACCGAAACATTACTGCAGACCAGATACACTTCCAAAAACTAAAACATTTTTTTTTTAATTGCTTGAGGAACATGAAAAAAGAGCTTTGACTCCTCAACCCCCCCGGCCTGCTCTTCTTTGCAGAATCGTTTTAATTCAGCCACATTGGAGGGTTTTCGTGCATGAACGGCCTGTTTAAGGTCATACAGTATCTCAATCGAATCGAAGTCCCGACTTTGACTAGGCCTCTCCAAAACCTTCAATTTGTTGTTTTTAAGCCACTCAGAGGTGGACTTGCTCATGTGTTTCGGATCATTGTCCCGCTTCATTACCCAAGTGCGCTTAAGCTCGAGGTCACAAACTGATGGCCGGACATTCTTCTTAAGGATTTTCTGGTAGAGAGCAGAATTCATGGTTCAATCAATTATGGCAAGTCTTCCAGTTCCTGAAGCAGCAAAGCAGCCCCAGACCATCACACTAACACCACCGTGTTTGACTAAGATGTTCTCTTTATGAAAAGCTGTGTTAGTTTTATACCAGATGTAACAGGGCGTACACCTTCCAAAAAGCTGAACTTCTGTGTCGTCAGTCCACAGAATATCCTTGGGGATCTTGGGGATCATCAAGGTTTTTGTTTTTTATAGCAAATGTGAGATGAATTAGAACACGGACCTTAACTGAGGGAGGTGAGGTCTGCAGTTCTTCAGATGGTTTTCTGGGTTCTTTTGTGAACTCCTAGATGAGTCGCAGATGTGCTATTTAAGTAATTTTGGAAGGTCGGCCGCTCCTGGGAAGGATCACCGCTGTTCCAAGTTTTCTCCATTTGTGGTTTGCTTGAGTCCTAAAGCCTTAGAAATGACTTAGTTACCCTTTCCAGACTGATAGAGGTCACTGACTTTGTTTCAGAGAGGTTCTTTTTAAGTGATATCTTGATTCAACAGGTCTGGCAGTGATCAGGCCTGGGCATGGCTGGTGAAATTGAACTTCATTTTCACAAAAAAATGTGGTTAATAACAGTTAATTCATGATTTAACAAAGGGAGGGTCATTTACTTTTTCACATAGAGCCAGCTAGGTTTGGGCTTTTTTTTTTTGTCGCTTAATAAATGAAATAATCCTTTAAAAATTGCATTTTGTATTTACTCTGGTTATCTTTGTCTAATATTAAAATTTGTTTGATGATCTGAAACATTTAAGTGTGACAAATACACAAAAAAAAACAATAGAAATCAGAAAGGGGGCATATACTTGTTCACAGCACTGTATGTGAGAGGCACTTATCCAATGTCAGGCAGGTGGTTTTAATGTTGTGGCTGATCGGTGTTCGTAGAAATGAAAGTGAAGTCGACCTTGACAGTTAAATGTAGACCAGCGAGCAAAAACAAGTGGCCGTCTTCCTTGATTGGGGCAGCAGTACATTAAGGATGATAAATATGGAATCAGTTTCTCCTCTCAACCAAGTCCAGCGTGAGCAGGAGCGAGGCAGCCTCCATTCATCGCTGCCACAAGCTGCAACTGAGGGCCCATAATGTGCCCAGAGGACAAACAGAGCCGCCGACTGCAGCCATATGGCCGTCAACCCACTTACAACCCTTAAACCTCTCGTTTAGTTTTCATCACCGATTTCCTTTTGGCCTTTTTCTTCCTCTATTGGCACGCTAATGGACACAGGACCCACCTGGCAGGGCAGCAGCAGGAGCAGTGCACCTCGTGAGCAGTGGTGTCTAACGTCAGCAGAGGCTCTGCTGCGCCTCTGAACTTCATTAAAACTGGTCCCAGGTCACAGTTTACCAGATCAACGCGTGTGCTGCACTGCCTCTCTGGTTTCTCTCTCACAGTGGAATAATGAACCAGGGAGCCCGATGCCAGCTGGCCTGCCTGGAGCTTTGAGAGCCGGACACTCTATCAAAGTGTGGGGTGCTAATTAGACAGGGTTAACACCGCTACTTTGCCATGCCATGCCATGCCATGCAACGCCACAGGTGCCTACTTTATGCTGGACAGGTTAATTATTACGGGCAAACGTGACTGTGAGCTCTTCATATTTTAGCATATTCCCCCCATTTGAAGGAGTGACTTCATTCGTATTTCCGCATCATCTTTACACAACATCTGCACATCTGCAATTGGACGTTGCTGTGCTTGGGACAGTGATTATTCCAGAGAGTCTATGGACTAATCAGACTGTAGAGAGCGCATTGATCTTCAGTCCAATCCATCTGATACTGGCTTCAGCTCGATGGAGGGGGGGGGAAATGCAGAATGAAAATCAATCCGGTAAGGTCAGGGGTTCTGGTTTAGGAAGCAGGTTATAATTGAGGCGACCATGTTACCTGGAAGCATAAGATGTCCTTGATGGAGGGTGACGTGCATTTGGCACAAGGTGACTACGTACAAAATAAACATATGGCTTTGACTTAAATGCGGGACACGTTCCACATATAAATTATTACAGTTAAATATTAGGCCAGGAAAGGGACATAAAAGCGTTTTCTTTTTCCTTTTAAAATTTGGCAGTTACAAACACCTCCTTCCCTCATCCAAAGTGGGACAGAGCAGCTTCGACTGGGAGCAGCCTGCTTTATTTTATCCACAGTTTGAAATATAATCGTCTGTGATGAGAAACTAGACGGTGATATATAAGGGAGAAAATCAGCCCCGTGCAGAAGTAAAGCAGAATACGACTAATTATTTTCTTGACTGGTTTAAAGGTTTTGCTGATCACACCGTCGATTGACTGTCAGCTGGTGAGCGGCAGCAGCTCAAGGTGCTGTCCTGCAAACGTGTGAATACTGATAAGCCAAACCCAGAGAGTAAAGAGGAGGCCCATTCCGCGCGCGATTTGCTGAGTGACGTCAAGTTTGAACGTGGTGAATGGTTCTCTATGTCACAACAATAGAGTCGGATTGAGTTCCATACAGTATGAAGGATGAATAGTAATGGATGCACTTGTAGAAGCATTAACATATTGATGAGAGGCTTGGGACGGGAACATGTGTGCTGCATGTGTGAATGTACCGTGTTGAGGGATGAGTTTGATGCACACAAATGTTTTGGGGCGGGGGTGAGAATGAAAGAAAGGGCCACATTCTGAAGAAAAAAAAAATCCTCCTTTTCGTTTTTTCCTGTCACAGGTGAAGTTATTTAGTCAAACATCCTTATCTCAGAATTAAGCCCTTTGGAAACATCCAGAATTATCCGCGACTGCTCTTTATGCTCTCTGCATCAAGTAAACAGATCAAATCCTCACCTTGATGTTCACCCTATCATATGTATCCAAAAATGTATGCAAATCAGATCCTTAAAGCACGTGGGTAAGTGTTTCCTGTTCTCTTTTCACACTATATTTAAAGAACGGCATGACTTGGAGAGGCCTGGTGGATGAAAATAAGTTGTTTTTTTTTTTAAAAAAGCACAGCAATGAAATTTTTCTGCTTTTTGGTTGTACATGGGACCAAATTTGAATCCATTTTAAAAAGTGACTCACGGCTAAGAGGGAGCAGGAGGAGAACGAGAGCGGCTCGTCTCCTCGGAGCCCGTCCTCTCGAAGTGACAGACACCTTTCTCCTCTAGCTGGGTGACAGGTGTATACAGAGAAACGAGACAATCAATTACCGCACCCTTTCTTCATCTTCCCCGTGTCTTCCCTCTTCCTCGTCTCTCCCTTTCCTATTCATACCTTGTCTGGCTTCTCATTGACTCCTCCTCGCACTCCCTCACTCTCCTGTCCTCCTCTCCCTTTTCCGCTGCAGCATGCCTACAATCAGGGCGAGGAAAGGAGAAAAATAGAGAACATGTCAGGCATACCCCTGCTTACCTCTCAGACATCACTGCCAGGCATAACCCTGACATGACTCAAGTGCCATGGGTAGCAGCAAAGCCTGACAAAGTCTCAATAAAGCCGTACTCTCATAAAAGAGGCCAACTGCATGCACCTCTTAGTCATGTATTCTAGAGCCAAATGTATCTGGAAAATCAATAGGTTTCCTACACTGGCTTATTTAAAACACTGATGTCATTGCAGGTTTTAAGGGTGGGCCCTGGATGTTTAATGGTGAAAGTTTGCCACCTGCTGGTAATGACCACAGTCGTCTCCACTGTCCTTGATCAAACCTCCCTGATGGTCTTCTTTAAAAAAAAACACAAAATGCCTGCCCCTCCTGACATTTTGGTCCTGCCAAATGTCAACAAAAATAGGCATCGGGGTCAAAAGGAAATTCTTGACGTTTGACTAAGACAGTCAGATTAAGGAGGTCCAAAATGTCTGCGCTGTCTAAACTTTTCAGCCCCTATATTTGTTGGCCGAAGTGGCTGTCAAATGCAGACATGAATCGCTTTGTTAAGATGCTGCTGCACATACTGTAGTTCACCTCAACAATTTACTACTACATCTAAAAAAATATGTTAAATATCATCATACTTAACTTTCATATATTGTGTATTGCTGACACACAAAATGGTGTTTATTTTTCCTTGTTGTTTTATATTTGGATCAATAAATATTCTAATATTTTGCAATGTGTTGTCTCTTATCTTTTGTGCTCTTCTATATTCTGTATTCTACACTAATAAAAAGTAAAAATAGTCAATTTCACTTAACTGTTAACACTGTTTGTGTAAAGTTTATGTTCACTTTCTTAAACACAGAAAAATCTCACTATTCTGGATGGATGATGGATGGATGGATGGAAACGTGTAAAACCAAAAGTCAGTATATGCAGCGTGGACATTATGACCGCTGGACATAGTTGGTTAAAACAAATTGATTGATGATTCACTTCAGTGGTAACTACGATTCACCAGGGAGGAGAAACGGGGTGAACAACCTGATCATAACTTGATGTCTTGGTTATCTTAAGTTTTTTAGATTGAGGAGTGGGTTTTTAAACAAGGATTCAAGGATATGCTACTTTTTTTTTAAAGACACACAGCCAATCCTGCATGACTAATGCTCAGCTGTCCCTGATTTTTCTCATCACACTTGAAGTGACAAAGTGGCTTTCCATCATTTCTCCATTACTCTACTGTCATTCACTAAGTACTTGACTCTGCAAATAAAATGCTTTGCTGACTGTGGCAGCGTGACAATGTGGTGATATTAAATCTTTTCATTAGATTCAAAAACATTCACAGCCACTAAAAAATACCAGTGAACACAAGAAAAGGCATACAGAAAGGTAAACACAGGCAAGTTTTTCCTTTTTCAATGTGTCATGGCACAATTTATTTATTAAAGTTATGCATAACCTTCCACGTTGGTCATTGTACAGTATATGTTGAACTTCATGACGTTATTAGAATATCAGGCAGTTAGATCAGCGTTGCCTACAGTAGCAGAGAGAAGCGGCACTTCTGTCAGGAGCTGACACACAAAGAGTGCCACTCATGCTCACAGGGGCGGTGGGGGGCAAGATACCCGACGGCAGATGAGGAAGATGACATACAGAGTTTGAGAGGGGGAGAAAGAAGCATTGAAAGTCACTGGGCTGTGAGGAAAAAGGAGAGGGTTGACACCCATAAGTGTTCACAGGGAAAAAGGAGGGCGGGTGGGGATCACGCACTAAGGAGAAAACTGCTCCTCACAGCGAGGAGGCAGGAGGCAGCACAGAAATTCAACAGGACCAGATCAGAGCCACTTGGGACTCTTCATTCTAGTTAACACCACACCGAGAATTTATCTGAAATTCTAGACTGTAACACAATTCAGGAGATATTAACACAATCGGATCTATCCATCACCAGTGCAACTCTGGCCTCTATGAGTCTGAATACGTTCCCGCCGCTTCATCAGGGTACGCTAGTGTGCACTCAACACTCGAAACTGACCCTGTATGGCAGAGGCAGGAAAAGCAGCCAAAAAGGTAACACCATGGGCAAAAGCATGCAAGCAATGTGGGAAACACTTAAAAAAATGGAAAGACAATAAATACATCTTGGGATAAAAAAAAAAAAAAAAAAAAAAAAAAAAATATTGTGAAAAAAAAAAAAAAAAAAGAAAAAAAAAAAATCTCAATACATTATCTTAAAATTTTCCTTTTCTTGTTTTGTGTTTCATATACATATATTCTAAACACACATCTTTGTACATTTTGGTATAAGTTCTCTTTCTTGCAGGGAGTTCTGGGGAAAATGGGCATTAGATTGTGGAGGGGTGAGGTTCTGGGGCGATCCCATTTCC
>KV751316.1:4994832-5019438 GCA_001698575.1 Mola mola
CTGTGGCAATAGTGGGCGACGGCGATGGAATAAAAGGGGTCTCAGCAGTGAGAGGACAAGCTTATAGGGCGTCCAGAAAGTCCAGGACACGAGAAGTAGGAACAGACTAGAGTTCGGTACTTCCTCTTTGGGACCAGAGCTGGAGACTGGGGCACGGAGTTCCACTATCTCTTACCTGGGGATTAACATTCAGCAGGTGGATCAGAAAGGACAATCACAGGAAGACATTTATATCAGAAGATGAAGTAATTCCTGTGCTGAGATACCTTTCCTTAAATCCGTTTCTGCTGCTGACCTCTCCGGCCTTTGGCTTATTAGATTATTGTACTTGGCCTCGACCTCCTGAGACAGAAATAACTCATTGTGAGATCAGGCGATAAAAATGACCACAATGAGTAAATGTAACAATTCATGTTGAATGTTTATTACCTTCAGATAGTTGAGGTTGGCCTGGAGGTTTCTAAGGTAAGACAAAACCTGTCTACTGAAAGAGGAGAGGCTGCTGGCCTGTGACGCGGAGGAAAATTTCAGGTTGATGCCCGAGTCTGCAGCGCAGCCTTGTGAGGAGCGCAGCTGCCTCCGTGTGCTTGATGCCATGATGTCATCGTCTGTGCTGGTCTCCCCTGGGCCACCGTAACCCTCCAGCACTAAATATCCTACTGAGAGAATTAGGGAGCCATTTAGTACATTTACCTCATATGTACAATCTATTTCTACCCTTAATGCGTATTTTAAAAAAACGGTTTGATCTCTCTGGGCTCACCATAATCCTCAGGAGGAGTATCAAAGAAGCCCGTGTCTCCAGAGCCCAGGTCTTGTGCCAGGCCCTCTGTCTGCAAGGTGCTCTTCTCCGAGCCATTGTGGACCATCACCCGTGCACGGCTGTCAACGGGAGTCCGCAGAGATGTGGTCCTGAGGAGACGGGCCCCCGTGGAGCGTTTGGTTTGTTCAGCAGCTTCCTGGGACATCAGCTGAGTCACCAGCACCTGCTTTAATGCTGCCACTGACAGACAGGAGAGGTTTAACAATCTGTTTATGCACAGGTGATTCATACACTGCAGAGGAAGCATTATGATTTGTCTCTTTTCTGTACATACATGTTTTCAGTGCGTCTTCTGCTCTGGAGGGAAACGTGTTGAACAAGTCTCCTCCTTTGCCATCATCAGCCACTTGGTAAGTAAGCTCGGGGTCCACAAAGCCTTCCTCCTCCTCCTCCTCCTCTCCTTGTGCCTTTACCTCCTCAAACGGATTATTACCTGGCAGAGAGGTCTGCATCACGCTTCTTGAGGCTGGACTATTTTCTTTATCTGAAGGGGTGAAATTAGAGGAGGATTACCCACACAGTGGAGAGGGATGGGATCTTTTAATTAATATGAAAGGAACGGCAAAGAAAGCGTCTCCAGGTACCTGTGGACTGGGTGCTGCCGGTGGATGTGCGATCTGCGTCTCTACTCAGCCTGGAAACGCCTGCTGTAATGATCTCTACACCGTCTCTCTCCCCACTGGTAAACAGGCAAAATCTTGTTAATATCAAGCTCAAACCCTGCGAACCATCCAATGGAATTATAAAGATCATAAAGCTGCATACTCAGTCTGAGGTAATGGTATGACGCTGTGAGGTTTGACTTTCATGGCATCGGCTCTCTGGGTGATTAGATGCTGCCACCTTGTGCACAAAAAAAAGTTATTACGTTTACCCCATTTAACAGCCAGAGCTATTAAAACTTAATTCAATCAAAAAGGTTTATGGACTGACATTCTCTGATCTGAGACTGTGGGCGCCATCAGCTCATAGATCTGGGCTCCATTTTCTGACATGGACAGGACGAAGAAGGACTTGTTGTCTGACAGGAGACAGCAGGAACAGACAGTTTAGGGAGAGATTCAGCACAATTCTGCACCACAGACAGCCATTAGGTGTTAACTGACCTGTGGCCACGGAGCGCACCAGCACGGTGTTGAGTTTGATGATGGGGCTGAAGATGTGTTTGGTGTCAGCCGTGCCTGCCAGGTTTTTACTGTGACACTTGAGGATCAGACGCTCGTCTTGTTTCTGAAGCAGAACGAGGATGTCCTCCAGGAGCAGTGTGTACAGCTCTGAGGGGAGACATAAAACTTGTGTATTTACTTGTGTGTCAAACATGTCCAGGTCGGCTGGTGTGTTTTTGGACGCAATATCAAAGCTTAATAACAATGAAACTTTTATCATGAGCTGGTCACAAACCAATAGTCTTGTCTTTGTTCACTTTCCATGACAGCGGTCCCTCGTGCACCATCGTTCTCTTGGTTAGATCCAAGTTCTGGTGGAGGTAGAACAAGGAAATACATTAAAAGCTTGTAAGCACTTGCTGCTGCTCCAAGGAGCTGTTTTCACACAGAGTTGCCTTTCTATCAGGCAGTTATTTCAAACAGCGTACGTGGGAGAACAAGTGAGTGTGCTGAAGCTGAAAGGGTTGTGTCAATAACTCACCTTTAACTCCACGATCATGGGGTTGTCTGTTTGCTTTAAGGAGGAGAGGTCCAGTCTTCTCTGATAGTCCTCCAACCTCTGGAGGAAGGATGGAGAGAAGCAGAGAGAGAGGAAATGGGATAAGTACATGCTCTTTAAAAGGAAGCCACAGCTTAGGGCGCAAAGGAGGCAGGGAAAAAAAGAGAGGACTTAGGATGAGATTGAGAGGGAGGGAGAGAAAAGTCTCAGGGATAGCATAAAAGGGGAATGAAAATTGAAAGAAATATCACACCTGCTTGTCCTCAGATTCCTTCACAGCCTGGTTGACGTGATTGAGGATCTTTCTACAGCAGTCTGCTGCCTGTTTTACTTTGTCCTTCTCTGCGGCCTTCTCTGAAAGACATTATGACATCAAACAAGGAGTGAGGCCTCCTCGGTGCTGCAGGGGACTGTCTGTGAAATTGATATTTCCTCTGTCCATTAACACACCATTGTTCTCTAAAATTATGATAAAGTAGGGGGGCATTATGATCCCCTAATAGCTGCTATACTTTATTGTTAGTGTGTTCCCTCTCTGCGTGAGACCCAAACCCCAGTCGAGACAAAAATGATAGACCAAGTAATGGGTGAGTCATTTCCTGGAATGTTCAGTACTGCTCCAGGAACATTAAAATGATAATATCCCCATTCATCTCTGTAATTCACTAATGCTTGGCATTTTGCCACACAGAACCTTGACTTCATCTAGTTCATTCTTTAACCCCAAGAATTGCTTTCCATTTTTATCTATTGTATTATATTACACCCAGACTATAAAATGCTAACTAGGTACTGTGCCTGTATTGAGTCTTTCTAACACCAGTAAATTAATGTTAATGCCGAATTAATTGCCTCTCAGGATCAAACTGATTTGAGGATCCCAGGAGAAAAGGGCATGATGCAGTAATTCAACTTTACTAATAAAGGTCACATGAAGAGGTGTTGCACCAGTGTAGCCAAATTTAGGCTACACTGGTGCAAGACATTAATTTGTCATTAACAATCAGACTGCTTATGCACATGAGTTGTGCACTAAAGCTATAGAGGTGTCCACTCAGGGTGATACACTGGACTGATGACAAAAAAGAAATTCACTCGTCAAATCAAGAGAGTCTAAACTGCATGCAACAGTGAAGAGAATAAATATAGTAAAGGTGTGAAAAGGTCATTTTTAAAAATACATCACAACGTCTGTCTGTGTGACAGGCAGTGATAGACAAAGCAGACGAGACAGAATGGAACAAACTTTGAAGAGTCTGCAAGCTGCAGGAAGGTTTTGGCACCAGCATAAACTGTAATTGGAATAAACAAATCGGTTCTTTGGCTCCCCCTGCAGGCAACAAAGCCACAGTGAAATGACTGGTAGGCGCTTCATTTGCTGCTTCGATCACATCAGTTGACGCTGTGATCATTTATAAAGCTATTCCATTAGCAAAAATGTATCATCAAGAATTTTGCTGAAGTCATTTTTTATGCAAAAATGATGAAGATTCACTGTTTTATGAATCTATAATGGGGATTTTGTCTGTCACACAATCTATCCTTTCGTTTCAAATCATTACTTCCAGTACCATGCACAAAGTCTACAGATCAGTACACATTGTTTCGAGGGAACTCTACAGTACCTGTGTACTTTGCTATGTTTTCTAGTAGCAAGGGGTACTTGGTGAGCCGCTGCATCTCTACAGGAATGATGTCTTTAAGCTGTAGTCGGCGACACAGTCTGTTACTCTCTGCTTCCTGAAAAAGAATAAAAAAGGTCGAGTAGTCACTGAGCAGCAGTACATATTTTAACAGGTATAAATGGTATCGAGGCAAAAGTAAATGTAGCCAAAGGGTTTTTATTCAGAAAAGTGAAATTCAAATGGGTTCCCTGAATCCCCATGTGGGCATTTGGTTCGTTAAACCTTTCAGCATGACACATTCTGAGCCTTCAGAATGTAAGTTTCATTAACATGCTACATACATTGAATCAGAATTTACCATCTAAAAGTCATTACCTGGATGAACGAAGTAAACCGTGAGTCTTTTTTCTGCTTGGTCTTGATGATCTCCAGGGCGAAAGGCTGGTTACTGCAAAATGTGCCCACCGCCTGCTTGATCTTCTCCTCTTCTCCAGCGCTGAACTGTAACCACCGGAAATAGGGGGTAGCAGAGATAGTCTAGGTCAAGGGTAGTTGCTATCAAAGTGTTTAACATTTAACCATTAAAATGAGCGGCAACTCCCGGAAGGGGGCCAGGCTTAAGTCCTCCTGGCCGAGACGGCTTAAGTTTTAATGTAGACTAGATCGATGCTCGGACCCCCAGGGGATAATTTAGCCTACTTTTCTCCAAAGAGACATTTTAGACAAAGCTGCCAGCTGATACGTTGCTAACACATCTAATGTATCACACATGATATCAAACTGCAGCGATGTCAAGCAGATCTAGGGCACAGTCTGACATAACCACTTATAGGCTTCCACCGCACTCGCTTGCTTCCACTATGATTACATCTCCTGATACTCCAGAGGGAGGAACTGTTCCATTGTGCCATTTTTTAGGTTTTGCGTTTCACGATTTTAGTGTAGGATATATTCTGGAAAAAACATTAATAACCGCTTCACTATCATACAACTGTACATGACTGTTTCCATGTATATATGCCATGAGAAAATTAACAGGATTGAGACTGAAGAGAACAATTTAACATCTTAACACAAACACTTTTTTTTCTACTTTAAAGCAATTTCAGGCCAACAGTTCAATTTCTCTGAGCACAATATGTTTTTTTTCCGCCGTACCACATCAGTCATCTTGAAATTTCGTCAACATAAGGAAATGTCTGAAAGAGGAGTACAATTTCAGCCTGAGAATGGTACTCACCCAGGAGAGCAAGTCATCTCCTATCTGATCAATTACTGAGGACTCATTTCTCTTCCGAACGGCTACCATTTGCTCCAGTATTGAAACTGAAATTCAAAGTAGAAACACCAATGGACAATCAGTCAATGAGTCTGTGAGTGTATTACAGAAAGGAAACTAAAAAATTCAAATATGAGGATGCTATGTACAGTACATACAGTTTAAATTCTATATTTTTTCACTATGTCATAGTTCAATAGAACCTTATTAGCTTAATCGTACTTCTCAATTCTTTGTTTTTAATATTTTTAGTGCGGTCATGCATAGATTTGTTTTCTTTATTGTGTGTGCATGTGTGTACCATGCAGCTGCAGTATCTCCTCCAGGTTGGAGAAGATGTTCTTGATGTCAGCAGGAGGTAGGAGGGCCTCTTTGGACAATTTCTGGTAGAAAACGTGGTCCAAAACTCTCAGCATCCGGACATGTGCACGCTCTGTGTGAAACAGTTCTGCAGACACAACACAGGATGCAAATTCAAGACCCCACATGATTTGGATAATGCACATTTGCAGATGCAGCTTGTGGTATTATATAACACAGCAGCATTTAAAGCAAAGAGGGTGATTTATTTGAAAGTAGATCTGACTTTAATGGATTATCATGTCATGTGAAGTAGCAAGATGTGGCCTCACCATTAATGACTTCTTGTCTCTTGATTTCCTGAGGCCTAAGACCTGCCAGGACCTCTCGCCCCACCAGCTGCTGCCAGTATGGAGGGTCATGCTCAGAGTCTGTTCCCTGGTCATCTTCACTCTGGACATCACCAGGACCCATCCCCTCGAGCCTGGGGCAAGACTAAAAGTCAGCTTTCACTTTCCTGATACAAATCCAGCACTAAATAGCTGGATTTATATTGGATTCGATGGATTTATATTAAATTTTGAAATTAGCATGCTTATTCACCTTCTAATCGACTTTGGTGTTCCCTCATGGGCTCTGGAAAATAGAAACAGAAAAATTCATGTTTGAAATAAATCATCTCATGTAATAAAGAGAAACTACAAAGTGTGTGTGTAAATGTACCTATCGCTTTCTCTGTCATCCTCTTGCAGTTGGTCCAGGCTGTAAAGGTCAAAGTGTGTGGCAGGGTAATGCAGCCCATCCAGAGGGTCAGAATGGGGGCCATCACTCAGCCTGGTGGGACCTGAGGTGGGAGTCCCACCTGACAGACAAGCCAAAAGTTAGCAAACATCGCTCTCTCTCTGTCCTGTATGAATGTTTGTGATGAGGCTGTTCGGTTGCTTACCCATGTCAGTTTCTCGGCTTGAGTCTGAGTTATATGTTGCGCTGTTTGGAGATGAGGTGTTGACAGACGTGGAGTGTACAAGTTCGGAGCCTTCGCTTGATTGGCTGCCTCGTAGACGACCAGCTTCCACATGTTCACTTGCCCCCAGCGTAGGCTGAGAGAACTGTTTCTGAGGCCGGGGACGGCCATCCAAGGCTTTACCTACTGAAGAGAGACATAAGTATTGTCAAAATTTCAAAAAGCCTGAGGAGCAGTGTCGTAATCTGTCCTATTCTGAAGTCTTCACTCACCTGATGCTGCTTCAATGCGGCTGGGTCGACGCTGAGGTCCAAGGATGCTGGGAAATCTGGGTTTTTTCACCTTCTCTTCACCTTCCTTTTCTGTCTTGATGCTTTTCTGTATTTTTTTTAATCAAAACAAGGCAAGTGTCAGGTAGATGATGGAGAGGGAGAAGCGAGAGGAGGGCCAAGGTGCAAAAATTAAAGTTAAGTACCTTGATCTTGGGAAGAAAGTTGATCCGGACCCGTTTGGACTCCAGACTGCGGGGTTCCTTGACCCTCACACCAAGGTGCTTCATGTATGTATAGATGACATACTGCATAGTAGTGCTACATGAAAACAAAAGGAACGACAGGTTGGTTGGGTGTTTCTGAATTTTACCCAACAAAGAAACAGACCATAAAAATTTCAAGAGCGCAAGTGTCCAAATTGTGACTTGTACCATATGTTGCACCAGTCCTTCTTGTACAGTTTTTACACAAACCATCTGTAGTGGGCTGCAAACATATGGTATTTCAAACAAGACTGCTCTCTCTGATGCAGTCTGAATTATTTAATGTAAACATACTACATAAATTAGATGTTATTTTTGAGAGGTTGCCCTAGTGCTTCTTTGTAAAATGTGGAGGATGTAGAGGGTTTGAATGACATCAATATCTTCTGGGGTTTTTTTTTTTTTTTTAAGCAAACATTAAGAAAATTACTACCAGTGACAGATTTAATTAATTTTAGACTTTTATCTTAGTTGATTAAAAGGAGACAAAATTCTAAGATAATAAAACAGTGATGGTTTAGATTCCTGTGAGAGACTGTAGAATGCAAATGCTACAAAGAGACAGGTGGTTCTAGGGGACATGAGAGCCCCTAGAGCCCTACATATGCTTTAAATATCACTTAACCAGATGATCAACTATTGAAGTTTGCTTACCATTTCTCTTCCTCTGTTGTCTGAGTAGTTAAGCTGTAAAAAGCATAGACAAAAACTCTGAGGTGGCTAATAATGATGAGACATACAATTGTGTATATGTGCATCCTAGTAGTGTACATCTGTGTAAGTGTTGCTTACAGGACATCTTCTATCTTGGCGATGATGTTTTCAGCGTATGAGCGCTCTCGCTCCAGAGTGACACGGTCTCTGATTCTTTCTTGGTCCAATCGGCCCAACTCTACTTCAGCCACTGTCAGGCCCATACTGCGCTTCTGCCTACATATACAATCAAAGAGTCATACACTGCAGTTTTAACTGTGCCTCAGCAAAATATCTCTAATAGAAGGCAGTGTGATGAGTGAGACTATTAACTGTTAACCAAATTCTAAGGCTCTGCAGTTAACATATCTATCTAACTCCCACTAAACTAATAATTCTGAATTGACAAGTTTACCTGAAATCCTCAAGGTTCTTCTGGATGTCAGGGATCAGAGAGTCCTGCAGTGTTTGAACATGCTGTCTGTTTACTTCCTCTGGGATCAGTTCTGTCCGCCGCCGATCTGTAAAACAACAAGCACAAGAAAACTTCCATTCACACACTGTAAGACAAGATTCTAGGAAAACTATACAGCTGCACTCTAAATATCCAGTGTTGGGATTTAAAAAAATCATGCATGCATTTGATTTTTTACACTTTCGTTTAGAGGGCACAATATTGAGTAAATGATCAAATTAAAGGGACTGCATAATGAGGAAAGTTAGTAAAGTTAGTATGGACCATAAGAGGTTTAAAAAAAAAAAACAAACAAAAAACTACTCAAGATCACAGCATAGCAGTAAATACTCACCAAGATCAGCACAGATGGATTCAGGAACAGCAACTTTCAAATTCTGTAGAAAACAAAAAAGAGTGCCTTACTTAGACAACAAATTGGAAAATAATAGTGACACATTCAAGTTCAGCAGAATACCTTCTACTGATATTAAATTCTAAAATGTTAATGTGAGTGCAGACTGTAAATATAAATAAATGTATATTTTACCTTATCCCTAACCCATGAATGTACTTTAGGCAGTGTGGTGTGAACTGAGAAATTTTTGATAATGTGGACCATTTCTAATATCTAATCTGGCATTTCAGAATTTGCTGTATTTAGATAACATTTAATGAGAAAAACAGTATGTTAAGATTTTCCTTGGTCTTATTAGCATTTTTGGTAAGTGTAATTAGCGATGAACTATATGAATCTTTTGAAATTTATAGTGAACAAAAACTGTACTTACTGCTCCCCTGTCAATGAAAAAAGTGTGGAGGTCCAAGAACACCCGTCTGGTCTCTTTGGAGTTGGTCTGCTTGTAGAGGTCAGCATAGAGGTAGCACAACTGAGGAAAGAGATTGATTAAAACAAATCAGTGAGCTGTTGTGTCTGTCAGGTTGCATCAAAAAAGGAAATGACTACATCAAAGACTTTAAACAAGGCGTGAAGAACTAGGGTCTTACCACAGGAGCAGGGTCAAACTGAGAGATGACATGGTGAAGGAAGGCTGCAAGATGGGCAGGGCGAGACTTGAGCTGCTCAATGCTGTTAAAGCTGTTACACTGGCCATTTGTCTGAAACAGAATTGGTAACATTGTTTTGCTGTATTGTCATCGATGCTGATTTTATGTGACATGAGTTTGAATGACATTATTTAGAGGTAACAGAAAATAAGTGTGTAATTACAGCATCCAGCTGTTGTAAATGATTTTGAATGTGACAGCTTTGTTTAGTAATATCATGACTGATGCAGATGTTATAATTCCCAGTGGGACAGTACCTGCTCCTGGTCTGAATCAAAATAGTCATCCTCAGCTCCAATGATTTGTGAGACGAGGCGTGAGGAAGAGGGACTGCTGACTGTAGTGGGGGACAGAGAGTCCTAGCGAAAACACAGTGGTACACAGAGGGATTAATGTTTTCCACTAAAATACAGAAAGCAGGAAACAGAGTGAATTGTTTGAAAGCACATTTCTCGAGCAGAATTTGCACATGGACAGAAAGTGTAGCTACCAAATCAGTGGCATCCTCTGCCTCTGGAGAGTGGCAGGAGTTAAAGCTGTTTGTGGGTGTGTTCTTAGGGCTTGGGCAGGATAACTCTTTTGAGCACAGGCTCTCTGGAGATCCAGGCCCAAAGCCACGCGATATCTGGAGATAAGATTGAACAAAGCAAAGTTCAATTTTGCAAAGGAACCCCCCAAAACGAGTGTTACCAAATAGTTATATTAGGTATCATACAACCCCAATAAGGAAAACTGGGACACTGTAAAAATGTACATTTAAACAGAAAACTCTTATTTGCAAGGAATTATGCTTACTAACGACATTTTTATAAAGTGTTTGTTTGTCAACTTTCTAAGTGTGTTGCTGGTGTCAAATTTAAAACAAACACAAAAAACAATAAGTTGATGAGATAGAATTAAGTAAATTGCCTTTGTTCTTAATTTAGTTCATGTCAAAAAAGAATGAGAAAATTATCACATTATATTCAATTTGTTCCACAGCATCCTGATGTTTTTAGAATAGTGTCATATACAACAATATATAACAATAATAATTTGAACACAGAATCAATATATACATTTGTTGTCCAAGCACTAATGTTGTTTAGATGTCAAAGTTAAACAGTGTTGAAATCAAGACTTAACATGAAGTTTAATAAACAATAAATAATCATAACTATGCTGGTTGGTAGTACTTGTCAGAGACAACTTACAGGAGTGCTGCTCCAGGACAGGTCTGTAGTGTCTCCTTTAGCGATGGGAGAGTGATCTGTCTCAAAAATGCTACCATCATCTGCATCACCACCTGGAACAGCCTCCTGTGGATTTATTTGAACACAAGGTTTGTGAATTATTATTGGCAACCTTTTAACTATCAAGATTCACAAATCTCAGAATAAAACATGTTACGACTGGACACAAAATGAAAGGCTAAAAAGATAACAATTAAAAAAAATCTTGTAAAGCTTTTGAACATGTGGTTATGATCAAAACAGAAAAACTTTTACAATAGAGAGAGGAAATGTATTTACTAACATACAGTATGTAACAATGCACGATGTATGTAAAGTAAGCTGTCACACAGACACAAAAGAGTGGCTTCCCACAGAGAAAGCTTAATCCTTTGAATAGATCAGGATTAATGTTTTGTCTGAACTGATCCCGCACACTATAACAAAATTATGCAAAGACTATTGGGATGCTGCTGGAAGATCACTGCACTTGGATGTTTATTTTGTATACATGTACAAGGAGGCTTAGTGACAGGGAGGTAGCTTACCTGTGTTGCACCAGTGGCCCTGATGAGCTGACCCTGCAGCTGAGGAATGTGTTTCTTAGCTTCCTGGATGTCTTTCAGTAGTTTAGGGGAGGGGTTCCTACTGTACTCCTCCTTCAAGGCCTACACAGCGAAAGGGGTGAAATCAAATATTGAGTTATTTGTATACAATGAAAGGCAACTGTAGCCCCCCTCCATCCATACACAAAGAACACATAAAAACAAATATTTAAATTAAACCTGAAGAAAACAATACAGACAAACTAATAATAAAAACCTACATAAACGTAACATATTTTCAAGAGTAACTGACTGCTACATCTACACGTGCAGCCACAGTAGCTCTAGAATATAATGTACTGACTCTGTGTGTGGTGATCATTGCATGAAAAGCAGCAGTCTTATCAAGAGTATTTAGTACATACTACCTGCTCCCTATTTTATTTGAACATTGACATGACATGACAGCTGATCCTTTCATTTTCAACAGATAATCACAGCTTTTCTAAATAGAGTTTACACCTGTGCAAAAATGGGGGCAAATCACTTTGCTACTGCCAATACCAAGAAAAAACTAGAGATAATAAACTAGAGAACAATAAGAATGACAACAGTAAGTTACAGTACAATCATCATGCCTACCTGCAGCTCCTGCTGCTCTCTGGAGAGCATCTTTGTCAAGTAGTCAACCTTCTGGTTGCAAACACTGCTGTTCTCATCCTGTGGGGAGGAAAAATGAAAAGGGAAGCTGAAACACATATAGAGGACTAAAGTTGATATGCATACAAGAAGACATTAGATAGACAAAATACAGACACAGTAAACAAATGATTAAACAAAAAGGTAATTTGCAAAAATGTTAAGATACAGGGAAGACATCACTCAAATGAGAGCACATATGTGAAAAAATGAGAAGGACCTAAATAGCCACAGTGAAAATCTTTCAAAACAATATGAAAGGAGGATGAAGGGGGAAGGTTAGTTTGTAGAGACAAGACATAGAATGCAAAACAAGCAAGTACCCATGATGGGTGAGTGGAGGAGAAGCGGTCCTGAGGACTGCAAGGGCGTTCTGCTGCCGGGGAGTTAGGAGAAGAAATGCTAACACCCAACATTTCAGACTCTGCTTCAGACAATGGGATCTGGGCGAGCCCTGGGGGACGCCCCAACACCGTGAGGGCCACATAGGAGCCCGCTAGAAGAGAAAAAAAAAATCAAAGCAAAGTGTTAGTTATATTTTAAGGGTTTTTAAAGAATGCATGGTTGAGGAGGAAACAGACAAAACAACTTACATTTGATAAGCTTCACCACCTCGATGTGATTAGAATGTGTAACAAGGGTCCCATTAACCTGAAAGACAGGTAAAAAAAAACAGATATTAAGTAAAAAAAAAAACAAAAACTAAAAAAACTGAGCTTTACAAGTTGTTAAAAGCTGAAAGACAGTAAAATACTAACTGACCACAAGGTGGCAGCCTATGTATTGACCTTGGAGAGGAAACAGTGACGTTGACAGTTTGAAAACACAGCCGCAAATGAACACAATACCTTGATGATCCGGTCTCCTGTCTGAACACCTGCCCGCATAGCAGCTCCATCTGGCAAACACAGGAAAAAAGCATTAGGGCAATGGAGGAGGTGTGGAAAGTTAAAGAACAAATAAAAGAATAAAACAGGAGGGGAAGCAGGCTAGATAACATAAAGTACATATGGTTTCATTGTGCAGTTGTCCTGCACAGTGTATATACCTAAAAGTCATGATAGGCATGATGCAGAGTAACTATTAGAACACTGTTTTAAAAGTCCATAATACTAGTACGGTTACAAGAAGGACCTGTTTCACAGCTTCACCCCAAACAAAAGGGACTTGGGCACAAGACGGGTTATTATGAGATCCATCGCTGACTATATGGTCAACTGGTTACAACTGAAGTATTTTGTAAACCAAAAACAGTTTTACAAATAAACAACTCATAAGCACTTTGGGTTCTTAGCTTTGTGTCAGTATGGCAATTTTAAGCATGTAATCTTATGTGATCAGGTGGTCTAAATGTGAAGGAATAAGACTGACTGATAACAATATGAATTGTCAATTTGTCATTATATATTTTGATATAATCCGATTTAAAAAGAAAAACATATTTCACTGAGCATAAGCTTGAGATTTCAACTTCCACCTTTTAAACATGAACATAAAATCTAGACTAAGATACTGCAGATGTTTTTCTTGTTTGCTTCTCAGTTCACAGTGAAACAAAATAACTTGTATAAATTATTTAGATGACACTAAGTAGGTTGCTCTTTCTTGAGTCAGTAACAAAAGCACACACGGGGAACCATGCAGGGATAGTTAAAGACTGCCATGGACTGATGACAGTGCAACAGAAGTGCTTGATTAGTTCCTTCCTCTGTTGTCTCCCATAATGTACAGACCATGTAATGTTTTCTGCGACCTGATAACAACTCACAAAATCCTGGAGACAGTGAAGGACTGCAAGGGAATATGGAAATATCCTGCAAAAATGCCCTGTTTAACTGACAAGATAAAGCAGCTGATGCAACTAATGCAAATCTCTTTTTATACAGCCTGTTCACGATGGGACTACTTACACCATATCAGTAGCTATCAAAGTTACAGGGGCAAAATGGGGGTTAGATGTTGTTCCCACCATAGAGATAATAACAATGTTGAAATGATGTATGTTTACAAAGGAGTGAGCCGGCAAAGCAGCAAGACAGGACAGGATTATGATGTTTGGTTGATCTGTTATGTCTGCGACCCACAGCTGGGAGATTTAAAGCAGCTAGCAGTAGTTAGCAATAACTTGAGAAAAAAAAAAACATGACAGAGAGGTAAATGATTGTTTTCACTGCACTGGAATTGCTCAATGTAAAAAGTGCTAATGCAGCTATTGAGGATCTATATATATAATCAGTGGCTTCGCTTCTCAAAGTACAGTAAATACCAGAGTGTTGGTAGTGGTGGTCACCAAGACCCAATTAACTCTTATATCTTTAATTTCAGAGCAAACTACCTTGACAGATTGATGTTGGCTCATGAAAAATGAACCCACATCTCTACTACAACTGCTTGGACCAGAAAATGTCATTGTAAAAACATAATGTTATATTGTTCCTTTTAAGTTTGTGGCGCTACCTTACCTTCTTTGACAAGCTGCACAAATACTGGGTTGTCACCACTGACTGTGAGCCCAAAGCCATTTTCATCTTTCTGGATGATTACACATCGCTGGACCAGACCTGTAAGTGAGACGAACGAGACAGAGACACAACAATGTCTTCAAAAGGACCAGAAAGTCACTACAATCCATGGACTTGAGTCACTGAAGCCTGTGCATCAACTACAAACTCAAGCTGAATTGAGAATGGGTTTGACTGAGTGACAAAAGTCTCATTTTAAATTCTCTCTTAAAATATTACTTACATGCACAGAAGGGATCTTTTTAGCCAGTATATTACAGCAATGATGCTTTCAATCTTTCAACCATACGGGTATACTTATGGGCTAGTATGGTTTTAAGACACACCCATAAAAGCTCTCCTTTAAAATATCAGCACAGCACAACACAGCTCCTGTAGTGTTGGACTTTCTCGGAACATGAGAATATTCCACAATGTATAATAGATATTGGACACTCTATAATAATTGAGTGTACAGTGGACAGTAAAGAAAGGTTTTTCAGTCAACAATAATAACTTGTCCTAAAAAATATATAATTTTTCACAATCCTTCTGAATGAGGTGATGTCTGAAACCAATCTGACACCACAGACATTTCCAATGATAGCAGAATCATGGCCTGGAAGGAAGGAATGCTACTTTTCAGGTTTTTATACTGAGCTTTATTAAGTGTGGCAAAAGACATTAGGGCTTATCTAATGTCTAGGCGACACTGACTTGTCAGCATGTACAAAAGAAAACACAAAGTCAAAAGTTCAAAATGCTTCAATCGAAAAAAATGTTGCTTGTGTTTATCATGGACAAGAATATACAGTATTTCACAATAATTCAAACACCTCTGTAAAGCAGATAGTATAAGTAAACCAAACTGTATATCATGATCTTTTTCAGCTGGTATTTTGTTTTGTCTGAGATTTCCTGGTCAGTACAACAGCAACCAGAGAGGTGAGATGATTGATAAGGTCAGTGGTGGGGTGGGGGTAGGAGAAAGATGGGGCAGGAGCTGATACATGGAAGGAGGTTTGGGGAGGCGAAAGTCCCAGGTGGGGGGAGGGAAGAGGCTTTGAGAGCTGAGGGAGCAGGGGGAAGGGAGATGGGGAGGCAGCATTGGAGACAAGGAAATAGATGAAACCATAATGTTAAAGAGCCACTGTGAATTTGTCTCTAGATGTTTATCTTGTTCGACAGTATTTTAGAGATCTCACAAAGGAGCAGGAGCATTGACACGATCACTGATCAGGTTAATCCATCTAAGCTAAGACAATATCCAGAGGTTTAACTGATCAGCAATCAGCACCCTTTGCTGAACACAAATGCACTCTGAGCACAAACTAACCTTTAATACTCACAGAGTACCTTTAGCCTCACAATCCCAAAAGGTTTGAAGCTCAAGTTATTAGAATACTGCTAACACAAGGTCAAAATACTTTTTTTTTAATCCCAAAGACCCCCAAATGCTGTTCTGTGATAAAACATGGCCTTTTCTTACACCAGTTCTAAAGTGGTGCCTGACAACATGTAATAGAGACAACTGATTCAAAACAATGAATATGTGTGCATGGGGATTTATCTTAATATACCCTCAATATACTCAGAGAGGCTAGACATTGCAGAGACAGACATTTCTGAGCTGTCTTTTGACGCATGTGAGGTCAGGCAACTCAGACATAATTTTGTTTTAATTCTTAATTACATCACAATTTCTGTGATTCTCTTAAAAGAGACAGTGCATGCCTGAGATGATAAAAATGATGAGAAATCAAATAAAAAGGGTCTTGATGAAACTCTTGTGATAAGGATCTATTATGACTCAGCTAACATGTGGATGTCACTAAATCCTTTTTGCAGTGAACATTTGGCTTTATTCAGAGTACAAGTGAATCCCTGTAAGCATTTATACATTATCTTCTGAGCAAGCTTAATTTCAATCACATTTAGGTGATCGTCTTACAGGAAATTCACATCAATATGAGGATCAGACTTAAGAACGGTAAACTGTGTGAACTGCAACTTGTTAATCCTGTTAATATTAAGTCGCATTGGGCACAGCTGCTAAGCTCTTCTCGAGTGAATTCCAATAATGGTCCTTTTTCCGTCCCGGCAAAGTTACTAAAACATTCACTGATTTAGAGGGTAGAGTTATATTTAGCTGCATTCTGTCAAAATAATGACAGCATACAGATGGACACTGGAAAAAATGGTTAAATAGTTTCCATGGTTTTATATTTTTTCTATTATAAAGATTAAAAGCTACATATGTCAAATCCAGGCAAAGTAATCACTGTGCTAATCAAAAACACAGTGCCATTGACTTATGTTAATGTATGACTTACTTCAGCCACTGTTATCCTACCTAGAACATGATGATGCCAAACCTTTTAACAGCACTATATTGAACACTATCCACGGCTGAGATTTAAATATTGCTGCTGTGATTGCAAATATATGAATGTCAAACCCCTTTACTGCTGAAATGTATATATAGGGAAATAAAACTAGAAAATATGCCATTATCCATTTTGATTAAATTTGGGAAACCTTGTCCTTTACCAAACTATGGTGGGCCTTATTAACTATCGTTTAGACATTTTATAAATCATTAGAAGAATAATCTAATCCATGGGTTAATCATATATAGATATACACAAATTAAGCTGATTTCTGGCAGTGATTCTGTGCACAACTCAGATGGCTGGGACATCAGATCATTTTGTCTCTGCTTCAAACAAACATCTAGTGGCAATTTCACACCGAAACCTGCAGCTGTCACACCAGCCATTCAAACAGGAGTGTCTTACCACAGGACTCAGGCTTCCCCTCTGCTAGCACACTGCTGCTGCCACTCTTCTGCACCACCAGAGCTTCTGCCCACAGCCCCCAGCAAGCATTCAGCACAGCAGTGAACACACACACGCACGCACATACACATACAAACAAAACAAGAACCAACACAAGGAAAGGAAACAAAAAACAGGAAGGAGAAAATCATGAGGGAGAAAAAATCATGGAAGAAGAAAAATTAAATGAACAAATAAGGTAGTTTAATAAAACCATGGTTTGGATAGACAGCAGTCACTGTAAATGACCTAGCTTGTTATTTTGTTTAAAGTGCTCCACTCATATAGTGTCACTCTACCAATTCATTGTGGCTTCAATGACAGGAGCCCCACTTTTCAGCACTAAAATCATAAGCGTGAGGGTTTTAAAATGTACCAGAAGCAGAACAGAATAAAGGTAATCTGTGAGAAATGTTGTAATAACACATTAATGGATTTACCTCAGTAGGATTGAGTTTTGTGTAATAAAATAGTAATCAATTACAGCATTACCAGGACACAGTTGATGCAGTTAAATGTAATGCTTTTTTAGGTACCTTTGTCAAGACTGGACAAAGATTTTACAAGGTGTTGCAGCTGATGGAACTGATGATAAGAATAAATACAAATATGAAGCATCATTTCCATATGAAATATTAGTGTTTTGGTTTGGTGGGGTGGTCTGTATTTGGTGACCTGGAAATGATAATCAACTACCTCTACATTTTTGCACAGTGTCCAGTGCACATTATACCTAACTAGACACTAACCTGCCCATCCCTAATTAATCCAAACCACTTTAAAATGATGACAGAAAAAGTGCAAGTGGAAGAAAATCTCAAATCGAGTTGTTAATGAGTTCATGCTTCAGATTAATAACAGGAGGAAAACACACAGCATGCAAAAGGTCTTGACATAAACATGAATCATGTCTGGAAATAATAATGATCTAAGACTTGTTTCAAATGAATAAAGAATCATGGAAAACTGCTGTAGCGTGGTGGTACATAGAGACACACAACAACAAAGTGCATGTCTTGTTTAACCGTTGACATTACACATTGCCGCTGTGTTTGGTTGCATCATTCAGAGATAAGCCACCATATATTATACGATTGATTGATAAGATTGTCTGTTTTGTTTTGAATACAGAGGCTTCAGTCATATCACAAATCTTGCTGCTCTGACTGCTGACAAATACCACAGGGCGCATCATCATATCAAACTTGTCTATTTTTGCCTGACAAGCTCACACTGCAGTAATCTTGATACTGGTGCACACAACAGCTTTTAGTGGCTTCTCTGCATTCGGATTACATAACCATGAGCATATAACTCCCAGAGTGCAATTAATGATACATATAAAATTAAAAAAATGTGTTAAGATTAAACACGCAGGTGCAGATTTTAAGGTCGTGCAAACCAGGCTTTTTGTGCTTATTATTAAAATAATATTACACTGTCCACTTAAACTATCTTGAAACAAAGACATTTCTAACTCCTGTTCATAATAAGTTATTAGGCTCCAGCAATATGATCCAAAAAAATATGACATCTTAGAACACATAAGGAAAATTGATACGTTTTGAAAAAGAGTATAAAACATAAGGAGGGATACACAAACCACCCTTTACCAACCCGACATGCTTTGTGAATTTAGCAAACCATTGTCAGCACATTTGTGAGATTGTTTTCCTGTTTTTAAGAGAGGCAAAGAAAGAAAGAAAATGTAAGCGAGGGAATGACAGAAAACGCCTGAAGGAGTCAGAAAAAGTGATGCATTCCAAGATATGATAGGATAGGATAGGATATGATGAAAAAAAGGGAAGACAAAGTGAATAAGCGAAAACAAGAGTATGAGACTGAAAAGTGAAAATTACCTGTAGGGTCAAACTCATTGGAGGTAAGGGATCCTTTGTCACTTTTGGGCTTCTTGTCCGGGGGGTGGTCTTTACTGAGAATGCTGCTGGTTCTAGATGAAGAGAAACACCCATGAGACATCGGTAAAGCCAACACAAACAAGTGTTTAAATTGTGTAAAACTTTTTTATGAATCCAGCTATAGTCTTTGGAAAGTACTAGTGTGTTTTGGGTTTTTTTTTTCTTATTTTTTGCAGGCACCATCATGGCATCTTTTTGTGGTACCACCTTCAATATTCAAGAGAATGTGAGAGGATTTATACACACACACACAAGAAACAATTGTTCATGTCAGGGTTGGAAATAATTTGGTGAGAGGACCTCCTTGTGTATGAATCATGCAGGCAGTCTGTCTACTGTACAACAGCCAGAGAGAATGTGGAGCCTCTCTGCTGAGCACCTAGAGAGCGAGAACAGAGAATGGACGACCCTAAGGAGAGGCGCTACAAGGCCAGACTCTGGCATGAACCTTGGGAGGCTATGTATGGCTGCCTCTGCCTATACCGGCCCCGACAGTGAAAGGCCACTGTTCTGTTCACAGTGAAAGGCTGTGATGGGCCGCCCTCAGAAAAGGGACCCCTTTGTCCCTCATTTTGTGTGTGTGTACATTGGGGGCTGTATATTTGGCCCAAACTCTGAGGACCTAACTGTGTTGCAGCACACCAGTCCCAGTAAAATCTGCTTCACTCCCCTCATCTGGAGCTTTCTGCTCGTCAACAACTGGTTAGTGAACGTGTGTGTGGTTACAGGATTACCAACTGGCATGTTTATATCTTTGCAATAAAATATACGAAAATAAATATTCTTACCTGTTTGCTTTCTTGGGAAACCTACAAGATAAAAAAGAATGACCATTACTATCACAGATATGACCTGCCTATTTCTGTAAAAAACGGAAAGGAAGTTGTTTGCACATATATGAAAATAAAAGGAAAGTTGCATTGTTATTCAGTTTATAACGTCCCTCCCTACATCAAAAATAAAGAAAAAGTTTTTTCAAAAAAAAAGAAAAAAAAAAAAAAAAAAAAAAAAAAAAAGAAAAGAAAAGCCGAGACCCATATAGTGGTAAACATGATAATCCTGATCAAGCATCAGAGTTCTTCGGCTACCAGATTAGAGCCTTTTCCAGGTCAAATGCCCTCTGCCTCTCAGATCTCAGCCGTTTGTGTGTGGAGCGCAATTTAGTTCCTCAGACATCATGGCTTGACTGTAATAATCATATCAGAATCATGTCTACAGCATCCGTCCTTTGAAGCAGCCTGCCCTGACACAGATTGCTGCTGTTGAAATAATTTTAGAGCGTGAGCACCTTATTAAAAAAGGTTTTTTTTCAGTAAATTAGAGATTTGTGTACTGCCTTGCTGTTAAACTGCACTTTTAATAAAAATTTTGATTAAAAAAATAATGCGCTGTTATTTCTCACACTTATGTTTAATCCTATCTTTTAGCAAGTCTTATGGATTAAAAATTGGCTTGGAGCATATTTATATACAAAAATTTCCAATGAATCGAATATTAAGAGTCCAAATTAGCATCTTTAGAGTCAGTTTTTCTTACAAAAGCTGACCTAGCTGAACTTCCATTTTAATTCACTGCTTATAATTACTTTCTAAATTTTTCAGCCTTTAGTTACTCACATCACATTCATTCAGTACGAACAGTGTCACCATAGTAATCATGATTATTAGCCTTGCTCAAGAGAACCTCAGTAATGGAAATAACAAGAGAGAGGGAGACAAGAGGGAGAAGAAAGTGCTACTTTTTACTTCCCCACAAAGAATTATGCTGCCTGTACAGGGGTTTGAACAAGCCACAGGCTTGCTGTTTTAACCTTTTGACCACCGCCATCTCCGTGAATGATAGACAAAAGACCACACTTTAAAACAATTTCACTGTTAGTAACTGAGAGGTCGAAAAAGAATCTATTGTCAATCTATTTAAATGGTGATAATAATCATCTGTAGTGCCTGTTGCATTAAAATAAAAATATCCTGAGCACTAACAAAGGCTCTCGGTGCATTTGTCTTTACCATTTTTCTTCTTGTAGTACACATACTTGCAGTACATATTAAAAAAGGAAACTTCAATTTGGCTATAAGTTATATTTTTGCATGTATGTTTTTTTTAATGTGAAAAAGTATAAAGTGTGGAAAGCACACAAAAATTAAAACCTTTTAATACTTCAGTGTAACACCCATATCTTTTTATTCAGGGCATCCTTGCTAGGTGACACATTTCATTTTAGGTATATCTGACCTGACTGTACACGCAGTTAATCTATAAAAGTCTTGAAGACAAAGACAAAAAAGTCTTTTGCCTTTGAAAAACACAAAGGCAATAAAAAACAGGATATAACAGAATTTCAGCCATATACTTTAAAACCAAAATGCAAACAGGATTATTCTACAAAAGAGAAAGCAGTATCCATAACTACATACACCAGTCTTCCGTAATAGGGAGGTCTCACAGCTAACTAGCCCACATTAACTCTCTTTCTGCTGGCGACAGTATGTCCCATTCAGCGTAATGCAGGGGCAGCTGAAAGGCCCGTTTATAAAACTGCCTCAGACTGTAATAAGTTCCAGAGCTTAAAGCAGAAAAAAAAATCTAGCTTTAAGTGGCACACTCCCTAAGAAACCTCTGAATTGGAGAGATGGAAAAGTCAGCACATGAACACACACATTGAGCTGGGACATGTGTACTCATGTTGTGCACAAACTCAGAGATGGCAAAACTGAGTAGGCCTATGTTGTTCTTGGTTGATTATATGGGAACAAATGAAAACGTGACATGCAAGATCAAAAGGGCTGGATGATGCACCAGGCTGTCTACAATATCAATGCTGAAGTAGACATATGCATTAGGCTCACAGACATAATACAGTAGGTTTTTTTAACTCTTAAAAGTAGGGTTGGGCAATACAACAAAAAACAGTGCAATGTGCAACTGTTATAAAAATGGTTCTGCTCATCTGACAGAGATCATAAAATGTAATTTGGTTTCCAAAAACTAAAATGTAAACAGAAACACAATACTATAATTTGCAAAACGGTGAAACCTGCAACACATTTCAAAGAAGTTGAAACTGTTGCAACAAAACACAAAAATGTATGAAATGCTAAAAAATAAAATATGTGCTGGAATACCTCATAATTAATTAGGTTAACTGGCAACAGGCTAGTAACACAATTGGGAATGAGCAAGTGAAAGAATGAAAAACCAAGAGAGGCTTTTGAAACCTAAAACGAGGAGAGCAAATAGTGTAACAATTTAAGAACGTTTTTGAATGTAATATTACAAAACACTTGGGGGTTTCAATGTCTAGAGTACATAATATTACTAAATTCTGAGAATCTGAAGAAATCTCTGTCAAATCAAGTTGAAACCATACAAAGAGAAAACTGCATATAAACCAGATTCAGAAACACAGCCGCCGTCTGTGGACCAAAGGTCGTTGAAGATGAACTGAGGTATGAAACTCTCCTGAGGTCTGACGAGTCAAAATTTAAAATTATTTTTCTGAAATCACAATCCTCTGGATTAAAGAGGAGAGGGACCATCCAGCAACTGTGGTGTTATGGGGGTATATTAATGCACATGGCATGGGCAACCTGGACATTTGGAAAGACACCATTAATACTGAATGATATATACAGGTTTTGGAGCAACATATACTGCCAATTCTTTTCCTTTCTTAGTTTCAAAACCACATTCTGCATGAATTACAACATCATGGCTCTATAGTAAGACACCCCAGGTGCTACACTGGCCTCCCTTCAGTCCTGACTTGGCATCTATTGAAAATGTTTGGCTCATTATGAAACATAAAGAACAATAAAGGAGACCAAGAACTGCAGAGGAACTGAAATCTTACATCAAGCAAGAATGGGAAAACACTTCTTATTACAGCAATTGATCTCATCAGTTCCCAAATGCTTACAGAGTTTAGAGTGGTAAATAAGACCCTGTCCCAAAAGAACCCTGTTGAAACGTGCTGCTGGCATCAAATTCTAAATGAGAATATGATTTTCAAAAACAATTACATTTCTCAACTTCAACATGTAATATGTTGTTTCGACACTTTCGATTAAATATTGGGCTTCAATGTTTCGCAAATCATTACATTCTGTTTCTATTTTTCACACCTTTTTGGAAACAGGGCTGTAAAGCGGCATTTGCTGCTTACTTTCAAAATCAAGGTTTGACTCATTTTGTTCAATGGCTGTTGCTTGCACTGATTCCTTTCTCCTTGTCTCGCTACCTTGCCTCCTCCACTAGAAAATATGGAGAGAAGAGGTCTTGGCTGGTGTTTTACTTGCATGTGTTAATCTTAAAACCTGTACCACCTGAAATTATTCTCTCATAAATTCTCATCAACTCAAAGTATAAGGTTTCTGCTACAAGTATTGTATCAACAATTGTGTAAAATTTTATAAACTAAACACTCTAAGTTCAGAGGGAACAATTACATTGTGCAGTATACCAAACTGACAGAAACCTGAAAGCAGAGTAAGAGAGAGAGTATGCTTGGACAACAGTAATGATATTGAGGAGCGCAAAAATGTGAGAAGTCTGAACGTGTATGCCTGTTCGGCCGAAAAGAGGTAATCAAGCAAGAGAAAAAGTTTTTGACAACAAGCCAACATGTTCATCCACGGCTGACACAGAATGTAAACTTTCTCAGGAAGGATAATGGTCAAGTGAAATAGCCATTAACAGAAGCTATAATTTGCTGATAAAGCTGAAATGTGTCATATACATAGAAGAAGCACTGTGGTGCAACAGAGATGCCACAGACTTTTTCAGTTAAAATAGAATGCGACATTTACTATTGTTCCTGAAACTACCCCCACTGCAATTGCTGTGAGTTTCAAAATAACTGTGCAGTACTGATAATGAGACAGGCAAACTCTCCAAATGCCATCACTTCTTAAAAGACAAAGAAAAAACAAAGAATCAGAGATTTGTACTACAGGCCAACAATATGATTTGTATGTTTTAAAAAGAAAAGGTCACTAAACAGCACTCAAAAGAGCCCAAATGAATCAAACAAAACAGATGAGAAGTACTAAAAACTGATTTGCTTCATGGGAAAGTTGAAAAGTGTGTCTCCCCAATATAATCCATGTTTGCAGAAATGGTTATTTCATTCACTTAAACTCATTTATCATGCATCCGATTGTATATGTATATGTATAGGATAATAGCACATGTATGCTCTGTATTTAGAGTAATATAGTCTCCTCATAATTACAGGAACAAAAAATACTTTATTTTTCTTTTAACAAATTACTTATACTCTACAGGCAATAGGCTATAATTGACAAACTCTGCACTTCTTAAACCAGATAGCAGATTAAATGCCTTTTCTGAACTACTAGGAGGGTTGTCTGAGACAGAGAAGACGACTATTTCAAAATTTCAAGATGTACCCAAAAAGGCAGGTACTTTCATTCTGGAAGCAAAGGGTCCTTTAGAGGAACTGAGAAGTTCACATGGATTTCAACTA
>KV751316.1:5019466-5030111 GCA_001698575.1 Mola mola
ACCTTGCCATTATATAGCACAGAATCTGAAAGACAAAGCAACACAACAGAGTCCCTGCAAGCCCGTAATTTATTGCTAATCTGAGTCTCTAAAATAGTACTTTTAGGCCTAAATAATTGAGTCAACCTCCATTAATAAGCAGCCTATAGAAGCTTTGTTCTCCTGCAACATTTCCAAAATGTTTTCTTGGTAATACATGAAAAATAATCTTATGATAAACCTACAAATTGTTTAAGAATCAATAAATTGCTAAGATAATTTTAAATGTTCAGATTGTAGCTTCTTTAGAAGCCAGAGCTAGGATTTCTTCCTGGACATGCCACATTTGCAGGGAGTGAGAAAGTCAGAAAGAAGGCAGAGTCAGAACAGGGTGGGATGAGAGGGAGGGGCAGCAAATGAGCGGGCCTGGGCTTGAATGCTCCATTGAGGTTTGGTGTTTTGATGGAAAATCGTGGCATAGCTGGGCCAACTGCAGCTACAGTGGCAGCAAGAGAGGCCTGGGACCAGACCAGACCATGAAGAAAGAAAATGTAGCTGAGAGACAAACAGCCCCATGGGAATGGGACAGACAGTCACTTCTGTGAAAGGATCTCCCCAAAAAATAGGAAGGAAAACAGTGAACAATAAGGAACTAGGCCATCTTATGCAAGATACAGGGAAAACACTTAAGTTATGCTTGGTTCCTTTAGAATTGGTTAAAGCAAATACAGACCAAATAATTTAATTAAAAATTAATATGCAGCTAATTCAACATTTAAAACATGAAAAAGCAAACACAAAAAGTGAAAACTAGAAGCATTAAACTGATCACACGGATAAAGTTGTCAGATGCATTCAGTGTACTTAAGGTTGATACTTAATAGAGTAAGCTTAACCTTGTCAGACAACACTGCTGTTATACAAGCTGCTGCATTAATTTTGAGTCTCCTAACAGAAGCACAGAAACACAGGTCACAGCACAGGTCTTGTTGGGACTGGGAGATGTGGGGCCTGTCTGAAACGTGGAGAGGAATGGACAGTTTGGGGAGTTGCCTGAAGGCCGCAAAGATCTGACTAGGGTGTGTTCAATTCTGAGATAACCTAACACATTGCAAAACATCTTTAGATGTTAAACTCTACTTGAAAACTAGAGCTGCAGCCGTTGCTTCTGTTGTTTAACTAATCAGGTGATATAACAAATGATGTGCCAAGTACTCTGATAAAAAGATTGATAATTTCAGTTCTTTTTTATGCAAAAAATATAATTTGCTGTTTCCAGCTTCTCAAATTTACTACCTTCGCTTTGTCATCTATGATGTAACTTTTGGAGTGCTTTTTGGTCAATGATGTCAATTCAGGCTCTTCAGAATTTGTGATCATTGTTTTCTACAATTTTGTGAAACCTTATAGAGAACTGATTAACCAATTCATTGAAGTGATTGAACTAATAAATAATGAAAAATAATGACAAACTTCAGCAGGGTTTTGTTAGTGACTAGTCTGCTAAAAACCATATGAAACTGGTAATATCTCTTTGCCGTCAGTCAGCCATTCCAAGCTACCTCTTAAAAATTACACAGTAATTCTACCTCTAAGTTGTAATGATAGTCTCTAGAACAGCCTGATTCATGTCTGCAGCCTGCGCACACACAGTTATCTAATCTATATACCTGAGTCATACAATATGGGTTAACACACAAATACACAGCCAGAATGATGTCACTGCTTTCCACTACCTGCCACTGACAGAAAACAAAAACAAACAAAAAAAACCCCTCTCTAACCTATCTCTTCAAACCAACTTCTGTAGCGCCTCTTATTAGACACACTTGTGTCACTGAACATGTGACCTTAGCAGTGTATCCAGGTACCACTGTGTATGTTGGTTTAAAGAAAGGAAGCATTGAGTGTGTAAGACAGACAGAGACAGCGACAGACAGAGGTGTGGTGTGTTGAGAGGCAAGAGCAATAGCTCTGGAGCTCAAAAACTACAGCCTCAGGGGGAAAACAGTGCCCTTTCTGCCCCAATAAACCTCATCAGGATTCCTGACATGAGGTCCAGGGGATAGACATTTCTTCACGCTATGCTGTCTGCTGTCCTCCAGCACTGGGAAAGAAAAAGAAGTGGTTCAACGTGCCATACTGTCCACATTGCTGCCGGTCATGAGCCCTGCAACAAAACCTGGCAAGTTTTTGAATCCTTTTTAAAAGTTAAGTTGATTTTGAGGTAGACTGTCCTGTTGATTGATCTAGTTGTTCACTTCAGAACACTGGATATGTTAAACTGTCTACCAGCGGCCCATACACACCTAGACTGATTGTGTGCATTACTCGGTATCCAGCAGTGATCTCAAATATTTTAATGACTGTTGTAAGAAGTTTGATGGTATCTAAGCAGATGCAACATGTGGTATAAACACATTACTGACAGCTAACTCTTTCAAGAGCTATATAAATAAAGATCATTCCATTTATTATACCAAAAAAGAAAAAATGTATATGAAATATTGTAATCATTCCATTCTTTTTCCTATCCTGTATCCTGGCTTATGGAAGCAATTTAAATGCATTCATAAAGGAGATCTTGTTCTACTCAACATTGGTGACAACAGTGTTCCGACGCTGGCTCTTATGAAGAGGATCTGTCTAGTCAATCCTGAATCAACAGAAACAGGCAGTGTTACATTAATCACTGTGCAGCAGCAGGTTGACAGTCTCTCTTCACAACAGTATCCCCTAGCGCACAAAGTGTACAAGCAAAACCATTCTGACACACACAGAAGGGGATTCTAGTAAGGCCAGATAAAAATCATTTGTCATATAGTAGCAGACATACAGTATGTGTGCTCTTACAAGTATGTATATTTTCATTAACAATGGAGTGTGAAATTGGAAATTTAACATTCAGTGATCTAAGACAAATCTCCCGTATGTCATGGCTTGAACTACTGTGCAGTCTGCAGAATACCAAGCTTTTACAAGTGTCACATTTAGCTTGAAGGCACTAGCCAAGTTCATCGCAACACTGTTGGAAAATGTGAGGACTTGACACTTGGGAAAGACAGCTCTCTGGCCTTGTCCCCTTTTTTTCTATTGTAATGATCCTGTCTTTTTTGGAGTGAAAGTAATGTTTGACCCTGAAGCTCAGTTAGCTAACTGGGTAGGATTGTAGAGAGTGTCTACAAGCATCAGCATCACAGGGATGGGTGATAGACCCCAACTCCTCCAGCACTCAGAGCATCAGCCAATGCCCAGAATTCAGCAACTCTCCAACATCAGCGACCCTGGGGCGTCACACATTTCTTTTCCTCTCCTCTCACTCCTATTCTTATTCTCTCTCAGAATCCATTTCTCTCCTTTTCAGGCAGCAAATGACAAAGATAACTAAAGATGAATTTTTAGTAACATCAAAAACATACAAAAGAGACTATGGTCAAACCACAAAATGGGCCAACCATTTCTACCATTTGCACTTGGCATGATGGCCAATTTGTCACAGCTATAAACACTGTATATATTTAGAGCATAATATGTGTTGTTGATGAAAGATAGAAGCACAGAATGTAATGACAAATGTATGTGGTCAAGAGTGTGTGAAGCTAGTGAAATGGGACTGGACTATGTTGAGAGATGGTGTGTGCTTGCCAAACTGACAACCAGGTGTGAGCAGAGTCCTCTTAAGATCCTCATTTACATTCAAAATATAAACAAAACAAGGAATTTTGCTTAACGGAAAAACAAACACCCCGTAAATTTAAAAACCTGGAACCACCTATGTGATACATATTTTGTCTTTCGTTTTGTTTTCTGCCGCTTATCCGGATCCGGGTAGCGGAGGCAACAGTTTGAGATGGGAGATCCAGACCTTCCTCTCCCAGGCCACTTCCACCAACTCCTCCAGGGGGGACACCAAGACGTTCCCAAGCCAGCTGAGAGATATAATCTCTCCAGCGTGTCCTTGGTCGGCCCCGGGGTCTCCTCCCAGATAGGCCTGTCCGAAACACCTCCCCCGGGAGACGTCCAGGAGGCATCCTGACCAGATGCCCGAACCACCTCAACTGGCTCCTCTCAACATAGAGGAGCAGCGGCTCTACTCTGAGCTCCTCCTGGATGTCCGAGCTCCTCACCCTATCTCTAAGGCTGAGCCCAGCCACCCTGCGAAGGAAGCTCATTTCGGCCGCTTGTATTCGCGATCTCACTTCTTCGGGTCCTACCCAGAGCTCATGACTATAGGTGAGTGTTGGAACATAGATTGACCTGTAAATTATAAGCTTTGCCGTCTGGCTCAGCTCTCTCTTCACCACAACAGACCGCTTTAGCGCACACATCACAGCCGACGCTACCCCCATTCGTCTGTCAATCTCCCACTCCATTTTCCCCTCACTCGTGAGCAAGACCACGAGATACTTGAACTCCTCTACTTGGGGAAGCAACTCTTCCCCTATCCGTAGGGGAAGAGTTGGGCAATCCACTCAAGGATCCACTGAGGAGACATTGAACCCCCCTCCTAACCCCGGAGGGGAGAGGAGAGTTGGGTACCCGGATCCACTCTTCCGGCTGAGAACCATGGCCTCAGACTTGGAACTGCTGATCTTCATCCCCGCCGATTCATACTCGGCTGCAATCCGTCCCAGTGCGAGCTGGAGGTCACTGTTTGATGAGGCCAACAGTACCACTTCATCAGCAAATAGCAGAGACGGAATCTAGAGGGCACCAAACTTGACTACCTCCGCCGCTTGGCTGTGCCTTGAAATTCTGTCCATAAAAATTATGAACAGAACCGGTGACAAAGGGCAGCCGTGGTGGAGAATAAACCAACAGAACTGGTGACAAAGGGCAGCCCTGGTGGAGAATAAACCTAATTGGGAACGGGTCTGACTTAATGCCAGCAATGCGAACCAAACTTTGGCTCCAACAATACAAAGATTGAATGGCCCGTAACAAAAGGCCATCTACCCATACTCCTGGAGCACCCTTCACAGGACACTTTGAGGGACACAGTCATAGGCCTTCTCCAGATCCAGAAAACACATGTGATATATATATTTGTTTTAGAAATTACTGAAATGATTTATTGATTATCACAAAATGTTGGCAGCTCATTCATCTAGTAATGAGTATGGACTTGCAACAGACAAAATTAGGCTTCTCAGAGCTTTCATACTTGTTTTGCTACTATCTAGCAATAGAAGGAAAAATATTACTAACACCTTTGAGTGCAATGCAGCCCCACCACAAACCACAACCTCAAACTTACTCATGGAGTGACTGTTGTAACAAAATCTGAACCAATTACGATATTACGATATAGAGCATTCAGTTCTACTTTAGACTACATAGGTGTATTTAATTTTTCTGTATTCTATATGCTCCCAACAAGTTGAATCTTGGCATCATAACAACAAAGAATTCATTTTGTGAGCCATTTGTTTTACATATCTGTTGAGGTTTGAGCCTCTGCTGACCTAAAAAGATGCTTTGGCAAAAATTTTAAAGAAATTCCAAAATGCTGTCATGATTAAAGTTAAGGCATTGTATATTATTAAATCATTCAAGATTTTGTCTTTGCTCTTGATTTTAACATTAGAGAGGAAATTAATTCCCTCACTCTAGTGAAACATTACTGCCTTGAGCAAAATCATCCTTTTTCCGAGCAGGAAGTTAAGAAGGTATTATTAAGAATCCTGGGGCAAAATTGAAGGCTGCAACTTACAATTAATTTCATTATAAATTAATATTGCTGTTTTATTCTTGATCAATTCATTAGCTGTATGGTATATATAATGCCTTATTAAAAATAGAGCATGAACATGACTGTTTCTGTGAATTAAAATGGTATGTGTGTAATCCAATTCTAAAAACCCAAAGATATTCTGTTTTAGAGAAGGTGAAAGTAACATAATTGAAAAGATTAATCAATTATCAATTGTAGGTTGAGAATATCTTATAGTTAAATTATTTACATTCTTGTATCCTTTCTCCTACTGTCCTCATCACATCCTCTCAGTCACAAGTGCTTTAATGGTGTGGACCCTTCCTCAAGGCATGGTGAGCTGGAGCCTTTGCACTTCTGATCATAGCTTTAAATGACATCTGGATACTCATTTAAACGCGCAGTTGAGATTAGCTGACACTTCCCAGGGCATCAGTGCTGACTAGATGGAGTAGAAGCACACTGCATTGTCAGGAGGGATGCCACATACAGGAGACGCACAGAAGCAGACCGAGCTCTAAGAAGTAGTTGTGAAAATAAATAAATAAAATGGAAATACACCATGAGTAAACAAATTCCACTGCTGTAACAAAAGTCCAGGTCCAGGTGTTATCATAATTACTTAATAAGTCAACTGAAATTATATTTATTAATAGCATTTTTTTTTTATTTAAATTGACTTGCTGGAAAAAAAAATAGCCCTCTAAACATATTACAACAGGCTCTGTTCTGTTGTACTGGGCAATTTCCCATTATAATTGTCAATATAGTCATGTAATCATATAACATCATTAACAGCCACAAACTAATTAATGTCAATTAAGGAAAAATTACTGAAAAATGTGTTAGTTGTAGCCATATTATCATTAACTAGCCAATGTTAGCCAAACTTAACTTTTTTCCTTCAACAGGGTAACAGTGAAGAAATAGTCCAAACAGCCTCCATGAATGCACCTGAACTACATTGGCGAACCTGAAGGGGAGCAAACAGAGAGCAGCCACTTTGCCTCCCACTGAAGGCTATTGTTTACCATTAGTGATGTCACCAGCACCATTTCCCGGGAGGGCCTCAGGGGGGGTGGGAAAAAACGTGGAGATCAGCAGAACTCTGTGACAAAGAGCTAACAGCACACTAAACTGACCCACTGGCTGGTGGTCTAACCCCAGTAGATGCTGGATGCATACTCCCAGCATAGCCAGTTGAGCAAAAACAAAATGTACCACACATACACACAGAGGGAGAGGAAGCAAGGACAGGTAAATACAGACGGACAGCCTTAAAGGAGGAGGGAGAGACAAGCAACAGCAATAATCAATAAAAGTCATTACTGTCACCTACTGTGGAAAAAAACCTTCATTCTAAATAAAATTCAGACCATGGGTCTACTCTGATTTTTGTCTAACAGTCATACAAACTAGTTCCTTGCACAGTCTAATGACAGCTGTCTACAAAACAGTGACTGCTACAGGCTTTAAGAGAGCTCACCACACTGCAACTTGTGAAATCACATGCAAATAGACAACACTAGAAAATTAAGAAATTTCAATTTCAATTTGACATGTTGATGCAAACAACACAACCAAAGAGAAAAATGCACAGAAAGGTGCAACAGATATGGATGTTTCTAGGAGAAACTAAAAAAAGTCAAAGACATGCTTTACACCATGGTCTTATTGAAATGTAAGTTTGTCCCTTTATTTTAATATCATCATTATATTACTCAAGATATTTGCTGATAGCAGATATGTGTTGTTAGTCGTCGTTGCATTTTGTTTACTATGGGCCCATCAATTCAAATAATACCACAAAAAACACACCAAGCCATCACAATTTACAAAATCTCAGTTGTTTTTTTTTATTTTTCCAACAACATTCATTAATTTGAAATTATTTTTTTCTGCTTGGCTGTGTTGACGATGTATTTTTCATTTACATATTTTCTCTTTTGTTGTGTTTGCAGTCCACTTGTGCTATAACTGATCAGGGTTTCCTTGAACATGCTTTAAGTTCTGCATTTGTCTTAAATTGCAGTATCTCTCGGCTACTATAGATGTCACACTCTTGCTTTTTTTGAGGATTTCTTCTGCATAATATAATGGTGTGCATCTTGTTCTACAAGTAGAGTAACAACATGTTTTTTAGAATGCACTGCTGATGAAAAGGAATCCAATTTTTGCAGCACTGTCTCAAGTCTTCACATGCAGCAGCAAAACTGAGACGACCAAATATACCGTATGATGTTATGCAAGACACACTGCAATGACTAAGAGGATAACAACCTAACATTAAGTGCTTGAAGGCAATTGAGTATCTCTGATTCATCTGCCATGAACTGCAGTTAGCATTTCAATACAGATCTGGTGACAGAATTGCAGGTTTGTTCACTATACTGATAAAATCAGCCAGATATGATTGCATCTGCAATGGTGTGGTGAATTGCCCTGTGTTGTGGTGACAAATAATAATAATTTAAAAAAACAGTGCCACAATAGCATTTCGTGCCAGACACTGTTGCCATCATTGCAGTGGGGGAGGGAGGTCATATAGAATAGGGTTGGGATTTAGCCTTTAGCTCATGCCCTAGCCATAAGGATATTTCAGATCCCAACCTTTGCCTCTGATATGCTGACCTGCTCGCTTTGCAGGTATGTGATGTAATGCAGCAGCCTCACAGCTGAGAATAAAAACTTCCTTATTGTCCAGTTACACAAACAGAACTGAAACCAGTCTTATACTGATCTAATAACACATTATACCCATTGATATATAACAGGTTAAGGTGTTACATTCTGATGTTTCTTCACATTATCTGTGTTATTAAGGCTTTAATGCATGATTTAACCCATGTCCAGTCCTCGAGTTTAAGTTGACAGATGTCTCTGGTAAGGTGATTAGTTGATGAGGCTAAAGATTGAAATCTGTGATCGTTTTAATGGGTGTAGGTTAACTTAAACGGTTTAGAGGTAATAGTGATGTTGAAAGGTCTCAGCAATCACAGATGACTGTTTGGGCAGTGGCAGACCTCACTGCTTGGACAAAGTATTACTTTATTGTCTGCAGTGAACACCATTACCCATGCTGAGATCAGCAGAGTTTCCATCAGGATCTAATGCTCTTGGTTACTAATTAGACTGTAGTTATTACCGAGCACATCACCAGAACAAGAGCTCCACTCAGACCATGCAAAACACATTTCTCCTCAGAAGGTGGTTTTGTACCGTACCTGTCAGTGAAACTGGACTGTGTGTCACTCATTGGGCTTCCGGTTCTAGTTTTGCAGAAAATTATATCCGATTAACATTTTCCAGAGTGTGATGAGGCGATCTCCTGGCGCGTCCTCCTCTGGTTTCCGTCCGAAGCAGGCAGGGATTTGGAGAATAGTGTTGAGAATAGATCGACTGCGACAAAAAAAAAAATGTTCCGTTCTACTACCTATGCGTTAATCAGTACTTGTCGTCAGAACGTAACAGCAGGAAGGGATCTACGGTGCAGACCTTAAAAATGAATCGGGGCCTCTGTCGTATTAGCTGTGCAGTCAGATGATTTCCCACCCCGGAGATATAATTGTGGCAACAATAAATATACTGCGCCAGCTGGCACAAGTTGTCGTGCATGTATGAGACCCTTGGATGAATCCTCTGCATTCACATTCCAGATTTTCGCCGACACGAACCGTGTAAACAATCTGTATTCCAAAGTACCAGACACGTCGGCCCAGCGATGTAGTCCGTCTGCCACCACCCCTGCTCGGCTCCTAAATGATCTTTAAAGATGCTGGAAATTCCTCCAGTCCCATTTGGTATTCCCTGCTCCCAGAAATGCCTGTCTGTGGCTGTGGGGACGACTCTCCCGTGACCATGAGATTCGCTCAGCACCGAGTTTAAGCGACCCGTATTGCACTAGCAAAACCACTCGAGCTAATGTTATACCGATGTAAAATTCAAACCGAAAACGGGTTGGATTATTTTTTTTTTTTTAAAAAAACAACGAAAAAAAAGATAAACTATTTTGAGGAAATCCTTTCTCGCGGTAGGCTGAGCTGTAGGGTCTCACCAGCTACCCAGCTAACAAAACAGATGAGCTCTTTCAGCAAAAAACTTTGCTTGGCGTGCTCTTGTTTCGAGTGCAAACTAAGCAAACTGCCGTTCACAACAATTCGCCGGCCACCAACCAAAAAATATACACACGACACGACATGAATGTTGACCGAGTACGTCTCCGTGGTGTGTCCTCCACAAAGTCTCCTTGGCGAGAGAAAACCCAGTGAAGTCGGTTAGCACAGCGCAGCGCTCGTTGACTCCATGTTTCCACAATTCAGTCGTTTTCTCGGCAGAATTCCCGAGGATGAAAGCGGGCTAGCTTCGCGGCCAGCTAACTGCTCAGAAAGTAACGCCAGTCCCGCGTAAACAGCGACAGAGACCCGCCGAGGCGATCAAAACTTTCCAGGGAACATCAAACGCGGTTTCGCCCCAACGCTAGACGTTATGTGGACTAGAATTCAACTTGTGGAAAGGTTCCCAAGATCCCACTTTCTGCCGCTAGCAACGCCCTAGCCAGATAGCCGCTTGCTCTACTAGCGCTTCCACCGAGCACTTCCGCCAGGAGCTGGGAAAACTCGTGTCCAACTATCATGTAAGGGAGTCAGCAGAATAATAACCAGCGTTGGCTCCGGGGCCAGTAGGAAGAGAATATGATGCATTTCATGCAGACGAATTTGTTGTATGTTATAAAACGTCTGACTCATGGGCATGCAACAACTACTAGTTGAATAATCGATTAAAAAAAAAATCGATCAATGTTCATCAGCAGGTATTAAGCAGCAGCAGTTAATTGGTTAAGCATTAAATTATTCATTTACCTCTAAACCGTTCAGAACCTGTTCTGAACGTGTCTTTTGTAAGTGACATTATTTAGCTTTGGCTAATAAAAGTAGGCTAATAGAAAGTTACCAT
>KV751316.1:5030131-5041889 GCA_001698575.1 Mola mola
CTTCTCTGTGTGTATGTGTACATAAATATGTATTAGTATGTTGAATGATCAACAAATACATTATTTTTTCTAAACAGAGAAAGAGAGAACTTATTACTCGATTAATTGGTTTGTCGATGGATGGACAGGAAGCCAAACATTTGTTAGTTTACAGTTCTCCTGACTCTGGATTTTTCTGTTTTCTCGGCGACATTTGTGTGCAACTGCACCGCGATACGGACATTCAGATGAATTGAACTGACATTTCACAGAGTGAGATTGTCCAGCAACTCTCAGGTTCGAGTTTAGTTCAGGGAAACAGCCTTTAGCCTTCTCCTTTGAGACTGTTGATTCCTCCGATGATTATATGCGTCGTCGTATAATCTTCTAATAGTTTTCATGGCTCTGCCTGTTTCTTGGTCAATGATGGGACGTCAATCACTATGTCCATCCCCTTTTACATCATCCACATAAAGACTCATGAAACTCCCTCAACTCATACCGAGAGAACGCTTCCAGATGTTCAACAGAAGAGAACTGAGAAAAAGACACTCTGGCAACTGTGTGTGAGCGTTAAAGGCAGAAAATGGAAATGCATAAAATCCTTCAGTTGATCTGAAGGCTTTCACTCATGTCTTTCTATTTTCTTTGCTTTGTTTTTATAAAGACATTGAAAAAACTACGGCAGGAGTGGTGTCGAAAAAAATCCACACGTAATGCAATTGTTTCAGTCAAGCTTTGTCAATTACAAGTCCACTGATTATATGCTTTTTGTATATTATACATACTGTATGTGCATTTCCCCCCCTAATTCTATGTAGCTCTACACTCCCTGTGCCTAAAAACAAGCAAAATATTTGCAGTTTCTCTTCTTTACCTTCTCACACCCTGTTGTTCGGATCTTATCACACATTTAGATCACTGATCACTAATACACTATATAATCATCTCTACTGTGTTGTGTGCTGTAATTGTAGTTAATATTTACTGTATGTTTCTGGCAACTAAAGCAAACACAACACAGTACCGCCAAACTCTGTGCTGCAGGCAAATGAAATCATTTAACTCAAGCTCAATGATTGACATGAAGTGATCCTTTGAGTTCAACTTTTGCTTAAGTAAATGTAGACTGAGTAAGTTTTGGTAGACACATTTGAGAACATCACATTTTTTTCCTGACTGTCGTCCTGTTTCGTATATAACTGATATGACACCATCACGTGGACAGTTTAGGTAACTTCAGTCTCCGCCTAAATCTGAGTGAAGATTTAAGGAGGCAAATTCAACTTAGCTTTAGCTGCTTTAAGTGCATTCAGAAGCCTACAAATATTCAATCACATCTATATTTTTCTCTTAACGCAGTAATTACGTAGGAAAACCATGAGTTGGAAATGGCTCTTTATTATTCTTAAAATTCAGTTGGAGTGTTTTCAGCACAGCACAAGACAAAAATAAAAGAAAAAGGAAAACATTTATTTAGGAGAGTACATTCTTCATATACCTAAGGCACACACCAGTTAAGCTTTTACCATCTTGGACATAATAATTCTTAAAATTGGCAGTCAGGTAAACAGTTGTGTCAGAGATGAACATCAAATATGAATAGAAAACAATGTATTTAACACATTACTACAGAAATCCATGAGTGCTAACATGAGAAACAGGAAGTGGTCTTAATAAGATGAAAAGTTATGGAACCACTGCTGTCACAGAGTGGGCCAAATCATGCTCTGCTTTACACAAGTCACCCGGCTATAACCATTTAAATCCATATTAAAATATACCCCAAATTATTTTTGAAATTATTATTACATTTTGGCAAACAGAAACAAAATCACCCATAAAACACTAAAATGAAGGAAAAAAAAAAATACTTATATGAAGAAGGAAAAAATAAATGTATGCTTAAAATTATTTCTTTAGACAAAAAAGTTTGCAAATCAATATCCAAATATCACTAAATAGTGTGTCACTGTATTAAAAATACATTTAGAAATCCAACATGTCAGAGGATCAATACAAGAGATACAAGATGACATTATCTCTGTATCACCACAACGCCACTCACAAAGGTCAAATCACCTGGAAGATATCGGTACAAACTGGAGACCTTTTGCTCAACTCTTTTCTAAAAGATTAGAACAGGTAATGCAGGTTTATGCTCATATACTTGATTTAGTGAAATCAGACACTTTTAATAGCCCTCACATCTCACTAAACACCGGAAGATGTTCATGGAGAGAGAAAACAGTATTAGGAGTTTAAGACGATGTAATTGGGAGTTTGACTTACAAAGAACTGTATCTCTTTATATGAGGAAAGTAAAATAAATGTAAAAGATTCTGCAGTAGTATTTTAGGCAACAGGACTTACTATAAACTACAGAGTTTTGAAGAAAGTAAATAAAATATGTCCACACATTTTCAGAAATTCTTGGCTAACTTCTTGGTGTGTGTGGCTTCATCTCCCTGAGTGTAACTCCCTCATCTGCTAACATTTCACATGCACCAAAACATCTCAAGGATCACAAGGAAAAGACTCCTCACTACTTTTTGATATGACTGACAAGGTCTCGCAGCCTAGTTTCTACATGTAAACAGTTTCTTTCCTTCACACAGAGCTGACCTCTGGAAAACGGCAGAGTGCTTTGGTCTTCAGTGTCACACACTACATTTGTAGTGTTTATAATTACATGTTTTCCTCAAAAAAAAAACAGATGTCAGCTCCAATAACCGCCTAAATTTCTTTGTTTTTGTTTTTTTTTTAAAATTCACTTGTGTTATATGTTACAAACAGATGGCACAGGCTATTTCTCAACAAAGAAAACTATAAACTTGAAAAAAAACCCAACCTTTTTTTAAATCCCCAAATGTGATGTTTTTTTTTGTTTTTCACCTTGCGTGTCCCAAGTGACAAACAGACTTGATTTAAATTGATTTCTTCTAGTGAAACACAAGCCCATCAGTCCCTCTTCCTTTCGTGACCATTAGCCGCTACGGTCTCCTGTTTGTGCCAGCTTTTGCTCTTCTTAATGGCAAATCGAACAATGTCCACCAGAAATACCCAAGAGAGAGCGTACATGGCCACTCCCCCACACTTGATGAAGAATCTGGGTCTCGGGGAGATCAGCTCACAGTACAGCATTGTACCTCCCACAAAGATTCGCATCACCACAAACAGCAGCACGAACAGCGCGTCCACCACATCCCCCAGCCCTGTCCCGTAATTTCCCGTCTGCTTCAGGAACCAGCGTGTTTGCAGCAGGGGGTTGGTAATTTCGCTGCCAAAGAGGACCGCGCAGCCCTCGATGCCAGACTCCCCCAGCCACAGGGTCAACAGGATTCCCAGGATGCTCATGGTGTGGTGGGCCAGCATAACGGGGCCCTCTGTGCGGAAGTACACACACCAGGCCATATCAAACATGAAGTAGCCCAGACTCAGCACCAGGGCACTTATCTGCAGCGGGGTGTTCTTGGTACCTCCATGAAGAGAAACAGAGAGTTCACAGTTAGCATGCTTTTAAAAATGTAATCACAAAGATAAAACATGTGTCAGCATCAACACACTTTTCAGTCGGAGCACATTTTCTACCAGCAATATAAAAACTGAGAGATAATCGATCTATATTGCTGTGTTTAAGATATGCCTTTATTTTGAAACTCCTACCGCACACCTGTCTCACAGTTTTGCCTCAGTAGCACGCCATCCACATATAAACCATGCCGGGGGCTGACAGACAATGGCAAGTTTAATATGAGTGACCTTTTAGACAAAGTCCCTGCTTCTTTCATGTCATTTGGTTCTGTAGAGTGTAAAAAACTCCTTATATTTCTTATAAAGATTGTCATTTAAATGTCTAAAACATTTCAGTAATAAAATCGTCAACTCATATAAATATTACTTTTGAGGTATAAGCGTAATTGATTGTCTTAATTGGGTTTATAACATCTCCGGATATTGATTACAGGCCCTTGAATTAAATTGAATGGAAATCATGTCACAGCAAAATTTGTGATATCGCAAACGATCAGATCTTTGTCCAACGAATCCATATCATATCGTATCGTGATGCAGCTGGTGTTTAACACCCCTTAGACCTTACCTGGATACGTGAAAGGCCACGGTCCATCCACATAGCCTATGTATGCGGTGATGCCGACTGCAAGGATGCCGTGCAGCAGGGTGACAAGGCGACAGTTCCACTCAGAACTCCTGGACCTGTTAACGCTGCACAAGATGAAGTAGAGCGAGACCCAAAAGGAGAGGCACAGAAGCGCACCAACCACGAGCAGCGCCATCTTGTCTTCTGCAGGTAAAACAACCCCCCCCCCCGAAAAAAAAGCTAATATCGATTGCCAGTTTCTTTCAAAAACTCGTCAATCAGCTGTCATCAAGAAAACCTTGAGTCACATTACACGGGGAGAGATAAAGACACAGAGGCACATCTTGCTCTGTTATATCTCTTACAGTAGAAACAGACAGCATTACAATCTAAAGACTTGAACTGTGTACAATCCTTTGTAAGTCACCAACAATTCGCCTTTGCTTGAAGCATAATAGCGCCATAGTTGGCAGGCCAAGGATGTGGTGGGGTGAGGGGGACGTCTCTTCTTCTGCTGTGACGTTTGTGCTAGGAGGTGAGACCATGTGGATGGACAGGCCCACAAGAAAAGTTTTGAGTGGTTTGTGAACACTCACGACACAACTGTCATGAGAAAAAGCAGTTATAAAGTGTTGTTAAATGACACGTGCTGCTCAAAAGTCTGCCGGTAAATCGGAAATAGACTTTTGCTGCTGATGTAGGGACAAACAATTGAATAAATATACATTTCAGGTTGGCATGTTAAGGAGTGGTAGTAGGGTCAGAATCAGAATCAGAATCAGAATACTTTATTTATCCCCCAGGGGAAATTGTTTCATTGCCCCTAGTGGGGCAATTATTGTTTTACACCTTGCAAGCCAAACATGTTGGGAGAAATGTCCTCATTTAATCTATTGACACAGTAAGAAAAGAGTGATTAATGAGTTATGATCCAACCTGACATATTTTAATTGCTTGTTTTGTTTAACGGAAATCCAAATCGAGTTATCGAGTACTCCATTTACTATCCCATATTAACAAAAGGGTCAAATCCTCATGTTTAAGAGGAAACTGTGAATGTATTGATTGATTTATTTCTGCGCCTGTGACCTAAAACGGGTGTAATAGAAGTTGTGTCTGCTGGCTGCGCTTTGAAGGAGAGAATATTTGTGGAAGCTGCACCGAGTCTGATTTTATTCTGTTCACTCCATGTATCAAACCCGTGCAAATGACCAGAATACAGGAATTCAGAACAACAGACAGATCCAATCCAATCAGTCAGAACCCGGATATGCAGAGTCACAAATGAAAAATGAAGGAAAAATACTGAACATTAACAGTGTATTTACAGAAAAGCGTGTAATAAATATACAAAGGGTGTAACTTTTTCAAACATTTGCCTTTGCTTCTGTGTTGTTATGTTTGTGTGTTAGTTGATGTCGAGCTCCTGCTTCAGAGAATTATCATAGTTAAACAAAGTTATATGAGCAGGTGGAGTAATGGCTGGAAATGCTTCGTGTTTAGGAAGAACATTAGCCAACATTAGCGTCAACATTAAACAACACTTTAATGAGAGGCTAGCTAGAGCTGGATTAATTTTACCGTTAAGAATGATGTGTAGAAAGACAACAAACGAGTGCGGAGCTTCTCATTTGGTAGTTCCTGCTTTGTAACGCTTAAAGTTGAAGGCAGCAGAGCTTTTTCTCCTTTGAGAGGTGATGATGTGACACCAGCCAAGCACCACAGTTTGCTCTACATCACGCAGCGGGCTAACATTAAAAGGCTAATCCTGCGCCTCTGCCACCCGACCACAACACCTCCACACACGCAGAGAAATATCCCTACCTTGATGGTGCACATATGTCCGTCTCTTCGTTTACATCCTGGGTGGTGTTTTGCGCCCTGTGACGATATTATTCGAAAGGAGGCTGTTTTGCAGACACACTGGGAGCTATTTGTCTCCCTTAAACGTTACGTGAGCTCCGCCGATGGCAACCACAGCTTCTCCCTCGCATCCGCAGCCCTTAATTTCCCTTCCACCTTATCAGTCGCGAACCATGCAAATGTGGGGAGCTGCAGAGGTGCGCCACGGTTGTATCATCCCGATATGTAGTGGTTGAGAGATGGTAGCAGGCTTAACATAGAAAGAAAAAGCATATCTACAGGTCTTTCCTAAACGACAGTTGCTGCTTCGCCTGTTGACTTTGGCGACGCCTCGTGGTCAGTTACGTGATTTACGTAGTAATTACATGGTGATACGCTTGTTAGGCTGTTACCAATGTTGGACTTTACCTGCACACTCTGCTCGGCCTGCTGTGGATGTATGAATATGTTCCCCCATCAAGCATCGAGTGATCATGAGTAGCAGAGGTTTTACATGCCAACTTTTCAGGCTGGCTCTTAGGCAGAGCTTAGAACTTCTAAATTTCATCCCTCATTTCTTCTAGGATATAATCTAAAAGACGTAAAATGGTCTGATTTTGGAGGCACTAACTTGAATTACTAGTTAATCACACATGCAATTAAGTACAGTGCTTTTTGCCGTGCCAAAATACAAATCTCTTGTTTATATGCAGTGCAAAGAAAGACTTTATTGAAACAATTCATGTCAAACACAGCCTCCTCAAATGGTACATTACCTAATTGTTTCATTTTCTCCTCGTGGCAACTTTTGACATCACACTCTGAACTCTTTCATAGAAAAAATAGGTTTACCAACTTGATCAGTTACATAGCAAATACAGCATCAGCGGAAATGTTAAGGCACTTGATCGTCACAAAAGGCCACAAATAAAAATGTGTCACTCGTTTGGTTCTTTAGTTAGCTGGACATACAAACACACAAAACGAACACTTAATACGGCAGTAAAGGCTGAAATGAAGGTGGGAGGTTAAGACAACCCAAAATACTTCAACCCATTGCTCTAAAGAAACAGGCAGACGAAATGAAATTTGGTCCCACAAATTCAGGAAGTTCTCCTTGAATTACGCATGAAAAAACAAAACAAAAAAACAACTCATCAGGGATATTAGATGCAGAAATTACACACAATTTACTGCCGACATGAAGTCATACAACCAGCAACCAGAAACCACAACTCTGGCACTGGTATATGGCTGAAATTACAAGGATGCATGTTTAACCACAAGGGGGCAGTATAAGCGACTAAAAACCCCCCCACCATACTGCAGTTTTAGTCCACCCTAACATGGAAAAACACACCTTACTGAAGAGCCTGTTTGGGCAAGCTAAACATTACACTCCTCTGACTTTGGTATATTTGCAACATTTCAACAAGATGAGTGTCAGTAGTGACTAATGAGAAGGAAGTACACCTGTTATTTCAAGCTGTGTATAACCATGAAAACTTGGTGACAAAGTAGCATGGACGAGCTGAGGCGTCACCTCCAACAACTGAAATCCGTTTGAATATTTCTTGTTAATGAGGACCTGTGGTTTAGACATGTGACTTTAAGATCATGTTTTATGCAAAAAAAAAAAAAAAAAAAAGAAAAAAAGAAACTGATGAGGTTAGTTTTAGATGCAGAAATTAGACACAAAAGTAGTCCTCCATAAGTTTGCTTTGCAACTGAAATAAATAAAGCCAGCGTTAGAGAATCATTTCTTTTGCTGGCAAGCTTACGTTTCAACCAACAGGCACTTAGCTGGCTATAAAGTTTTTTCACAGAGCTTTAAAAGAGAAATAAATCCGCCATCCAAAATTTCCTTCACCAGAATGGAAGATTATGTTTGTGTGACTCCTTTGAACAGAGTTGGACTCTGTTGTTCCTCTGCTGATGTTTAATTGACCGGAAATGCACTGTTGTTCATTTGAGAGGTTATTGTTGTTGGCATCTGTCATCCGCTCCAATTATTTCTCAAGAGGAAAAAAAAAAAAAGGCACGAAAGTGATAGCTTCTTGGCCCAGTCACATTATAGCTGTCAAGTATGTCATTTTCCCAGACAAGGCTTTAAGTAAGAGGGTCCTCTCAAACCCAGGTTTTGGTCTCACTTAGAACCCGAGTTCTGTGTGTCTCAGCTTGAGCATCTGGATTGTACTGCTCCCCACCTGAGCTAGCTTCATTTGCCATCATATAAACTGAGGTCCGGTGTTAGTTAGGAAAAGCACTGGTGGAGAGGTAAGGGCTCTGAGAAAAATGTAATTCTCTTTTGTAATCGTCCGGAAAGAATGAAAAAGAAAACAAAACACTAGGTCTCTTCGTCCCATAGACACAACTGTTTTTGAGGAACATAGTAGGTGAAATGGTAACCCTTGCTGCAGCTCTTTATGCCACATTTGTAGCTGGAGCCTTTGCCCGTGCCTTCCCGGGAGCGGCAGTACTTGAGCAGACACGGGTACCACTCTAGGCGTAGGCTGTATGTGCAGAGGCAGGGTTGCCACATGTCTTTAGAAGAGTGACAGGCCTGAAAGTTGGGCGCCTCTATTGTCTGGGGGAGCATCTCGAACATTGAGCCGTCCACTCCTACAACACAGGGCACAAGGGAGGGGCGTTATCATCCGAGTTTGTGGCAGGGAAAAAACAAAAGCAAGCTATCAGCGGATTATGTGAACCACTCACCAATTTCACTCAATTAAAATAATTCATTGAACTGGAGTGGGTGAACAAAGTGGCTAAAATGAGTAGCGATGGTCCAGTAAAAAGGCTGCTTTGTTGTTATGCAAAGGAGATGCTACTGTCAATAATGGTGCAGAGTGCTTGGTGAACCATGACCATCAACATTGTTTCCTCTACAACTGTGCTGTCAGTGGACAATAGTGCTGTTACATGGATTCTCCTCAGCCTGCTTTATTTGGACTTCATCGCTATCGAGATACTGCATCCCACTGGAGAATACACAACTGAAATCATGATGTGCTTCTCTTGTACAATAATGTCACATAATTTACCCACACACTAATTTACTTGGTGCTTTTAACAGGAATAGATGTAGAGACACTGAGTGGGGGAGTAAACATGGATAACATATTCAGTAATATAGTCTTATAAACCAAAGGTTAGAAATAATACTCAGAGCAATATCGCCATGAAAAATGGAAAGGGGTTGTTAGGTGATTGAAACTGTGTAGAAAGAGCAGTATCAGCAACAACAGGGCAGGGTGACCGTCGCAACAGGAGACGGACTCACAGACCATTTACCGTTAATGATAGTTTAAATGATTAACAAAGATAAGATAGCGGCTGACCTTTGTCCAGCCAGTGTTTGACATCTGCCTCCCTGGTGTAGATGGCCTCCCGGGCTTCGCTGCACATGTTGTGGATGTGGGAGCTGAGTTGCCAGGCCCGGCTCAGATTGACTGCAACGCTCATCGTCAGCTGCTCCAATCCTCTACGCTCCTCCGCTAAGCGAATGGCCTGAGGATTTTTCTGAGCAGACAACGTGAAAATCATCATTAGCCGGATTTCCAATAACATATACCACAAATCGAATAAAGAACATATGCAGTTATGCGTGTTTCCATCCCCTAATTAGGAGTTAGCCCATCGAGAAAACCAGCAGGTGGCGCACTTTCCAGTCAGGTCAGTCCTCATTTTACCAATGAAGACAACAAAGGCGGAAACTGAGCTCAATTAACTAATCAGAGAGGAACAGGAAAGGAACAATAAATGGCACAAAATACTACAATAAGTCAAATAATACTGCAGATATGGGCGCTTGGAAGAGCTCTGCTGACACCCCTGTGCGCGTACACAAGCGTGTTGAAATCCTTACGAGATGATGATGTGATCGAGTGATCTCTACGTGCCACTTTTTATTCCTTAATGAATGTAATGAGTGTTTACAATTTTTTTCATTCTGCGCAAATTGAAAGAACGCCACCTAGTGATCTAACATGCCAACACACAACAAACAAGAGCAATCCTAGACGGCAAACATTCGACAAGGCTGAACAAATCCGCCTGCAAACATGTTAGTCACCCTTCAAAAAAAGCATAAAGCCTAGAGTGTCATATTTGAATTCCCTGACCCTCAAAACAAATTCTTAATAATGGCAGCATTCTGGATTAGATTTAAATAATCAGAGTTTCATAAATTGATTGGGATAATATTGCTTGTATATCCTCCTTTTTTTTTTTTTTACACTTGAGCATTGAGCATTTCTGAAGTCCTAAGCCATCAAAGGACGGTAACACCTAAACACCCTGTTGGAGCTAACAACGCTTCTTGCCGCCTCAATCTGCCATGTCCTACCTGTCTGAGACGGGCCATGGACTCGCTGGGGATGATCTCATTGCGGGTAAGGCGGGAGACAAAACACAGTGCCTGGTACTGGTTCTGCCCTCTTTCTAGCTCGCCCAGGATCAGCGCTCGGAATATCTTCACTTCCTGTAAGACATTATGGGTGACAGATGACTGGCTTGAACGGATAAACAGACAATTCCCAGAAAACATTTGAAGTAGCCCATGGAGCGAAGTCATAATAACTTTCTGTTTATGTGTGTGGGTCTATACAGATCAGTATTCTTTCCAATTTGGTACTTAATGTACTAGTTCAAAGCTGTCCTGTCTGCCCATAGTACAGAGGGGTTTATGTTACACCCAAACAGCCTCAACACATTGTTGATACATCTTATTGTTTGTAGGCGTGTGCAACATTGCTTCAGGCATGCCCTGGTTATTTATGCCGTTAAATTAAACTTCAGGAGCCTGTTTCTTGACAAACTTTTCTGGGTTCCTCACACATCTTAAAAATCAGAAACATTTCACCATACTGGTTTATGTGCAAATGTAGTAAAAGAGATAGTGGAGAGTTCTTATTGCTGTTGGCAAGTGTGCGAGAGATCCGGCACCAAACCCACGGCCATAAAGAGTTCTCTGACAGGGCATGCAAAGCATGATGGGAAGCTCCACCAGTGGGAACAGCAGAGCAGCAGACCTGTCTTCCCATTCATCAGATACCGCCCCCCCCCACCACACTCACACCCTTTGGCTCCTGCTTCAAGACAAACAGAATCCCAAACACCCCTCCTCCGCTTTTCACACACTGGTCTGAGGCAAACAGGCTAGAGATGAGTCGCCATTTCAAGGCTTTCACTCCCTGAGGAGGAGGAACTCTGGGACAGATAAACAGCCCTGAGATAACCCCACTCAGTTCTCCTTAAGCTCCATGGCCCCACTTCCTTCATGCTAAAGTGTACACACTGGCAAGAAAGCAACACAATCAGCCCTACAAGAGTGTACGCGTTGTACTTCCTTATAGACTGGTTTGTATGATTGCTGGGCCCTCATAAACTACTTTTGTCTGTAAGAGGAGGTTCTGGCAGTCATCCCATACAAGCATGAGCATTACACAAGACAATCATGCAATGCTAGCTGATCTTTGGACAGCAAATTACTAAGCAAATATTGATTCATAGGCTTTATGGGATATTAGCCTTGTTTTTTTTTTTTCCCTTGCATCTCACTTCGAGCTCCTCAGCGATGTAGGAAAAGACAGACTCAAAAGGACTGTGTAAACACGAAAAATGTAAATTAAATGCCACGCGTGTTTCCAGTGCTTCGATAAAAAGCCAGCACTGATTGATGCTAAAGTGTAGACTAGAGGAGATATTGTGAGCAAGATGGAAGAAGAGGGAGTGCAGCGCCAAAGGCCAAGAATGCCGCTTCCCCTCAAGGGTAAGGAGGCGCAGAGGCCACGACTTTAAGACCTCCCAAATTGCAGACACATTGTACTG
>KV751316.1:5049344-5074844 GCA_001698575.1 Mola mola
ACCATTATCTTCCCATCTTTGCCACGTGTTCACAAAGCCACAAAGGAGGATGGCTCTTTTGGAAACGATCTGATGATTTGTTTAAATAAGCCAGATCCTGGATGAATCAAGCCCAGACTGGGCTGTCACATTCACAAAATGAGCATTCTTCCAAATGAAACTTTTCCATTAACAGGATCTCTCCACCTTTGGCTTTCTTGTTAAGGATATACCTCCAGTGTTTAAAATCCCTGTTAAAATACTCTCTTTCTCCCACATGCAGTCATCTGGACTGTATATTCATGGCAGCTGGAAGTGACAGCACGTCCAACTTTCCATAAATCTTAGGAGACACTACACAAGGGCTGACTGAAAACCACATGCAGGAGAAGAGCAGTCGGGACGAACAGAGAGAGGGAGATGGGGACAAGGGAAGGGGAACCTACAACTGTAACAGATAAATCAAGCAACGGAAAAAGTAAAGTAATATGAGAGGTCCTATTGGCTTTCCTGAAATAAACAGAACCATATGTTTTATGTGTGTGTGCATGCACAAGGGAGTGCAGTGACACGGGGTGCACAAGTGGACAACAGAGCAAAGGCTCCCTCCTCAAAGATCAGCGTGCATCTCGTTATACTGGTTTGTCACCAGTGATTGGGGACGATGGCCTCCCCTCTTTCAACCATAAATTAGCTGTTTTGGTTAGTGAAGCAGACGTGCAGATCAAAAAGGTCAGACATGCCCATTTAATCCTGGTAAATCTCCCCCTTCACATCTCGCCAGCACGTCAGCTTCTGTGTGACAGAAAACCATCACAGACACATGCCTTTGCTCTGTACGCCTCGACCCCCACCCGCCCACGCCGCCCCTCTTATCCACAGCAGTACTTTTCTTTCACGGGCTGACATTAACATGCATCTTTCTAAAAAATCATGAATGTATAGTGCCGGTCAGGGGAGGACACTTGACCTGCTTGTCCACTTTTAGAATTTAGAAAGCTAAATATGGTGGCTGATGGGTCTGGACCCATCAGCAGCGGCGTTGTTAAAGGGGTCTGCGGGCGTCCACATCAGCTGCCTCCCTCGGCCTCCGTGGAACTCATGTTAGGATGCAAAAGGATGAATGGCACAAGTTAAGTTTATGTGCAGGCTTCAGATTAGTCAGTCCTGGCCTAGAGGCGACCATTAGGCTTGACCCAAGAGGCCACTGTGGCTGTATGTTTGGCCTCAATGGGATATGGATTTAGGATGTGGCATCATAAAAAAAAAAAAAAGGTTGAAATTTGTCAATGGTAAACAGGTGAAAGTTGCACCTGTACTAACCCCACCTTTGGCACCATGACTTAGATTCGTTGGAGGCAGTGATTGTGAAAGATGTGCAACCTCGTTTGAACCCAGTTAGGTGAGATTGTTCAACGGTTCAAATTAAATCTGAGGTTCCCAGAGAAAATCTGTAGACCACGGACGACAGAGATCCAAGGTGTCGAAGTGAAAGAGGGGGCAGACCCATTAACCCTCACATTAACCCCAGGACTGAGAACGGATCATGTAAAATACTGAAGATCAAATTCATTGGGTGTGCTCAGGTGTAACAAGTTCAACTAGAGTTGTTGGGTAATTTAAGACTCTGTGCAGGTTTGTTTTGCTCCTGGTCGGGGTGTCGGAGGAGGAAATGGTTCTGTTTACTGGAGGGTGAAGTAAACAGAACGACATCTCTCACCTGTTTGAAGTCCGCCACATAGGTGATGAGTGTCCCGTCTCCCTGTTTAAACTCCACCGATACGGTGTCTCTCTCGCTGTCCGCCTCCAGCACCTCCTCGGTCACCAGTCCGTCGGAGAGCCGGACCCGGACCCGCAGCTCGGAGCCCCATCCCAGGGCGACGAGCAGCACCAGGGCGCACAGGCGGGTCACAGTCCGAACCCAAGCCGCAGAGATGCAACTCGCAAACATCCCCGAAGAGGCAAGCGTGAATCAGACAGGGGAAAAAGCCAGGGGACAGCCAAAGCTCCGCGCTCATATCCCCGATCTACTCTTTAGGACTCTATCGTAAAGTGTTTTCCTTCATATTCGAAGCGGGGTTACAGTTTACAGGTCGCCGCTCCGGCTGGTCCCCTGTACGCCAACACTTTCCATGAGAAGAACCAGCGCGTCATGGAGACCAGACCACAATCCCTTCACTCAAATCTCTGCTTTTCACTGCTGGGAGCCCATTGAACGTCTCTCAGTTCCGCGGCTGTGGACAAGATCATGCGCAGTTTTCCGCACCGCACCAAGTTCCGAGCGAGAGCCCGACGATCGCTCGCCTCTTCTCTCTCTCTCTGCTCGGCCTTGATATCCTCCTTTTTCTCTCCCTCTCTTCCACAGCGACCCACACAGTCCCGTCACTTCCTAGCCGTCGGTATCCCACTGCTCGCCTGGCCACCAAACTTTCTGGCGTGTGTGTGTGTGTGTGTGTGTGTGTGTGCAGGGAAGGTAGTAAACTCTTAAAGCCACACAACCTCCTGAAAACTCTGCCCATCCCCCTTAAAATGCCTCATGTGATCCCCCCTGCACTCCAGCAAGTCGCCCGAACTAATAATAGCCCTAACAATCATCACAAAGATGTAGTTAGGATCTGTAAATCACAGCAAGTGGGATAAATAAAAGACAGGGCTAAACTAAAACCTGCAGCAGAGAGATGTTTTAAATGGTAGTTGGAAGTTTGAGATAATCATACACATGGTAACTACATCCTTCTTTTTTTGTTGTTATCGCAAATGTGTTGCTTGTTTGAATATTATTGAGGTTAATTTGGGTCCCATCGGTGCAAAATTGAGACAGTTACTGTGGAAAAAAAACACCGTTGCAAAAAATGCATTCATCTTTAGCTTCCTCGGCTGTTTTTCTGCCCTCTGTCACTCTAAATATTTATGAACTTGGCTGAAATCCTTTGTGAAATAAATCAGCCAGGTAATTGTTACCTTTGATGACAACATATGGTTAATTAACAGGTTCCAGCTAAAGGTTTTTTTTTTTTTAAAAAATACAGTTCCGTTCGTTTATTCTCCCAACATATTTTATTTGATTTAACGATGCCCTCAAGTGAAGTTTGACATATCTGAGGGTGAGAGCTGCCTTATCAGGAGAAAAATCTCAAAGCCGTAATAAATGGTATGTAAGTGTGTGCACACCACAAAAGGAAGGGCCACTTCCCTGTTATCTCTGTTTGGCTGCTGCACGGCATTCTGGGTGGGCTGGTGACCCCAAAATGTGGCAAGACTCGAGTGCTGCTGAGACCAGAGGAGGTGGCCGCTCCAGTGAAGGGGAAAACAAACAGGGAGGCTGTAAAGAAGAGCAAACATTGTTAGCTGCTGGCCTTGCAAACCAAACCGGGCCCTGGACCTTAATAGACTGGAGGTCAGGCAAACACACTCTGCTGTGACGTGAATGATCTCCTCAAGTGTTCTCAGGCTACGTCTTAGTTGCAGCATTTTTAAATAAGGCTGCACCGTCTGTAAGCATGTAGGTCTGCCTAGCAATTTGGAGCTCTTTCCAAAAAACCACATGCTTGCCTTGTGTCACTTGTTTTTGAATCTCTGAGCTGCGTCCACGCACACAGCGGTCCAAAGTGCAGTAGCTGTACCAGACTGTTTGCCTGCAGATAGCAAAGACAGACACAAGCTGCAGTGTGCAGAGGGTGTTCATGATTAACCAGCAATTGCTTTATCCTGAAGTAATTACAGCCACAGTGAGCAGTCCCTATCACAAAGGTCTGGCAATGCACACACCCTAATTTATGAGACCTACTCGGGGTAATTCAGGGACAACACAATTTAAACAGCGTCATAATCCTTTCACTCTTATTGATTTACTCTTGCGCCATATTTACCTCACTTTTGCAATGCTCAAACGTACCATAACGTTGTCTGGAGTCTTCCATTTGAAATGCAGAGAAGCTGTTTGCATTCCTTAAGGCAGGACCTGTGAAAGAGACCCCGTACTCTTGTCTGGTCACACTCTCGTTGTGTTTGCTTTTTCAGTCTAGCAACACAGCTGTGAGTGTCCTTATCGGAACACATGCAGGCTTAAAATCCTGCTTTAGTTGTGAGGGAACCAATTCATAGCTCATCCCGTTGTGAAGAAATACAAAAGAGCAATGATATAAAAGTTTAGATAGAGTTGTGTGTCTTTAATTAACTTCACTCAAACAATACGCATTGAGATCTCTACCATAAAAATGTTGAGTCAAAATACTGTAAATATAGTAAACCTTGCAGAATTAGAAACATCAAACTTTTAGCTCACACACATACGCACGTGCTTCCACTTCTGCCGTTAGAAATGTGAAGTATTTTCACTCTTTGATGAGGCAGAGCCATGCTTATTTGCCAGGTATTCATCTTTGACTGCAGCCAATGCAAGCTACTAATATTACATTCCAGCCTTGTATGTGTTTATGTGTGTGGACTTGCACAAAGTTAGCTTCAAACAATTGCAAGACAGAGGATAGTCGCAACCCTAATAGAGTTGGGTTTTTTTTCCCTATCCACCAAAACAGCAATTTTGTGGCAGTAAATTGAACAACAGCACTTCTCCGCCCCATCAGGTTTTGCTGTACACTGAAGAAATGTAGCAGCAGAAATTAAGAGCGTATTCTCCAACAGGGACACGCAGTTTTAGTGGTAGTAATTGAAAGCTCCAGACACAGAGAGAGACAATATTTGCATTGTGGGTTGATTGCCATCACATGCAGTCATGCTGTAATGCCCCTAATACCTCCGGAAAATGAGCAATGTTTTCCTCCATAATAGTTTGCTTTAACAAAGTATTCACGGGCCATCAGAGAGCCTCTAAACCCAACACAAGGATGACGTTTCCCCTATGCAGCGTTGTAGAATGAGAAAAAAAAAACCCCAAAACAATAAGGGAGACCCAAACTCTGTGGTTGATCTAGCTGATCCCTCTCCGGGCCCATGCCAGAAGTGTTTGTGTGAGTGCATTCTTGGAGAATGTGTACAGTATTTGCATAAGGTTTACAGGGGCTGAAATCAAGCTGCTCTCCAATCCTCTGATGATATTTTCATGTCCTTGCCCCCCTTCTTTTCTTCCCTGTTAAGTGCTTTTCCTACAGTGCGTTGGGGCAGCACCGTCGCTGTGCGAGATCCCTGCTGTCGGCAGACTGTGGAGATATCTCCTTACACGTGTGGGGCTAATGGGGCCACGGTAACGCTGCTGGAGTACAGGCTCACATGGAGAAAAAGAGCGTAGGGAAGAGAGAAGTTGAATGATAGTGGGCGCACATGACACTAGTATTGTAGAGTGCCTTTCACACTAAGGATCTCTAAGGAGGACAAAAAAATGATGTTCACATTAAGCATATGGGCATACTTGTGAAACAAAACAGAGGAGTGAATTGTTTTATAGAAGTAAGACTTGAGTATGTGTATTATATGCTTCGACTTCACAAGATTCCAAAAGGAAATGATGTACTTTTTATGACCGCATGTATTTGAAAAAGTATCTTATAATGTCAGCGTATATGTAAATGATGCCCTGGTATAGAGCTATGCCAACAGCCATACACAATATAAAACAGTTAATATGAGTTCCACCTCTAAGAGAAAAATGCAACACACACATTAAAGGTATAACTTGTACTAGGCCACATGCTCCACACCAGCTGGGGGCAGTATTTCACCACTTCTCATTAACATTGTATTAGGGTTTGGGAAAGACATTATCGGTGCGTTGCTTACAGTTTTCCAATATACAGTAAGATAAATGATAAATAAATGATACGCCAGCAGTAGCGCACGGATTTCCCCTCCTACTTCTGTGCAATAGACGAGGAGGTGGTTTGTTACATGTGACATTAATAGGGGGTTTTGTCCATTTGGCAAAGTGCAGTTTAAAAGCTAATCAAACCAAAAGAAATAATTGAACTAAGTCCCCCAGAACATTATGTGTGAAAATGATCACTGTTTAAGCAACACCACATTAACAAAAAAAGCATCCACATGAAGCCATTATGTTCACTAGATTAAATAAATATTCAACGTTTTTGTGATTAGTTACAGAGAAGATATGTTTTGACAAACAGCCGAATTTATATGTTACTTAACCGTCTAAATGAAATATTGCGAGCTCATCAAACAGCATGCTTTCAATTCCAACTCAATATTTACTCTTCTTTGACTTTTTTTTATGTCGCTCCTCGTTTTTGCTCACTAACGTGGTTTCTGTCCCAGGGCGGATGTTTGGGATGATAATAAAGGTTGCTGAGTTTCAGTTTCTGCGACAACTGGAGGCTGTTACTCCTCTGTGCTTAAAAGTCCCTCGCTGCAGCTTTTCTTCAACCCCTCTCACATTCAGCACTGGAGGTCACAGTGACTCACTATCGCCCCTCTAGGCACACGTGGTATTACAAGGACAGCAGCTAGTTGATTAGCATGGTAATCTCTTCAATACAACACATAAACTTTTTGGTTCGAGCATCACAACAATTACTTCTTCTGTCAGTGTTGCTATGGTTAGTTAATTTTTATATGTTTCAAAATGAAATATTGTCTGACTAAAAAAAATGTATCAAATACAATCCAGTAATTGGCCTATGACGTGTTAAAGCATATCATATTACTCACTCACTCACTCTTACTGGAAAATGAATATTTTTTACTTTTTTTTGTGGTGACTACATTGGAAGAAGATTGTGCTTTTGTTTCATCCTTGATTGCACAATTTCGGTGCACAACTGTTTCTCAACGCTCTTTGATGAACCTTTAGTCCGATGCAGGCATCCAGATGTTTCGGCGGCATCACTAGTGTGGGAGGCACAGTTCAAAAGAAAAAAAACATGGCGAAATAAAAGAGGAGATGTACTTTAAATCCTGCCTCTCCAAGAAAAGCATCACCCCCCCCCCCTCATATGGCTCCCACACAATCGCTTCTGTTCCAAAAGAAGTGTGTGGAAAGTCCCTTAAAGTTAATGAGAGTGAAAAATGGGGGGATAGGAGACACAGAGAGGGGAAAATGGCTCCTCTGAATTGTAAAAATAAATAAACATGTTTGGGCTTATAGCTCGCAGTTTGAAACCCCACAATGAGAGCCTTTCCTGGCAGAGTCCCAACAGGAGATGAAAGACGATCTGACTTTAAACACATGCGTAGGAACATATCATTTATCTTTCCCCATTATGGGAGGTCAAAACTACTACGATGTTAATAGCTGAGGTGGAGCCGCCTCTCTCTGTCTTTGTAGAAAAGCCATATACAAATGCTTTGAACATCTGCCATATACACTTGTGGTAATTATAGAACAAAAGCTTTCATGCTGCCTGTGGGTACACATCTGGCTAAACCTTAATGTCCCTTTAGCAAACATAAACACAGCCATCTTCACGAATACTGAACTGAGCTCCAGGCTGAGTATACTTTGGGTAGGGAAATGTGGAGCTTCAAGGTAGATAACGCTTAGCCGAGAATCTCCAGCAGGTCTCCATTCATCAGATGGCGTTGATTAAAATCTTGGTTCTGAGGAAGCATATGACTCAGAAAACATCTGTTCAGGATATAGTGAGGATTTCTTTGGTATTTAATTAATCAAATTCTTGTCTTGCTGGAGTTGAGGTAGAAAATATTGCTAATTCTTTACAAGGGTTATAGGGTTACTGGAAGTCCTTCAGGGGTGAATCACGAGCACAACTTCCTTAGCAGTTAAACCTACATTCCTATCTTGTTATTTGCTCTAATTTTTCAGCAACACCGATTGACCGAATATCTTTAAGAGCTGTACTCGGATCTTAAACAAGCCCACATCACTGATGTTTGCTCGGATTTCTGAAAACCTATTGTGGGCACAGTGCTTTACCCTATCCGCTGGGCTGACTTATACAAAGTCTAATGGCGTGCACATATCCCTTTATCGTGTAATCATTTAGTAAGGATCCTAAACAGGAATTTCCCTCTTGTTATAGACTGTACCTGTCCAGTTTGATTCCCAGAAGGAGGCTGACAATGTCTGCACAAATCAGAGATTACAAGTCAGAACAGGTGGTGTCATGTGTATTAAGACTGTCTACAACCTCCAAACGCCATTAAATCAAGGCCTCAGTTCAACGACCTCGGTTTGGGAAAATTTGTCCTTCCAGTTCCCAGGAAGTGGGCGAAACAGTGAGCCAATGTGAGTCAACAGTGGTAACCAGCAGAAGTGAACAGAGTTCCACTGTGGCCTGTGAGTCTGTTTTGAGAACAATTCAATGGGAATATTGTCTGCCAACATGACACAGCACCGACTCGACACTGGACAGAATAACCGGAGAGAAAACAACAGAAACAGCCCCATTTGACTGCTGAGCGAGTGTTTTCATGAAGGAAGACCCCATCTGCTCTTGCTACAGTTTACAGTGTGGCTTTAAGGTGCACCATTTCATTCAAAATGGAAGACTCCCTTAGCAACAAACTGGTGAACATCATGAAGCATTTAGCATCTAATAGCAGGCAGATAATCCCAGTATCGTTGGCTGGAGACCAAAGCAGTTCCATTTGTAAGGTGTCCAGAAATGCAGCTGAAGTTGAATGCCAATGTTTCCGCATCTGCAACAAGTTCACCTGATTGATGACACAGGTGGTGATATGTCATTTCTGAATAAACAGCTTCTTTCTGCTACGCCAAAGTGGACAACAAATTAGCTACAAAGCGGTTGAGGGGAGACGTCTATATGACAAGTACATTCAGAAAGAATATCAAAGAGCAGGTTTCATCCCCTCTATGAAACTTCAGAAAGCAAATCTTAACCCCGACTCCACTCTGAGAATACCGAGGTGAAAACATTAAGTTACTAACTGCTGGTAGCCTTTTTTTGGAACCATACTGCAATTGTCCATCTGTCATCAGACCTGCTATCCACGCAGACAAAGCCCGCTATAATTGCCATGTGCCCCGGTAATCAGGGCAGGGCCAGTCGATGCTCTGCCTGATGCCTGCTCCAGATTATCATGCTGTAAACAAGCTGATGCAGGTCTCTCTGAGTTGTCAGTTCCCTTTCTATGAGCTGGGATCAGCATTTCCAACAGGCAGCTGCCAGACTGGGCTCACTGCTTCTGTCCGAACATTTTGAGTAACTGTGTCTGGACCCAAATCATTTTGCTGTACCCAGTCAGAGTGCAAGAAAATACTGTATGTCCCCTGTAAGTTTCATAACAGTCATAGCAGACTGTGGGAAAAATAATATTTTTCATGTCCAAATTTTTGTCGTGTTCTCAACAGTGATGTGTAATAATAACAGCGATAATAATAATAAAAAATGGAACCACAAAGTACAAATTTGTATAAAGATCAGCCTCTTGCATAATGCTGACAGAACAAAACGAAAACCAGCACATTTCAGAAAAGACAGCGCGTGCAATGACATATCACATGACACCACTTTTTGACAACACATATCTCCAGGAGGAAGTCATAGCACATGCAGCTGCCAAAGCCAAGGGAACTAACTGGACAATGCTGGTATTCAAGAAACTGATACTTGAGCTGAAATATTCTCTTTGTTCACAGCTCGTTTGAAATCTGATCTCTCAATATTTACTTAAGCCAATGTTGCCTTTCACTGGTGCCTCCTAAAAGAGAGGAAACTGTACAGAGCGGCCTTTATATTGGATCTTTTCAAAGATACGCTTGATACTTATATGGCTGCCTCAAAATATCATAAAAATAATTTTTTCCAGTCAAATTAAAGGCAATGGTCAATGTTAATGCTGGATGAGCTGGATCGGTGGGAGAGACGTGACGTAATGCTGTGTGTGTTTGTGTGTGTGGCACATGAGCCGTTGGCTGCATTTATTTGTCACGATGAAACCAATGAGCCAATTAAACAGTTGGAAGCATAAATCTTTAACCCACTGTGGAAAATACACCTTTCAAAAGCTACTGCCGCTTTTACGAGATTTTTACACATTAAGTTCTTTTCAATAATCATTTCAGTTTAAAAGAATTTTAGACCAAACCCAAGATACTTTAAATTATATAAATATAAATATTTACTTATTTAAGTGCAAGAGGCCAACTGTTCCCCTTTCAAATGAATCATATTTGGCTGATAGCATTTTGTGGAAACATTAGGTTTAAAAGCTGTTTTATCAGGACGTGGCACAGATGTCTCACAGCCCTGCGGAAAAGTGTGTGAGGTCTTTTTACCTTGTAAAAAAAAAAAAAAAAAAAAAAAAAGGTAACTTGTGAGTTTTTGGATTGGGTTGCATTTGTAACTTGACCAAAATCTACATGGACACTCCAAAGAAGGAGACAGGGGAAGTTCCACCGAAGAGACCTTATTGCCGCAATGGATGTGAAGAGAAATAAAAAGTGAAACAGTTGTCTTAGTGTCCAGACTGACGCTGTGAGACGCGTTGTCTCCGCTGTCACAGTGCAGTCCCTGACACAAAAATGCAGAGGCAGTATTTACGGTTAACTCTCACATGTGACCTCTGGCTTCTTGCCATTCTTGTCGGGGATGTCAGTGCCTTCAGTAAATCTAGCTGCTCTCCTCACAGGCTGGAGCTCAAGCAGTGTAGGGGTCAGAGGGAATGGGGCATCGTTCACGATTTAACCAGGCATGGCTTTGTCTGCACGTGTGTTTTCTCAAATGAAACAGGTCTGGGCTCCGCTGTTTTCCGATCAGCCGGGGAAAAGAGTAAACAGAGTTTAATCTGCAGTTTGACAGAAGATAAAAAGGAGAATTGAGTTTATACATGATGGGAAGTCTTAAATCTTAAATGTTCAGATCAGTGAGTGAGTCGGACAAGCTGAACACACAGAATAAGGAACAGATTAATGGACAGTTTAAGGTAATAAAACAGGTAGTACTACAGGCAGAATTTATTCCACAACCATGTGTTTTTGTTTTAGTCAGTTTCCCATGAAACTGGGGAATGGATCATTCACGGCTTCCTGCTGCGAGAATTTAATTCACACACACACACACACACACACACACACACACACACACACAATGCCCTTTTACCTTAGCACATGCTGGGAGTAATTCTCCATGGTGCCTTCTGACGTGTAAGACAAAAATGAAAAAAATGTGAGGAAGGGAGGAGAGAGGGGATGATTTAATGAGAGTTTGAAGTCATGAAGTGAAAAGACCTTTTTACAGATGGCTCCAAGATGGCTCCTGGATAAAACAAAAAACAACAAATAATAAATAACAAATAAATATTAGCAGATTCCTGAAGATAGCGAAAGATAGAGAAAATTGTGTTCAAAAATAGCCTCTAAGTTGTGGAGTGGAAAAAGATTCAAACTGAGTGCAGAGACTCCACTAATTTTTGGATAGGATTGGATGCATTTTCAGCAAATTATTCAGAATTATTAGGGAAACCATAACCAATGAAAGAGCTGAACCATGTTTCTACTGGCTTGGGGTTTGAGAAATAACTAGAGTTAAAAGTTGCTCAGGCAGGTAAAAGATGATGAACTAATTGCTTAGCCAATGGTGCTTCAATGAACGGGCCTGAAGTGGTGCGTTAACCAGCAGATATTTAGAGAAAAATGCGAAAGGTTTTTCTTGTGGATGATTTGCTGGTGGCAGTGCTTACTGCTTATCCATTGTTGTTGTTGTTGTTGTTTTTTAAATAAGCTAATGTAAATGACACATGGGCCAAAAATGGCCTGCAAAACAGCCAAGAGTGATATATATGATAAAAATTAAAGCTAGCAGCGCATGTGTGTGCAGAAACTCAGCACTCAAGAGGTTGTGCCCCAGGCAATAATCAAACTGAACTCTGCTCTAAATAAACACTGTAAGAGCTTTTTAAAATGTAATTATGTTGTGCAATATCGACCTAATACAAACTTTTAGTGCAATACCTCTTCTGTGCAATATTCAATATTCTGTAATATACTCTATATAGCTTTGAGAGAGGGCCAGGGATAGCAACTTGCATATGTTTGCAATATGTGTTTGAATGGGATGAGGAATGTGGGTGTGTACGTGTGCTGATGAGCTTCGATATGTGCAATATACTGAATGTGTATATTTCAATGCATAGGACACATAGTACACTATGATACATAATGGTATCTGTTATAACACATCATTGGTATCATGAGTATGCATGCGTGTACGAGTGTGTGCATATTTTTTTTAAATGTGTTTTTTGTACATCCCCTCCCTTGTTAATCCTTTACTCCTCTCTGCTATATTTATGTACTCTTGTATATTTGAGGTCTGCCTCTACTACAATAGAATACTACAACTTATAAAATTGAACTGAATTCAATTTGAAAAGACAATTTAAAAAGAATAAGAATCTATTTCTTTAGAGGCCCCCAAAAATTCCAGAATTCCAAAAGTAGGTAATGAAAATGGCCTACCTTTGCTGCAATAAATTAATGAAACACATGTTTTCTTAGCTCGGCTCATGTAGCCGCACAAATCACTCGTCAAGTGTCACTGATACCTTTCCTTTGCATGCTAAGGTCTGATATATTGAAAAAAACAAATACTCCTTTAACCACTGTCAAAGTGCTGCTTGTGGTGGAAACAGCACTCCATTTCAAATCAACACACAGGCCCACAGAAGCACTGTGGCAGCCACACATGATGTGACACCCAGCCTCCAGGGGAAGCCAGCTGTTTAAGATATCAGTGAGCTTAATAAGCGTTGCACTTGAGAACGCAAACCAGCGTAAGTTAGAAAGAAGCAGGCTGGATCTGGGCGATTACTCTTTTGATGCAGGGAGGTGAAGAGGTTACGTTAGAGGCTCCGCTGCATGTTAGAGACACCAAGGCTGCACAGTGTTACAAAGAAGAAGGTGGAGCATCGATTCCATAAACAAGCAAGATTGTCAGACGCGCTAGAACGCAATACATTTAGTGCAGATTGTTCCTTCTTGTTGCAAAGAAATTTCTTTTATTTATGAGCTGTTGTATTTGTCGCTGTATAACCCTTAATGGTACAACAGCATGCTGTTTCATCAGAGCATGCCTGCAGGTTAATGGCAACAGGGGTAATTGAATTCTTTCAAACAGCACTCCCACTCAAATATGTTTATTCGCTTTCTCTGTCACATCTCAACAGCAACACTTACAAGTGCTGGACTCTTTTCTGCTTTCACACGTTGACATCTTCAGCTTCAGTAGCTGCAAGTTGTGTACACTAGCTACATTAGCAGTAGTATGCACGCAAAACCACCAAGCTAAGTAGAAAAGGAAACGTCAGACCATCAACCTTAAAATAGTGAGTTTAACCGTTTGAAGGCTAGCGAAAGACTAAATTCGTGAAATTAAAGGTCATGAATTCACTGACAGTGGAATGCACAAATGATGCAGTACGAGTGGATTCCTTAGTGAATTACAATGTGTTTTTCTCTTTATTACGAAAATGATATCATGATAGCTTTGTACGTTGTATTTTGTGTGTGTGTGTGTGTGTGGCAACATGTTGTGAATGAAAGAGACAGTAATGAAAACATTGTTGCATAGCTGCAGGAAAACCGCGCTGATGTGGCTCAAAGGTAAGCGGAGGACTGATGGAGTGATGTGGTGCGAGCCTGAGGTAAGTGGCAGCTTGGGGTGATACACAGCTGGAAAACAAGTCATATTTCGACATATGTTGCCTGTATTCCAGCCTCCGAGTGTAAGATGTATCCAAGCCAGGATGATGGCTGAGCAGAAAACAATTCAGGATGTACCAGTTGTGCAGCCTTAAACATGAACTCAAACAGATGGTATTGACAAAAGAGAAAAGCAAATTTGACTGGAAACAAGTTTGTTTCAAGCATAGTTTCATGAATCCAGGTTACCAATGCACACACATTTTTCTATTAACCTACTTTGAAAATTACTGTTCCAAATGTCCCACAGTAGTCCGAGAAGAACTCTGTGGTGTGTTATGGTCTCCGTGTCAATGCTCTGCTTATTGAAAACAGATACTCTCCATTGACCTGCAAGTTCACAGATATTTCAGAATAGATGAAATTGGAACGCCCAACAAATCCACCCTGAGCAAACAGAAAAAGTTTGTGTAAAAGCTGGGATTGCGTCGTTAAAGTTGAAACTTTCCTGTTTATTTACACTAAGAAAATGGTGGAGGTTTAAAAAGCACAAATGAGGGATTCAATCATGTCAGTTAGTTTAAATGTATGATCATGTTAGATACGGTGTAATATTCCCTGTTTGGTGTGCTTCTCTTTGCCTGCTCACAGCATTTTTGTTTTTTTTCCCCCCAGTTTTATTATGTAGAATTATTTGTAAGTTTTCTCTTAAAGCTCAACATTTAGTTTTAAATCTATTCTATTTCAAAAAACACAAGTACATATGGATATAAGGACAATGTTAGTGTTGGTGATTTAAGAAAATTAGATTAGACAAATGGTCAAATAGAGATAGTGACCAGTGTCATATGATTCTGGGATAACTCAATTTTATTTGGACACCCTTAGTTTAAAAGGATGATTAATAGCATTAAAAGGTGAACATGAATAGGAGCAGGAGGCCGTCTTGTTTAGTTTGGATTTTTTGAGAGGAAGTGAGGAGGAGCCCTCAGATTCATAAGTAGTAGGATGCAGAGCAGCAAAATGTTTGACTAAATTTATAACACAAGAGACATGTTTGGGGAGGCAGAGACCAGGTTGTTGTTGCTACAGCGTATGTGAGGACAGCAGGATTTCAGCAGGTAACCATCCCCCTACTCTGTGGAGAACTATGGCGACGCTGGCAATATGAATTTCAAGTAACACCCATCATCCACTGAATTCCAGATTTTCAATGAGTTTATCGCCGAGTTCCGTTTTACTGTCTCGATTGTGTAGACAGGGTGTTTAAGAGTAAGAACACATCAGAAAATTAGTCAGAATAGACTCCATAACATGATAAATGATGTTGTTGTGTTTTTGCAATAACTGTGAGGGTAATTTATAACAGTTGCTAATTGCAATTTAGTGAACTCCACATGCATGTGTTGAATCAGTTCTATTGTGCAGGTAGTTAGGAATCAAAAGTCTTTAAGCTTAGTGTCAGTAGCTTTGATATGTACTTTCTTTTGCATTCAGGCTGCGGTGACCTTGACCTTTGGCCTAAGACCTCCAAAATCTGATCAGTTCATCCTTCCGCCAGAGTAAACCTTTGTGCAAAGTCTGAAGAAAATCTCTCGCAGTGTTATTGAGGTATTGCACCTATCGCTGCCATGGAGGCATAATAAATGAACAACTGACAAAGCTGTGTGTGTAACCTTTAAATTTCCAGACTCACTGGGCATGACACATAAACAGATTTATGTATCCCTTTTTTGTTTCATTACAGGACAATATGTGTAACACCTTGACGAGCATACACTCCTATGTGACTTTCTTTTATTCTTAAGAGAATACACGTAGAATTGTGATGGTTTAATGAACCGTTCACTGTTTGTGAACAAAAAATAAAAGGTGCAAAGCCGCGTTATTCTTTGGAAAACACCCATTGGACCATATCATTCAAAGAAATATTACTACATTGAGGTAAAAACATCCCAGTTTGGTGCTTTTTTTTTTTTTTCTACCAGAAAAAAAAAAAAAAAACCCAAAACATATCATTAACTGTTTGCAGAAAATGTTCCTGAACCTTTAGTCCATGAGGTCTAACCTGCATCCTAAAATGGATGATAATGTACCTTTAAGTATGTGTTATGGAGAAAGTGGGCCTTCAAACTCTTGAGGCACTATGAAATTAAAAAAGGGAGAAATACGGAAACACCATAAATATATAAAGAGCGCACAATGTCCCTCTCTGTTACATCCAGTGCAATAGTCTAAGTCAAAGTTCAAGATATGCCACCATGACGCCTAAGTTTAGTTCAGTATGTAGCCAAGCAGTCTCTTTTCTCTGCCTCCTGATCCCTCTGTCGCCGTCAGAACGCTGGCCAGGACGTCTTCATCGACGCCTCAGTCATGCTTTTTAAAGTCTCTCTTCAGTTCGATCATAAATGAAGACTCCTGCAACAAACAAGAGCTTGGATTAGGGCAAATTAGCAGCGAAATAGCAGGATATTAAGGAAGAAAGCTGAAAGCAAAAACTAGCTTTAAATACACTCAGATAACCCAAAAAATGGGCGGTCAGCGTCTGCTACAGGTAAAGACTACTAAGCTTAAGTTGCTCTTGACTTGTGAGAGAGGATTAGCTTCCCTGTGTAGGAAGTCAATGCTCACTCAGAGTCTGGAGGCAGCTTTGGTCTATTTCTGTTAAAACGATCAGACTGAAGTGAGAGAAAAGATGCTGTAGTTTCAATTCATGCGGAGGAAATGTTGCATCTCAAAACTGTAAAGAAAATAGGGAACATGGTGTTTAAGAGGGAGTCAAACGAGTAACAATATCACCACTCTGATTTCAGCCATGACAGCAGCGTCATAAACATACACCAAAGTCAAAAATCTGAATGATTTTCTCAAAGAATTGTGCCTGCCTTTGTAAAAAACTCCTAAAAAAACTTTTTAGCATTATTATTTTTTTTTTTTGTTTTAATGGCTTTTAGTAAGATGTTACAAAAATACAAATTACAGCTGTATGACCTTGAGAATTTCTCACACTGTACCAGTCTTGCTTGAGCCAGAAGGATGAATTGATCTGTACTCTAGGAAAAGGATCAGGGCCACTGTTTGTTTATTTGAGATCGGGGCATTTATAAAAAGATTTCACTTTTGTCCCCTCAGAATTAAGACTTCAAATTTCAGAAAGAGATTTTTTTCTCTGGTATCTTACGGAAAAAGTCATAATTCTGAGTTTAAAGTCGGAATGCTGAGAAAAAAGTCAGAAGTCTGAGTTTTCCGCTAACTCAAATATTTACTCTCAGAAATGGCCATACTCCTCTTCCATAAATGTCTAACGAATGCAAAAGCTGAATCCAAAGTGATGAAAGTGCAGCTCATTCATAAAGGTCTGGAGTTCAGGAAAGAGGAGAGTTGCTGTGGAGAGGCTAGGGAGTGGCAAAGAGAGAGCATACTCGTGACACTAACACACTAAAGCAAGGAGTCAGTTGCTTTTACTTACACAGATACCACTGCACTCACTCACTGCACAGCTTACTTCTTCTTCCCGCCTAATGACATATTTTCAGTTTTTTTCTTCTGTGCCTCATTGAACAAAAGACACACCTTCACGTTAGCAAGTGGTTTAAATGGGTGTGTGCGTGCAAGTGTGTGTGACCCCACCCACGTGAAACCAACCACAGAACTGCTAATCCATAAAGTTTGGCAGCACCAAATGAAAACCTCAAATGACACTGTGTGGACTGACCAGCATTACATACTCTGGCTTGAAAACATGTAATACTGTTTAAAAAAGCACTCAGTCTTGCCTTCGAGAAACGGGCGGTGTGCTATGAGCTAAACTTAGTCTTCAGACCAGTTTGCAATCATACAGAAGTGTCACTTTTGTCTGTGATCGCTGCTTGCGTGTGCAGGCTCAAACAATGTTATTCCCAGCCTTGTTTCCCCCGAGGCCACAAAACTACATTTTCATAGTATGAGTGCGTTCTCGTGCTGTGATCATTTTACAAGAAAACAAATGCAAGGCTTTAACCAAAGGCATACAGTGTTTCTAATGTTATAATGCTTATAGCTTTCTATTTTCAAATACAAAAGCACAATCTTACATCTGAGTATACAATTAGTGGAAACACATTTATTTGCATTCAGCTGACATTTTTACAGCGGCTATATACAGAACTTCCTAGAGTCTCTGTTGTATGATTGCATCAAGGGTCTAACTCCTTTTTTAGATGTTTTAGTGGCTAACAGAGCTCAACACAATGTAGATTAAAATAACACCTGCAAATAGACTAAAGACGAGCACTAACAGTCACAGCACAACTAAATATACTGCAAATAGCACAGATGACAATGGACATGGATATATCACTCAAAAATCCTGGACACACAGGACACCCATGTTTTACTCATTGATTGTATATTAAACAATCTTACTATGTAGGTTTTGTCTCTGTATTTTAAAACACTGATGGCACGGGTCAGATATTAGTGGGTGGCAGATATATCCGTTGTTAACCAAGCCTCTGCATTTTGCCGTAATTGACCTGCAAATTCAGATAATAACATTAAAAAAATGCTTTTGGGAGCCCTCCCCAGGCGGTTTAACCCTCATACACACCTGGGGCCATGTGATCCCAAGGCGTCACATGACACCAGGGGTGAGGGGCAAACACTCTCGGGTGATTCACACCTGGGCTCATGTGACCTTAACGACTCACATGATGCCTAGCCAGAGGATCACCCCCGGGACTTGGTGTCTTCAATCACATCCTCATCTGTGTTAAATACCTGGGATTCCCACACTCACCCTCAGAACTGAAGAAGCCTTTCGGATGAGATGAGGCGAAATGTCTTCAAACAAGATAAGAAGTCCAGTTGCTTCCTACTAAACACTCAAGTCTCATGTCTTAAGTCGCATGCCTTGAGACTCATGTCAAGTCTCATAAGTTTCATGTGGTCCCGCATCACTGTGACTCTCCATTGTCAGCCATGCCCGTTGTTATCCGTGGTACTTGCACCATGTTTATCTCTTTTACTGTTTTTTGAGTGTTGTCGCGCTGCCAAATGATGAAACTGTTTTCTTAAGTTGATAAGATTGTACATGCCTGCAACTGTTCAAAGGACTATTCCGGCAAGGACCCCATTTAAAACAAATCTGTTTGTTTGCACAGAAAATTGGATACAGCATGATGTTTAATTAGTGTTAATCTTTAACAGAGCCATGTTAGCGGAAGCGTCTGTCTGTACGGGCTCCATATCTGTCTGGAACATCTGCAACAAAGCAGCAGCCGAATTATGTCCTTTGACAAGTTCCTTGACGTGTGTGAGAAGATTCCGCACATATTCTTTTTTTTATTTTTATCAGCACTGTTGCATTTAATTCCGCTAAAAGATTAGAGTGTTCTGTGGCTGTGCTCAGGGCAGGCAGGTGTGTGCTGGTGAGAGCAGAGCAGAGGATTAGGGTCATGGTTGCTGTTCAAAAGAGAAAAGAGATTCTGTGGAATTAACCAGCAACACATTCTGCACTGCCAAGATGCCAAATTGAAATGAATATATCCATTCAGTTCGTTTTTGACCTTTAACGTCATGGATTACATGCTTATTGTTTGAGAAAATAGACCTGAAGGGTAAATAAACACTTCTGTTCCCGTTTACGCCCCTAAAATGTTGCCTAGATATGAGCTTGCACAGATCATGTGCTGGCAGCTGCGCGGATTAAAATCAGACTGAATCTGCTGTGTGAGAGGAGTTAGTGAACCACACTTCTTTCTCACTTGCGTCAAGACACAGGATAGATCTTGGCTAGTAGCCCAAAAGTGTAGGCTTAATCTTTTTAATAAACCTTTACCTGTAATAGCCACAGGCAACACATTTTATTTCACTTTAATTGTACCTTATATGATTGCGTGTGACAAATTGATTGAGAAGAGTTCAGAGGAAACGTGTATGTGTGTGTGTGTGTGTGTGTGTGTGTGTACGTGCTTACACATATACAGTATTTTTGCATATATAAGGTTACATTTCAAACATAATAGTGCTATAGTTTAATTCCCCTGTTACAGTGACAGATAAATAGCAAGCTAGGGATTTACATAGATAGATAGATAGATAGATAGAATAGGTTCTACCTCTGTCATGGCATCATCAATCTGCTTCAGCTCTTCATAGTGATCACGAGAATCTCTCAGAGGTTGAACCATGATCTCCTCAATTTGAGGGAAAAGCTGTAGGAAGCCGCAGTAAGAGCGTTACCTGGCATTCGATGTGTGTGTTTATTGAGGAACAAGTTTGTCCTACCTTCATGACAGTCTCAAACATGGGGATGAGGACAAACTTGATGAAACCGATCTGAGCTGTGGGCTTTGTGACTTTATCTCTGTCCATGAAGGGGGCCACGGGGAGACCCTCGGACTTCTCCCTGTCACTCTGTGAAGCAAAAATGTTTTTCATTTCAACCAGCAATCTTTCCCTGTTGTGTTCAGCGATGACTCACGGTTAGGGCTGTTGCGATAATGGCAGAAATGAGTAATCACGCCATTAACAAAGCAACCATTGTGGATGGCATGTTACCGTCACTATTGCACGTGATGTCACGTCACCTCATGCTCAGATGGGAACGATGCGTACTGCACTGCCTTTGGCGGCCTTTGACAGCATTTGGCAGCATTTGAAGTTACGGCAAACCACCCCTGCAGCCGCAACCAAGAGGGGTTGAACCGTTACCAAATTCAAACGATACCTCAAAGAACCAAAAGGACTCTAACACAGACCCACTTGGCTGGTGGTGCATCAACCGGGGCAGAACTCCTCTACTCTCCAAAGTCGCCCGCAAGTACGGAGAGTTTTTGGCACGGCAGTGAGCATCGTTACTCCACTCTGAAACCTTCCAAGGGCAATATGTTGGTTTATAAATATTAGAGACTATGCTTTAGGGTACAGCGTGTTTTACTGTATTCATTGCCTTGTCTCAATTAGTTTTCTAGCTCCTTTGAAACCAATATAGGCACTCCTCTTTCCACTTTAGTGAAATGTGTTATTATTTTTAAGATTTAACCTGAGCAATTTTCTTTCTTTATTCTTCAAATTAAAACTAGTACAGGTAAGCTCAGTCCTTATTTTCTTACAGGAAAAATAGCATGGGGTAGCCCTTTCCTATTGCGCAACTTTGCCATCCGTGTTCTGCATTTCATTAAAGGAAAAACTGTCGTCTGTCTTTTTTATAAGATGTGTGAGCAAGTATAAGACGAAACGCTGTGTGGGTTTAAACATCACCACCGTAGGATACTCTTCACAAAAATTGTGCCATAATGAAATGGGCGGGGTGCAATACTATTGCATATCACGCTAATCATCCACCCTTAATCGCTGCAAATTACATCATCCCGACAGCCCTACTCATGGTTTTGTACACCCGCCTGGTTTAGCTGTTACCTGCATAAAGTATTCCTCCAATAGGCAGTCCACCCAGGGCTCAGCTACCTCAGTTGGCCTCACTTCATTGGAAATATCACAGCACTTGATCAAAACCATCTTCAGCTGAAAACACACATATGAACAACAATACATGCATTACCCAACATACCATACACATGCGTATTCATCATAAACACACAAATCCATGTGTAGAGCATGCAAGTTTAATATGCTTTCCCAGTTGAGCTAATTGAATCCATTTGGCATCTGCCTATCACGGCACACAAAGAACAAAGAAAGGCCTGCTTGGGCTGAGATCACGTCTTTGCATGTACACCGGAGAAAAACAGCTGATTTCAGGTGGAGGCTTAATGTATACGTACACATGTCACATGCTCTTCGTTGGTAAAGTCAAAGTTGTCCACTTTTTGCTTAAAGGAGTCCAGTATCTCCCCATGTCTGGCCATGTCGGTGGCCAGAATGAGGGTGATAATTGCCTGGAAGTATCAGAGCAAAACTGGAGACATTCCCATGACATTTTCAAGAAAACAATATTCTTCTGATTATGTGTACATGTGAATGCATGACTTGAACACGTGTCTCACCTGCCTGATCTGTTTGAATGCCTCAAGATCCACGTTTGCAAAGATATTGCACTCAGGAAAAGACAGGATCTGGAAGGCCACAGCACAGTGATGGTTCTCCAGGGGGGATATGTCGTTGTAGCGCACTGCCAGCTCTGTGCGGGCATTGATTTGGTACCTGATGGATGGATGACACAAGTGAATGGCTTGTTTTACTTTACGGTCTCATGGGGCTTCCCAAATAAGAGGGAAGGTCCTTGCCTGCCCCAGGCTCTGATAATCTGAATCAGTGTGTTTTCATACCTGAACTATCTCAGCGCTGAACTAGTTTCACAGTTCATTGACAACAGTGTTGTGAGGAGGATGTCAAAACATACTGGGGTCAATGGGCATGCATTGCTCTGTCTGTCAACACCCCTACAGGGAGAATGGCGAGTCTTACGTGTTGTTGTATCCAGGGTGGTCCAGGTCATGGCACACTGCTGCTGTCATTAGAATTCCCATATCTGTGAGAGTCAGCTTCTCCTGATCAGTAATAGAAATTAAAGGTGTTACAGCTAAATGTCCACACTGGAAACAGCATTGGTTGCTATTTCATAGACCAACGATCTCTGAAAATATGACTATATGACTTGAGAAGTTTGCCCTTTGTAAAAGTGCATATTTAGATGACAATTCACTTGAATGATTTCCTTGACGTGTATAAACACACACATGCAGGCCAACTTGCAGCATACCTGTAGGTTGCAGAGGTTAATCATGCCATACATCATCTGACTAACACAGAAGCAGTGGCGAAAGTTGTGGAAAGGGTTGTTACGGTAGTTCTCCTGAATTGCCAGCTGGAAGACAGACAATTATTTATTATTAAGTTGACTGACTGAAGAGTCTTATGTCAAAAGTCTTCACATCCTTCAATAATCACTCTGTGCTCTTAGCAAACTCTTCTTTTTAGCAAGCTTTTGCTTACTGAGAAGGGCATAGGATACACCCTATCCACAAGCTCACGTGTCCTTTACTGCTCTAACTTTACCAGCCAGCGTTTGAGTGTGATGGGGTTCATGTTGAATTCCTTCACCAGTCCCAAGTCATGGTACATATACTCCAAACAACTAAGCATCTGCAGTCATAAAAGGGGGAGATTTAGATATCTGTCAGTTGGATTACTGTGCTTAGAAAAAAATTTGTTTTGATGGTTATGGAAGGGTGATATGAACGGACCTCATTATGTTCCCAGTGCCAGACATCGAATGTTGGCTTCTTGAGTGCCTCAATAGTCTCCTGAGACAGTGTGTACTGTATATGACAATATGAATAAAGCTATCAGAACCTCAAAAAACACTACAGACACTTATGAAACATGTTTGTCCCAGTGGACATACCTTTGGGTAATTGGGGACATCTCGTCTAGGAGTGACCTTCTTCCCGTCGTCTGAGAAGTTGTATTTACATGGACAGTTTACTCTAAATTTGAAAGAAAAAGCATGCATTTGAAATAGTGATAAATTTGGTTTCTCTTGATGCATGGAGTAAGATAATAGATTATAAAGCAACTTTAATCTCTTACCTGCTGCCTCCTCTTGAAGTCATCTCATCTCGTAGCTTCTTCAGGTCATTTTTACACTTCTCAATCTCTACCACCTTCAAGCCCTCCACTGAAACATGATGACAAAGCCTGTCACAGTTTGGCTTCACTTTACCAGCGGGCGTCCGCTTGCTGTATTTCAACTGGGGGAAGGACCCTTACATCTAAATGACAGTGCACCACTTACGTTCTACTCTCTTCTCCAGCATTGCTAGCCTGTTGGTGACCTCTGTCTTCAGCTCGTTGATGCGAAAGGCTCTGTGAGAGGAGGGCAAATAATAATTAAAGCAAAGACAAAAGGACAACAGGTATGTCACATGGTTTAGGAGTTATAATGACTAAGTTCAGCCAATTAACTAAAACAGGGGTATCTATGGTATCTTTAATGTGTTTTTTGAAGTATCACACACACATGCCTCATAACTACAGATGGAAGATAATTTATGTGTGTATGCAAAGTTCTTTCAAGCTCTCTAAGCTTAAATACCATAATCATACAGTATATAGCGGCTTAATTACATCTCAGTCCAAAGATGGCTAGCGGTTACTGTTGACTTCTTTGGGTGTTAACTTTGCTCTACTTGTTCACTCATGGGATTGTTTCATGTGGAAAACGTGTGTATTAAATCATGTTTAAATAAAATCAATGAATGTATTCATTAAAGCCTTTTAAAGGCCATTGTTGCCACCTTTTTTCCCCTGTTCAGGCCATTTTGTTTATTCACTGTCTTGAGATTTTAAGAGAAATCTATCAAAAATTGCCTCCAACCCAACCAGCAAAGCCTGCAGTATATTAACACTGAATGCCGCTGGTCTCATGCATGTGTGTGAGGTATGTGCAAGGGTGAGGCAGACTTCAGCCATAACATAACATAAACAAATAAAAAAGACAGCACATTCTGAAACATGTCCTCCTTGTCTGCAGACATGGAAACACTCTTGATAAGCCATTCTGAACGGCAGATTGTCCAGTTTTCAAGTATTTTTGAACTCATTATTAGATGCATGGTCATATGTGCTTTAGTGAGTAAATTAGAGTAAAGGAGAATTAAGCTGTTGCTGAGCGTTTACCTCCAAGCTGACCAGTAGACAGAGGGACAACTTTGTACAAAGAACTGTGAGGAAATCAAAGGAGCGGTTATTATTTCTACTTTTCAGTACCATCCAAATACATTATTCATATACTGTTGTTAATGCACTGATTTACAGTTGGAAGGATAGTCTCATCACGGCTTAATTTAGTAGCTGTTGAGATTGTAATGTCAGCTACTGTTTCCAGTATAGTATAAAGTATATAATCAGGAACTAGATTTACTGCACCACTTGAGGTGCAGTTTACATCCGTGTCAGTTCAGATTTCTATCATATATTGAGTGACTTCCTCATGTGTTCCAATAAGGGGAAGTTTAACATCAGCAAAACAAAAGAGCATCTGTTTTGCAACAATGCTTCAAATATGCATATTGCAGCAAAAAACATCTAAAATGTAGATGTTTCGCACACATCTTACATTGGATCTAGACACAGTTTAAAGGTGGACACCCAAGATTAGTGCTACCACCTCAGTATCTGACCAAATGTGAGATGCGACAATCTTCATTTCCTTGTTGTATAATGTCGAATAATGACCATAAATTATGATGTCACAGGGAAGTGGACCTTTGACTTTTTGGAAGTAAAAAAATCACATTATTTTTAGAGCATGACCAATATATTTGTTTGCTTACATTATTGGAGAATACTGGCCTATCACAGATAGGTCTGTACTGTCATATATGTTAACGTTAATGATGTACAATGTCAGCGATATAAAAAAAAAAATTGCTTTAAAGATGCTTGATTACTTTTTTAATCATTACATTTCCAGTGGAGTTCACTGCTTAAGTGCACTGTTGTCATGTCAGACAGTAAAGTTCATTATTAAGCTGTAAAATATTCTGCCTCTGTTGCATATCTTTGTTATTGTTACTGTTAATGTTTGGTAACCTCTACTGAGGGATCATTGCAGAAAAATTTGCGTATATCAGCTGAGAAATTTGGTATTATAACTATTTTACCTCTTGACATCGGTATTTGTATCGGCCTGAAAAAATGCATCAGTTGGGCTCTAATGATCATTTATCCCGTTAGACATTTGTGAGAAAGTCTGGCCATAAAACATGTTGGTCAAACATGTGAGATCAGAGTTTCCTTTGACCACCAAGGCTCAATCAGTTTATGAGATATCAGATAACCTGAAAACATAACATTATATGAAAATATGAGGTATGCATGTAATATATATGAAAATTCCGTGCACTGAAGCTTTTACTTTGGAGAGTTGGTGGCCATGGTAGGATCTATGGACACCAAGGCACCTTCTGGGTCCACCATCATGATGGCAGTGTTCCTGTAGTGAAAGGACAACAGGAAATAAGTTAGATTTTTTGATTTTT
>KV751316.1:5075017-5118190 GCA_001698575.1 Mola mola
GTTAATAGCTAAAGAAAAATTATCTCTATGTTCTGAGACTTCTGGTAAATACAACGTGTATTGCATGTCACAAAGATATCTTCCTTTTCTTTTTTTTAATCACTACATGCTTTAATTTGAATCTCCCTGTTTATTACATATTTATTCTTTGGTAATTGCTGCTTCGCTGCATGCTAGGCTTGCTTTGTTGTATCATCTTTTTGCAATGCATTTCAATAATTTCATTTAAGTCCACACAACCTGGGAATGTTAGATGAGGAACACAGCAGCTCCTTGATGTCACATGGGCTGCAGTGCCGACTGAACACCACCTGTGAGAAAACAGATTTTGAATTTCCATGATTAAAAAACAAACCCTGCTTTTGTCCGTCTTAATTTGCACAGAGATTAACACATGTTGTGGAAATCAGTGAGAAGGTCCCATGTGACTTGTTTAGGAGAAAACCTTCCTCTGTGGCCCAGAGATCCACAACAGTGCGCACCTGCACTCCAACAGCTGCTGTGGATTCAGTGTAAAGGCCTCAGTGTTCTGACCGAGTTGGAAGGTGATCGGATTTCATGTGTTTCGTCTGTGTTGGCAACCTGGGAATGTAAAGTCAGTTCGTTTTATGCTTGAATTGGGTCAAGTCAGCAGAGACCGACAAGGAAAAGAAAAGGACAGCAGGAGAATGAGACTTTATAGAGCTCTTGATAAAAACATTGCATCTAGGCAGAGAACATTTATAAAGCCTGCCTACGGAGGGATTATTGCAAACCACAGGTGCAGATATTGTGATATATCTTAAAGAGAGCAGGTGTAGCAGACAAACTTTCAGCCTTAGGCCGAGGGGTTGGGGCTCTTGAGCAGACATGTGTCATGGCCAGCTCTCTACTTAAGCACTCTACATCACCCAGATCAGCAAGTGTTGCAGTTATCTGAATCTCAGTATCTCAGGATCTCAATATCTAATCCGAACCGTCCACCATTTGTCACAAAAACAGTTAAAATAATCTTCAACTTTTGGCTCTGGTCAAAAATAAGACAGTGCCGTGCAGTATTTTGTGTCCCCAACTCTTTTCTGCAACACCGATTGCTTCCTTAAGTGTTCGCTTCTGATCTGAATCCATATTTTCACTCGTCCCCCAGAGCTGCGAGGCCACCGACATTGATGCTCTGTGTGTAAGAACAACAGGTTCCGTCAGGTTCTGTTGGCACCACCTGCAGTGCAAACAGATCTAATTTTAACACCTCCTCAGGTGAGGTTAGTCTGCTGGGAATACCTGCTATATAAATCATAAAAGTAAATTAATAAACTATTTAATTGCCATAACTCCATAAGTGTTTATTATGTTATCGTTAACTAAGCACGTCAGTAAATCTCTAAATGCTTTAAAATGGAATAAACGTACTGGATTGTTCCCAACTGTGATGATTTTAAACATTGAACAATGAAAAAATTAATTGTATTGCTTAAACAATATAACTTATTTTCTTTACACATAGTTAAACACATGATACATCTTTTTCTATTTATTAATGTTATAAATTTTGGAACAATATTTATGATCACAAATTTTGCGATTTTTTTTCAAGAATAACCCCTTTCCATTATAAGACATGACAAAATAAAATAGGAAATCAAAATATCTATATTGAAAAGCAGACACTTTTAGTCCAATTGGCACCCCTAAACAGCAGAAAATACGTGTAATTAGTCTCTTATACTCTAAACGAAACAAACAACTTGACAATAATAACGATAAACAAATCAAAGATATATGTTATTTTTACTGAAATCAGACCCACCTTTTGAACTTTCCCATCCACATCCAAGTAGATTGTTTTGGGGGCATAGGAGGAGGAGCTGGAGCCCATGTTGCCCTCCCTCTCCTCTCTTACACGCTGGCGATCACTGGAGATCAAGGAGATTCTGATCAACAAACTTGAGGAGTCAACAACCAGGATCTTACACCACTACAGAGACAAAGATATGCAATGTCATACATGAGAAACATGTAAGAATCAGGTGAACATGCTCAGTTTAACTGTCCACAAATTTGAAATTATATATGTGCTGCCTGCTAAAATCAAGTTTAAAAGCAAGAAATAAATAATTAAAACACAGAGGAGTGAAAATGCTAAGGCATTGTTTTGGAAAGCTCATCTGAAAAATAACAAATACACTGCACATTTACATGTAGTATTTCCCATAATGCACAGCCTTGTCTACAATTCAACAAAACTGCAAATCTTTCACTTTCAATAAAAAAAAAAAAAAAGAGGAACCTTAAAGCCAAATAAATGAATCTAAAGCATTGGCAGACGTGCTAAACTCACAGTGTCAGCGATGCAGCTTCCACTGTGGAGACTGGAAGTAATATCCCAGGTGCTGAGGGCGCAGCTGACTCACATGCAGACGCGCTCACTCTCAAACGCACCTACGCAGAGGGAGAGCTAAAAGGGAGGAGAGGGGGGATGCTAGGGATGGAGATGGCGAGGGAGGGGGTGTGAATGAGACAGGGGGGGGTACGGATGAATACAACTGGCACACTTACTGGTTGCAAGGAGACCGTTACTATGGAGAATAAAACAGACATGTGTTAAGTGTTGCAGGTCTTTTGCTTGCACTGGTCCCAAGCTTCTGATTCACACAGTCACTAATAATGTCATAATGTCACAGGGAAACATGTGCCCATGTTTACCAAGTACAGTACAATCTTGGTTTTATTATAGAAATATTTGATTGAAGCCTGTCTGTCAAATGAAACAATACTTGTGATGGTATTGGCCCAAAAAGCACACAGCACACGAACAGAAGACTGAATGGAGCACTGGATAATTAATGGAAAATGATATCTTATCAAGGGGTATTCCACTTCTACCAAAGGTGGACATTAATTTCGAGTGGCTATGTGTTTGTGTGTGTGTGTGTGAGTGTGTTACTTTCCTCGGTCCACTTGTCCATCGCACTGTTGAGTTCAGGTCTAGCAGATGGTTTAGTCAGCAGGGCTCTTGAGGACATGTCTAAGAGCAAACTATTTTTATCCACAATTTACATTTGACCAGGCGGAGGCTAAAATAAACAAGTTTATCAAAACACACACAGACTTCAAGCTTTGTAAGTAAGTTGTTTAAAATGGGACTTGTCTCATTTCAGGTCTTCTTTCATGTGATTTAGTTTTCAAATAGGGGAAAAATGGGGGGAAAAAAAGCTTAGGGAGAGGAAACAGTAGTGGTGGAAGAAGGAGTTTATACAAATAAATAAAAATAAAATACCAATATATTAAAGGGGCATTTCACCCAATGTTAGACCTAAAGAATTGTCCTCTGGCTTGTAGTGCTGTGAATTAGTCCATAGTGGAGACAAGGACTCTAGAGATTGCCCTTTCTCAAATGGCAAATGGACTTGCATTTATATATTCGTGTCCCCTAAAGCGCTTTTTCATCACTTCACATCATCACACTCACCCATTTACACACACATTTGTAAACTGGTACCACCTGCTTGGGGCTGTGAACCTTCCCACCTACACTCCAATGCCTGATGGCTATTCTTTTGAAAATGTAATGCATATAAATTCATCATATGTTTTATTCAAAAGAGCTTTGAAGCAGTGCATCAAAGTACATAATATATGATACTATTATGTAAATACTGAAAAGTTCATTCCAGTGCAGTTCCCTCATGAAACTGCTCATGACAAGGCTGGTGGACTATTGTGTAACTGTCTCGTGGTTTCTTTTGAGCTTTTTTGAATGTGCTTTTTTTTCTAGTTCCTTTATACTCAGATTTCTCTATTCTCAATATGTCCGAAACATTGAGTCTCATATTAAAGCAATCTGAATGGATTAAATACAGATGAAAGGTCAAGTATGTTGTTTTTTGGTTTTTTTTTGGAGGTTAATTGTCCTTTTAAGTCTGGTAAGACTGCAGAGAACCGGTTGGAGTCTATTATCGGTTGCCTTTGTGCGCTGATCGCCAAGACAGGGCTGAGAACATCCTCACACTCAACAAGAGAGTTCTTAAAATACAGTCACCCTCATCTGCTGGGAATTGCACAGCAACGCGCTGGTGCGACGGAAATATTAGTGAGAAAGTTCAACCTGGCAGGAGGAGTCAAGTAATTAGAGATGGAGAGCATCACTCACCATCTCTTTTCAACTCACGGGAAACCTTGTCCCCACAGATGCATGTAGTGTTGACACACACAGATGTGAGCCTGCTCCCCTGAGCCTGATTACTGACAAGACAGGTGAGACACGGTGGGGATGGACAGTATGACTAATAAAAATGTGTTTTCAAACTAGATTAAAAGAAATTTCCACACTCAATAAGGAGGGACCGCTTTAACTATCTGATGACGACTTCATTTTTAATTCGCTGTATTACTCGTGCAGGTTTGTGTGCTCGTGTATGCGTGTATCCTGTATGTGTATTCATGAGTCTGAGTGCTGAGGAATAAATTGTGTTTTAATAGAACAAGGGCAGAAAAAACCCCAGATGAAAACAGTCAGATCTGATGAGCGCCAGACTCATCACACCTTCAGTAATGGAAGATACATTTCAGGATAAAAGCAAGAAATAAAACAATGCAGATTTTAATGACAAAAGATGTCCAGCTGGACTTCTGAAGAGAACACATTACACTGATAATATTAATGGACCAGGCTGCTTTGTGTGTGTTTGTGGGCCCATTCACAAGCTACCTCACAGTTCAGCTCATCCTTTCATCTTTATCGTTTTTGCCCGCTTTATTTTATGTTTCCTGCTTGTGTTTTTGTGTTCAGTGGAAAATATTTGGCAATTATTATCTTTTACATGGAAACATAGGCCATTTAGCCATTAATTTATTTCCTGTAACGGCTTATCCATAATTAAGAAGAAGATTTTTATGGAAAATCAATTGGCGACTACAGGATTAGTGCAAACATTGGCCACACATCATTGACTTAAAGCCCCCTCTTGGAGTTGATTAGCTTGTCGTTTCAAAATATTATTGTTATTATTATGATGACTAATTTTGGAGCTTGATCTTCTCCAACCTTCAAATGTCAAGTAACCAAAGATCAAGAGGCACTTCAGTTTGTCAACCTGTTGCTCATGGGTGCATGACAATAAAACATAACATTGCACGATATGCTCCAAAATGTCACATGTCACAAATGCTACACTTTATGGATAAAATAACTAATGAAAAGTGTAAATGTAAATTATATTTGTGTGTGATTTATCCCAGTCCTCTTGGTCAGGCCGCATCAAAAACATTTTGCAGAGATGTGCGGGTGACACCTAATGGACGATAGAGGAATTGCATTTATCAAGGACGGAAAAACAAATCAGAATCACAACGTCAAAAGACAGAAAAGTTTTAAACTTTGTGGTATTTCTTTGTTGTATGTATGTGTGATAAAGATAACTGATAAAGGCTATGATCATGCAAAAATCAAAAGCTTTTTGAGGTTTCGGGCAAAAAAAAAAAATAGAAACTAAATTTCAACAGTTTTTATTACCTTAGATTATCCGATGACCTAATGTTGAATACACTCTGTGGTTTAATCACTCAAACGAGAGACCCGACTCACAACTATACATTTACAAATGTACACAAACTTATCAAAAGCTCCCAGCACAATTCATAATTCACAGAAAAGAAAAACACTGTCCCCACTGTCTCAGCATCATGTACAGAAAATAATATATATCCTATATGCTGGTGGACAGAATATAATTTCTCATATGACAGGATATGATCAAAAAGCTACAGAAATACTATGCATAGAGAAACAGATGATAAATATTGGAGTACCAAGACAAAAGAATTAGCTCATCATCATCATCATCATCTTCGTGCAGCGAATTGATGGCGTCACTGAGTCTGATCACGCGGGTCTGGACCATCTGCCTCCACTGGGAGGCGGCTGGTCGGAATTCCGACCGGAGGACGGCCTTTCCTGACCGGGCTGAAGCTGCGTGGAGATGAGCCCGGAGAGGGAGCGGGCGAGCGGACGGGCCGCAGGGGGGGACCCGGAGCGGGCTGCGGGAGAGCCAGTGGAGAGGGGCTGCGGGGGTATCTGCGTGGGGCGGACCAGATGGGCCGATCAGTTCTGTTGGTGGCAGGGGGAGCTGCGCAGGTAGCAGGGACGCTTATGTCCGATTGGCTGACAGCGTTGCCCGAACATTCTTCCAAACACTCCAGAGTCTCCTGAGATGGAGAAAGTGGAAATATGCGCGTTACACTCAGAATGAGCTGTGATTCTCCCTGTTATGACGTTAAACGTCCGCTGAGGCGTGTTTCGGGATGTCTAAGGATGACAATACTGGTGCAGTGTTGTACATAGGGTACATGTATGGTCCCCGGAGGCTAAACCCTTAATACTGTGTTTGCAAAACCTCCAGCACTATTTTTGAGAACTTATTGGACATAACTTAAGTCTAAACATTCATGGTCCCTGTTGATTGATTGTACCTGCTCGCGACTTTCCTGTAGTGCTGCCACTACTTTTGTTATGTTTGTTACAAACATTTCCTTCCATATGACTCACAGTGACCTTCACGATCAAGTGTAACATTTGATTAACACCATCTTGTGGTCAAAGTTGAAACCTATAGGATTAAGACGCTTGCAAATCTAAATAACACGTGTTAATCATCAAATTATATGTTCCTAAACTTTGATGATTATCATGATATAAATCCCCCCCCTGCTAAACAATATCGCGTTGTGAGAATGTAAGCGTGCTGCGTATAGAGACAGTCTCACAGGTGGACAAGCATGGCTGTGTACGCTCTTCGTCCTGTGTGGCTCATCTAGATGAATGATAGATACGTGTAAAAATGAAAGAATGACTCACATCTTCGTTGAGAACATAGAGAGGCATGGGACTTCTTCGACCAAGCGTGGAGGGTTTGGGGACAACGTCAACTGCAAAAGACACACAAACTTTGGCTGATTTTCCTCTGTCTAAGTATCTCTAACTAGCTCATCTTGAGCATTGTATGACACGTTGAAAATATAAAATTGCTGCGCACAACTATAGGATCAGCTTTGATTCTGGCTCACCATCGTGGCCATTTTCACCGTGCTCCAAGTAGACAGGAGCTCTTTGGGGGACAGGTCGATGCTTCTTTCTAAGAGCACAACACATGCAGACAGTTTTGCTACACGGTACCTCATACTGTTACAGGTAACCGGTGTTTATTACGTCTTGGCCAAATGTTCAGGGTACAGTGCCACTATTGACAGTACTACTTTGCATTCAAGTCAAATCCTCCAGTGCAACTTCAAAGCCAATGAGAAAGAGAGCAGGAAAAGAGAGAAAATAGGAGGTGGGGAAAAAAAAAGGGAAACTCTCACTTGGACGGTTTCCAGCAAGCACACACTGTCACCAGGGTGATCAGGAGGAATATGCCGCCGGTGGACAGGATGATGTATAGTGAGCTCCGTCCTAAACCCGAGTGATACAGAGAAGGAGATGAGAAGGCACAGGGAGAAAGATGGAGAGCATTGTGTCAATAATAGTTACTAAACCTTAGTTAAGGTAATAGAGAGGTTCTGAACGTAAAAGCATCTTCTCTTTTCTTTAGGACTGTAAACTTGGCCAGAATATGGTACACTTCTAAGTTTACTCGCATGACTAAGCTGCGGTGAAGTAGCACATTTGGAACGTGAGACTTTGCGCCGTGCTGCTATGCATGCAGAGGGAACGGAGAGAGGTCTTAGTGCTGCAATAATGAAGTCAGGATTACTGAGGTCCGCTGAGGCAAAGCGTTCTCCCCACCTGCCTCGTCTTTCTGCTCCCTCTTCATAAACAACTGCCCATTCATTGGAATAGATTGCCTCTCCCTTGTAGCCCAGCTGTTTACTGGCGCCCAGTAACAGCCGCTCTGGGCCGACGGCAGCCTGGATTTGCACTCGGCGTAAGCAACATTGTGAGCGAGGCAGTTCTGGTCAGCAGGAGATAATAAATGTTTGTGCCAGCTACAGCAAATGGATGGTTGTAGAACAATGAGCTGAATATATACGGGTTTGCATAATGAGATACTTAAGATATTTATATACACTGCTGAGCCGCAGCATTTAAACCACTGACCGAAACCAGTGCTCTGCTGGGAAACACTGCACGCTCCTTCGAGCAGGAACGGATGGAGGAACACGCCAAAGAGCCTTAAGCTTGGGCCTGGCCTTTAAACTCCCTAGATCCCATTCCAATGCAATGGAACCATGGACAGAACAGAGGCTCCACCCCACAAGAACCAAAGGATCCAATGACCCTATGCCCCAATTAAATATCAGGCAGGTGGTTTTACTGTTCCGTCTGGTCGGTAAATACATTTCCATATTAGATCTCATTTATTAGACTAACGGATGCTGGAATGTATCTAAGTACTACAATGTACTACACTAAGTAGTAAGTACTAAAAAACAAAATAGCTTTTTTAACTTGAAAAAAAATAACAGTTTCTGGACTGCCTTTAAAATTTAAATTCACTAAACTGGACAAAAAAAACAACTGCTTAATCAAACTTAAATCGTCAAAAAGTTAATTCAGCGTGTCTTTTCACGAGGAAGCTTTTAAATGTTAAAACCAGTTTTAATTTTTCTTTTAATGGAATTACGGTATAATTTAAAAACAACCAAAAAAAAACAACCCCTTTGCATCCAATTGCACTAGTACGTAACAGAAAGTCATTAGTATATCACAAATTAAAATGTATAATACACAACATGTGATCTTCTTAATAAATAATACTTGCTACAGCTGCTAGCTGCTATAGCTAGAAACCTCAATGTCATGATTCTTTATGGAAACTATGTTAAAATAAATTCCAATTCATTCCAATCCCGTCAATAAATAAAATTATTATTATGATTGGTGGCAGTAGTAATTTTATAATTTAAATTAACATTAGCATGTAAAAAAAACTACATTAAATCCATTTCCACCAGCTGCAACATTAAAACACAACATGAACGGCATCGTAGATGGATGTATAATAATAATTGAACATGATATATAATAGTTCTGCATAATGCACACTTTATACTTAAAGAACATTTTGCTGATATTAATAATACTCAGCTGTTCTAAATGTGCTACATGAAGAAAGTTGACTTGGTGTGACGTGCCACCTACTGTAGACGGTGAGCTTCACAGGTATGCTCTTCATGGTGCTGATGGGGTTCTCCACTGTGCAGGCGTATACGTCGTCGTCTGACGTCAGCACACGGGAGATGGTCAGCACCTTTTGGTCAAGTGAAAGCAGCAGACGCGAGTCATTGGTCAGCACCTTGCCCCCCTTCATCCAACTGTAGACGGGCTTTGTGCCATCATCGTGGGAGCAGTGCAGGTTAAAGTACTCGCTGTACTCCAGGACGGACGAGGCCATCATCTGGATGTAAGGTCTGGACACTGGGACTGAGGAAGATGACAAAAAGAACAAAACGAAAAATAAAAGCAAAACTTGACTCTGTTAATACAGTAATCCTCCCCTAGGACAAGATTGAATAGTTTTCAGCGTCTGTTGGTTTTCTTTCATCTTCATTGTCCTGCTCTGATTTGCTCATACATTTTCAAACATGAGAGACACAGAACACGATTCTGCATACCATCCACGGTGAGCTCGATGTAGCACTCTCCCGTGAAGGTGTCGTCAGTGATGGAGATCTCCACTTCGTACGCGCCCTCGTCCGACAGCCGCAAGTTGTGCAGCAGGAGAGACCCATTCTCAAACACCAATATACGGTTGCGGTACTCTGGCCTCAGGTTCCCTATGATGTCCGTTCCTATGGACTGCACAACGGTGATGGGTTTCTCTCCGTCCCTCTTTATCTGCCACTTGATCACAGGCTTGTCGGAGCTGCTGCTGGAGTAGCTGACCGACAAAAGGGCCTCTTTGCCCAATGTGCCCCTCACCACTTGAGCTTGGCTGGTCACGTTCACCGCTGACACCTCACCTGGAGAAAAAGCAGAGAAGCGAGAAGTGGATAGATAAAGATGGACTTAAGGATAGTACAAGGTTGCTCGGGGACACCGATGCACCAAAGACGGTCAACAGTGCAGCCTTTGATGCTCTGCTACTGGGCAGAGATCAGAGGGATCGACTATTCAGAGAGGGAGAAACAATAGAGGACAAAAACACACTAATTACTGCAGTACTAATTACTACAAACAAGGAAAAGCAGTGTGATACTAAAGTACATATAGACAAGCAAAGCGTGAAAAAATAAAGTTCATTTTACTTAAACATTTCTATTTGTGAGATTTAATAGTTTTCACCACTATCTCCCACATCAAGTAGTATATTGCATTTTGTAGGTTATTATTATGCTGGATAGCACAATAAATACTCATTTAGCTTAACCTCCTCTCAGGATGTTGGAAACAAAATCAATAAAATAATAAATAAGTTCTATATGCTAATGTATAGCGATGTTTTGAAATTTGTAATACATTAGTTTTTTTTTATTTTACTTGGGCATTTTTTTGATACTCACAGTGTAATGCTAAGATGTAAAAGGGCTTAAAATGTGACTCATTGAAACATTGCAGTTGAAATGTGGAATGAAAAGTGGAAATAGAATCAATCCAAGCATGGAAGTGAGGATCTTGTTTATCGATTACTGGGGAAAAAAATGCGCAAGGTTAAATTCAACCCTTTGTTGAAACATTCATGGATGAAGAAAAAAAAAGGGCATGAATAAAAATGGTAAATTCATCAGTCAGATAGATGATTTGTACTTCAGATAAGTAACCCTGGTTCATTTCTGTACTCCTAATTTACAGATGTTTCATAAACACCTGTCAGAGAGGCATATGGTAGGAACTTTGTGGGCTGCTGCCTACACAGCAAAGCCCACTCCTGAACCAGGCCACTGGGGAAAAAACTGAAGCAGGCGGGTCTATTAAAGAAAAGCCCAGATTGAGAAGAGTGAAGTTAGACAGCTGTCCACTAATCCCATTGAATGCTATCCAAAAGTTGGGCCTTGCAAATTGTATTAATCATATATCAGGGCTCAACCTTAACGATTGCCTGTGCACGGCTCCAGCAAAAAGCTCAAGGCACTTTGTATACGGCCTACTGGTATCTGAGTTGTTTACACTGTAAACTAACCCGTCGGCCAGTGTGCTGTAAAAATGTGGAAGGCCAGATGTTATTTTGAAAGTGATATTTATCAACAGGAGAAAATAGGCTTTATTTAAATAATATAAAGCACAAAAAAACTCTAAACTCTATGACACAAGCACATTTAGGCCGTATCCATCTCCATTTTGCTACTTCAACAGTGCATAGTCGTGTCGCAAGGGGTTGTGTCTAATCCGTTTTGGGTGTAATATAAATTAAACTAATGAGCAGGTCCCATCTGGGAGCAAGATTGTGGTCATTCTGCCCCAGCAACAAATCCATCTGAGTGCACATGTATGGTTTCCAAGAGAACTCCAACGCAACTTAACAAAACACATGCAAATAGGCAAAACACTAATAAGTGGAGACATCCTCATCAATTGGACAACACACATACTCCTGGTTTCAACACAGCCAAACGGAGTACAACTGCAAGCAGCACCGATGTTTCCAGGGGACAACAAAACGTGACGGACTCATGGCACAGGCCTGTTGTGCGACAATTTCTGACTTAACTGCAGTTAACTACTCATCATTGATGTTACAAAAGTAAACTAAAAGTTTTTTTTCCCTTCATTCTAATATTGTGGTGGGTCGGTGTGTTTATTATTTATATTAGCAGGCCAAAAGTAAACAAAATTCTCAACAGATATTTGCCATCAGAAAACGTTTAGTAAGTGTGTCTATGTGTACATCACTGTTTTAGTGCCCCCCCCGCAATAAACATCAATATCAACTGTCAGCAGTGGTACTTTCAATGCGTTTTTATCTTTGGTTGTGTTATGGGGGTCTGCTTTTGTGTTTCCATCATGTTTCTCACTTAGGTGTAGATGGAGATGTTACCTTACTCTGCTAGTGTGTTATCTTTTTGCATGTACTTTCTGAAGATGCAGAGTGAGGGGGTGGGAGACTGGTGTAAAGGTCCAGAGTTTACAATTGATGCAAGGGTTCACAGAGGAGGGACAAAAAAAACAAAAACAAATGTTAGTACATCAAACGTTATCATTGCCACACGGAGTTATTGAAGGGAGCTGCTGATACTTTGCTAACATGTGCAAACCTGCTTTGTATGATGCAGTTGCCACAACATTCATGGTCTGTAAGCAATATACGTTCTACAATGGACACAGACTGAAGATGCCAGAACAGTGAGTATGCTTAGTCTGAATGTTTAGTGGCTGGAACAAGATTTAAGCATGAAAATAATAACATTACTGCATGTGCAGGAGTGCTATGGTTCACAAACAAGACAATGATCTGCAAAGCTTTTGAAAACGTGCTTCTGCAATGGAACATGAAAAGGATATCATATTTTTCTTTTCATCTTCTTTTTAAAATGCAAATAATGTGAAATTATCTGTCAAATTTTAAACAGTTTTTTTTTATGCATATGCTCTATATGTTACACAGTAGGCAAGCTAACTAGCTAACAAACTAATTTTACACTTTGAAGAATAATATCTAAATAAAGCTCTTTTGTTCATCAATCAGTTATAGCTAATCTGTTTTTACGCTAAATTTGACTACTCTGCTTCCGACTGGCTTTATGCCTACCCTTCTAGGTGTACGGCTGTGCTTCTAAAGCCTTTATCTTAGTTGGGATGTCAACTACACAAGCTTTACAGAAGATGGCAAATCAAAAAAAAGAAATGTGTACTTGAGCCTATGACCATGTTCTGCAGAAACCCCTCCCAGGGGTTCCTCGAGACCCCTCATAGTGAACACGTAATGCTCTAATTTTGATTTGTGTTCTTCAATTATCTTTCAACTCCCGCAGTCGCGCAGGGATAAGGTATTACAGTGTGAGCCACATTCTATCTCTTTATAGAAGACTCTGTCTGGGAAACCAAACCCCGCAGAGTTATTAATGTTCACAGTGGGGGGCATCTTACTGTTAGGCCTCAGTGATTGAAAGATCAAGCCAGAGGAGGGACAGAGAGAGAGAGAGAGAGAGAGAGAGAGAGAGAGAGAGTGCGCACTGTTCACTATTCTTTGCAGCGAGGCAGTTAGCAGGGCATCGCCTCACTGCCGTGGTAACTATTTGGTCTGCATGACGGGTTGCCAAGGCGATAAGACAAAGGGCGTAATTGTTGGAACAAGTTTCCGCAGTTGAAAAGAGCGAAAGAGCATTGGAGAGGGAGAGAGGTAGTCTTTGTCGCTGGTGAAGTTGGAGATTGACACTGGATCCAGTGAATCCACCAAAACGAGCCCTGCCGGGTAAACTGGGCTCATGGTACGGATGTAAAAATTGAATTTTGAAACCAACATCAACACATGCAAACCTGTTGATATCACTTTATCCCTTAAATCAACTCAACTAAAGCGTTGCACACTAAGATAAAGCAAAGCCCGGCAGTGGAGAAAAGCTCTCGACAAAACTTGATATCGTCGCACTTAACCTACACACGTCACCTTCTTAAACACCGACAATGGCCACTCCAGACTCCTTTGCAGCTGCTGACAGGGGCCGAGTGAAGAGAGTTACCCATGAACAAATCCATTGTGAGTACATCCAATGGCGTCGTGGGACACCAGGAGAAGAAAGAACATCTGTGTTTCCAACTGGATTAACTTCTAAAAGAATTCAAAAGTGGGTTTTGTTGGTTTTCAAGTGACACAAAAAAAACTCTAAAGAGAGAAAGAAAGCAAAGTCTGTGAAAAGATGTAAACTGAAATAATGATTACTGATGATGGGCCTCGTCTGCTTTCTCTTTACATGTTAACAAACTGTTACTGTTTACAATCAAAACAAAGTATTGTCGACCTCGGAAACACAGCACAGCTGAGGGAATTATTTATCCTCTAATCTCACAATGGACCGAACAAATGTTGGGACTCACCTGTGAGAAGGAAGAGGAGGAGGAGGAGGAGGCCAGAGAGCATCAGTATTGGAGGAACGTCAGTAAAACTGTCGCCTGTAGAGGAGGTCTTCCTCTCCACCTTCATCTTGTGTCCTCGGCCGAGCCTTTCCCCCACTCAGTGAGCATGGTTTATCCACCCCAGGCACGTCTGAAGCTCAACACATTCTCTGCTGCCTGCAACACTGGCCTCTGCCTGGTCACACTGAGCCCCACTCTGCTCCCAGCACCCCAGTCCCAGCCAACAACAGCCAACTGTGTGTCTGGTACACACACAGGCAGACACACACACACACAGTACACTGTGGTGTAGATGAGCTCCTCTCTTCAGCTTCAAGCTGCCCAAAAGGTCTCAGTGCAAGGTATTTGCCTTTTATAACTTATTTATGTTAAAGTGTTAAATCTTCCTGTATAAAATGTATTTCTTGTTTTCACACTCTAAATAAGAGCCGAGTTAAGAGTTAAATTCACTGTTGAGTTAAGTTACTTTGCAAGAACTCCTGCTGGGAGGAACTATTTACCTCAACCAAAACGGCATTTCTCAGAGGAGCCCACTTAAAGGTCTAAAATGCCTGAGCTTGAAAAACGTCCCCCTCCTCTTTTCTCTGGCCCACTTTGGTCATATTGTGCAGACTCCTCTCTGGGCAGGGGCTTCACAATAAAACCCATTTTATGACCGGACAAACGACCCAGCTGTGACAGAAAGATACAGCCTCAAAACATTTTCCTACGATGCTAGAGCCCCTGCATGATCCATGTTACTGTACCTGTCGGATCATACTAACGTGACCAACTAATACAGAAAACAAACCGAAATGGGAGTGTATACCTACTTTGTCCTCTAGGTGGCGGAGAAGCTACATCTAGCAATTGGATGGATGGAAAATTCAGGAGGCAAAACAACAGCCAACAGCAGCATAGAAGTTATAATTGTGGCATTTAAGCTTGTTTCCCGTTGTTTAAATCCCCGGCATGAATGTGAAAACAAAAGAAAATAGAGGGCAACACATTGATCAAAAGTTGTAAGCAGATACAAAGCACTTTAGATGTGCCTCCTAACTGTCAGTTGTAATTTCTTCTATGCTGGGCTGTCATTTTTTATATCAGACACTATAACGTCTTAAATATTCACGTTAAATCAGTCATTTAAGATTAAAGCTTGTGTGCATCAGTGAGTCAGATGCATCATATGTCATCTGGAACATTTGGATAATGCCGTCTTTTGTTCAAGGCGTTGTGTTTGACAACAAAGGGGGTCCTTTTTGCAGGGGAGGAAGCACGATTGACAGAAAAGAAAGCTGTAGGAATGTGGGAACAGCTACTGATCGCCACCACTCTCCCAGGGATCAGACGCTTGTGGAGCGGGCCATCAAAGCTGAACCTCTCTCTTCCTCCACCTCTGCCCTCAGTTAAAGCAGCGCCTCCCTCTTCTTCTTCTCATCTTCTCACATATGTTCTAAATCAAGGGAGGACTGTTTCCTGTGTGGAAAGACACAGAGCTGAGGCACAGCGAGGGCCTGTGAATCTCCCTCTCAGTGACTGTGCAATGACAGAAACCATTGTTGTGTTGATGTCCACAACCAGACTCAGACATACACATTAATCTACATGGTCACCTCTTTTGGACTCCTTTCTTTTATCTATTTTACCTGTTGTGCAGTGTAACTGTTGAATAACATTTAATGTTAACATTTTTGTGCACACTTGCCAATTAAGTCCTCTTACGTGCGTCCTTTAATAACTCCTCATCTGTGTAGTCTAATTAGTATTAAGGACGCTACAGCATAACCCCTGGAAACTAGGTAATTGCACCCCCTGCCGTTCATCCTTTCGGTTTCATCTTTAATTATCACCCAGGAGACCACAAGGACTTTTTTTTCTCCTTACTGACAAGCTGTCTGAGAAAGAGAACAAACCAGCCAAGCAGATATTTCATGTAATCTGCTTCAAAATAATCCGTGTCCATTTGAACAAGATGTAAAAAGGGACAGAACTGGTAAGTTTGAGGCTTCAAATTTGTTCATATCATCCTCATGAGGATCTATTAAGACCCCAGCCAGCATGATTTTCAGGCCCCCCTTTCAGGAAAAACATATTTTCCCTCACACTCAGAATCCACACTCCAGCACCAAGTGGGTGTTGTGTTATGTTTGGAGGTGTGCAGATTATTGATTGCTCACCCACAGTCATTAAAGAGACAGGAGAACGTGGCCATGGCACCTCTGGGACTGAGTAGGAGAAAAGAGAATAGGTCCATATAAAACCCATAGAGGATATTTATGAGAGCGTGGTGGAGGAGGAACATCAGGCTGAGAAGGAAGTGCTTCACACTCTTGCTTTATAAAACCACAGCCACAGAGTGCAAGACTTCTGTTGGTCTCTGCAGCTTGTGACACACCCATATGTTTTTCGCGTGTGTGTACATGTGTGTGCATGATAGTGAGTGACTCGAGTGGGATGTGCATATTAAATTAAGGGTTGTGTTTTTCCTGTGTGAGAATGCATGTGCAGTTTGCATTTGTGCAGAGTGCAGTATGGTTCAGATGTGTGTAGGTGGCTGAGTGGGAGCGCTGGGAGACAGAAGACGCTCCAGCCACTTTCTCATAAAGCGAATAAGACTGCCTGGGCAAATGAAGCAAAAATTGAGCTGTTCTTTTGTGATTTAAATAGCCTTATTGCAATAAAGGTGGGCCATGTATTGCACATGTGCACACATCACTCAGCAGGTTAGGTGTTTTATGACAATACACCCGTTTGTAGAATGAAGAAGTAATAGAATAAAGTAGAATTGTTGGTGTGACGTATCCATGCTCTGTTATGACAGTCAATCTAATAATTACTCAGATGGCCACATATAACAACTATTATATGTTAAAAACGTGTTATTATCCAGTGTAAGTGGCAGTTGTAAATATGAGAAATGTGTTCTTTTATGACGAATAATTCATGAGATACCTTGTGCAAGGGAGCCTCACAGGAGATGAAACATTTTTGCAGTTTAATGCTCTCTTCAATTAGAAATGCTGCTTGTGTTGCAGAGAGCAGCTTTGTCTGCCGCAATGTTGGACTAAACCTCAGCTTTACCACTCACTTGAAGCCATGAAGTGTCCTGATTGAAGTTTAATGCTGACATCTGACCGTATATTTGAGGTGTATTTATTTTTCTTATGCCATGACTATACAACCAATTTCAGCACTATTCAATCCGTTTTAAAGCATGAAAGCGCCGCATACTCTGACACCGGAGCTTCACACACTTGATTTGACAAATCAAACTCGCTAACACGACAACAGAGCATATTGAACCAATGTTTAATGAAGCTGTACCGAATGCATGTGGGAAAATGTGTAATTACTGCTTGCTGACTGTTTTGGAAGATCAGATATATACAAAATGCTTGAAAAGGTGAAAATACGACTCATTTATTACGTGATCAAAACAATTACCAAGGCGATAATCTGAGTTATGTAACTTTGAATAAATAGAACATACATAGCTACTTCTCTTTTGATGTTTTAATCAATTTTTAAAGCAAGTCAAATAGATAACTAAGTCAAGGTACAAGCACACCAGAACGAAATGCAAAATAACAAGATGGTTTAAGCCACTTATAACGCAAAGTCAATAGCCAATGCATACAAGGATTGTACACAGATGATATGAATAAATCCACCCAAAATAAGCCCTGTTTAGCATTTTTTAAGGACATTCATTTTCACATTCACAGATCATCATCTAAAAACTAGCACACTACCAGAAGTTTCACAAGTACATGCAGTGAGTTGCAAATTCTGGGTCAAAGACATCCGTACTGCTGGAGAAGCAGAGGAGTGTTAAAGTTCACAAAATTCACATAACACACCCTCAAAACTGTCAGTTCATTTTCTACTGTTAACTTATGTTTGGAAAAAAAAGAAAAAAAGAAAATGACCCCTGGAGTATAAAGGTGTGCCTAAAGCTGGCTTATGCCAACCATCCCTCGCTACCTTGCTTCCCCTCTTTCTCTTCATCCAGCTCAGGACAGGGGCGTCACTGCTCTGGCACAGATGTGTCTTCGCTCTCTACTGCCCCCGATCCTCCTGCCTCTTAAAACAGAAACAGGCAAATTGTTAAACACAGCAGGAAATGAAAAACAAACAAACAAACAAACATTATTCTCTCTTGACGTCAAATTGAAAGGTTTCAATGCATAATCATAAAATGTGAGGTGACTTGCAGGTGAATCTGTCCTAAAAAAAAAAAAAAATCAATACTTAAAGAAATTCATTTTCAGGTAAAACTTAGCTTCCATTAGTTGCTTGTATAAACTGGGGAGTTCTAAGTAGCAACATTGAAACTGATGAGCTGAGAAACCCAGTTCTGGTGTAAAAAGGGGGTCTCCCCTAGTGGGAGGTGTTTGCAGTGCTCTTTGTTCCAACCCGACAGGTCCATTAATTCTGAAGCATATACTGTACCTCATGCACCCGGAGCTAAAAAAAGATCCAGCAACTAGGTTAGAAAGAAGCACTGACAAGGGTCCTTTGTGTCAGCCATATCACCAAAAGTAAATTGCTTTTAAGTTTCCCGGGAGGCCCGTCTTCAGATTAAAATGTAAATTTCAATATTAATTTTTGCTATGTAATGTGTTTTGAGTTTAGTTTGCATCACAAGCATGAAATGAAAGAAAAAAACAAAACAAAAATAATTCTGAAACAATTTTCCCTCAGCCACAGTTGGGTAACACTGAAAACGTGAACAAGGCAAAGTGAACAAACAGAACAAGCAGATTAATTCCTGACCCATTTAAAAGACACAAATAATTGAAAGATTCAATCATCTCTTGATGGAGAGCATATGGTGTAATTAAATGAGTCACTCAGTTATGTATTGCATTAATCACTCTTACAATCCATAAGGGGTGCACATAAGTGCATTTAATTATGTGTAGCTTTTAAATGGCTTTGTTTCCCAGGGTGAACCAAAATGGTTCCAGCATAAAAGTTAAGGCTGTACACAAAGGTGATAGTAAAAAACAGTTCACTCTAAAGCCTTCAAATGAGACACCTCTGAAATAACACCGTGCTCAACCATCAACATGCAGAATATCTTCAAAACATCATGCCCGGTATTTACTTCCTTGGAGGGAAGATCTGGATTTGCTTTGACTCCTGATTATATTCATGGTTAAAAAAAGCCACTCAGGCCCTCTGTCACTTACCTTTTGTTACATACCATCACCACCTCTGATGGGATCCCCTGTTTCAATCCTTACACACTAACTAGACATACTGCTATCTTAAGCGGATTTATGGTACCTTTTCATGGCCCACGGTTCTACACCACTGACCTGCGACCCCCTGGCTGCCATTGAGCACATCCCCAGTGCTGCTCACCTCCTCCCCTTCCGCTTTGTCCTCCGGCTTCATCTTCTTACGGGTCATGTGGCCACGGAAGCCAGCCTGGATTTTGGCGGCAGCCCTGTTGGCCTCGGGATCATCCAGGGGGATGTCCATGATATCCTCCTCTTCCTGGGGCCGGCTGCAGTCCTCCTTCTGACAAGATCGACAAGTAGTAGCTTCTCACGGAAGGGTAGCATACCATGTCATCATATCCGGAACACTGGTTGGAGGATTCAACCCTCAACACATGACGACAACACATTTTAATAACTGCATATGCTACAACACAGGGAAGGATGTGTGCTTGTTTCCAAATGGCTCACTCTTATTACATGACTTCAGCCTGGCTCTCAAGAGGTCAAAAACCCACATTGTCTCCTTTATCGCTCCCTTTCGCCTCTTGTCTTGTAGTGTCTCAAACACTGCTGGTGAAAACATATCTGAATCCGCCTATTTTATAATGGACTGTCATACCTGCTCTGGTTTAAAACTGTGGAAAGGTTTTAAATCCTTCCTAGATTTTACAAGATCACCGATCGTTGTTCATTACACAAAATTAAGATAAGAAACAAGGCCAGTGCAAAAGGCTCACTTCGCACTTTAACATCAATTCCTTAATTTCCTTAAAGGAAAAAAACAAAACAAATTCCTGCTTTGCAGCTCGAACCAAAATGGATGAGCCAGCGAAAATGCTGCTGCAGTCAACAGCAGCTCATTCAGTGAAAGAAAGTACAGCATCCACTGTCCCAAAGGAAACGTGGGGTGGGCGGGAGAGACATTCTGGCTTGTCAAAAAGTGTCAGCGGAACAGTGCCAAGGCTGTTGACGAGTTATGTAAACGTCAATTCGGATTCTGTTGTGAACACATAGCAGCTACACCATGTGCTTTGCTAATGGATAACAGATTGACATTTCACACAAAAAGACAGCCCACAGAATGAACCTGCTGTCGTCCCACTAGCTCGGTGGAGCAGTGCATCATGTCTCCAGTGAAACCCCTCCAGTGTAGGAGTGTGACCACCCACCTGTTCAGCCAGGATTCATTAGCCTCCCTGTCTGACTGCTCACTGAGCAGCCAGAACCCAGCTATGTTGCACCAGCAGAGATGTCTGACTGATGCAGTGGATTTCGCTGGCTACACACCTACTTAGCAGTCTTATTGTTTGTCGCGCCTCAGGGTCCTTGGACCTAACCTGACACAAATTGATGAAATATTCTGATGCAAATCTCATGCAACAGCATCAAAAGAACTTGAAAGCGGTGTCAAACTTGCTAGGGTACCCCGGGGCTTACAAGACTTTTTTGAGTTCAACCTGTGAAAAGTCTACCATTCGTGAGTCATAATAATTCACATATACTAATATATTTCACTCTAGTATGAGGACAAAACAACCCACACGTAGCGGTATACAGTCCTCTGGACAACCAAATACATGAACTAATAGTCACACACAAACTGCATTACCCAGTTAGTTCATTTCCCTGGCAAACTTATTAAAAAAAGAGAAAAAAATTGAACCTATGAGAAAAGTTTATCAAAAACTTCTACTTACATTGTGACAGTCCATGTCTTACTCTGAGACGACTTCAGTCTTCAGGTGACCTGACCTAGTGTGACTCGTGGCAAAGCCCTCTTTAAACGAGTCTCTGGTCTGATACAGATGCCTCACTGACTCTTACTAACAACGACTGTATGTTCAGTAACACCCGCTCATACACAGAATCAGAGAGAGAGAGAGAGAGAGAGAGAGAAAGAGAGACATACAGTCAGAGAGAGAGGACGGGAGAATGAGGGAGGGAGGGAGGGAAACAGAGACCTCCTACAAACATGACAGCATGTGCTTCATCTTTTCAGACTCATTAAGGCTGCTGGCCCACTGTGTTGACTTTTAACAGACCTCAGCATTCACGTAGAGAAACAATTAGCTCCTAACTGCAGTAGGCTGACTATGGAGGCTGATGACAGTGATTTAAACTTTTGCCTTTGAACATGAGCATGTATACAGTCTAGATATGAATTAGGAAAACAGGAAGTTGCTGCCACATGCATGAGCATCATAAAAATTCAGTGTTACTAATAAAAAAAAATAGAACTTCAGAAATAACAGATGACAACCCTGAAACACTATGTATAAGCCAGATGGCCAAAAAAACCCAAAACAAAAACAATTATTGCTGACTTTCATATTCTACTGATAGTATGACAATAAAATAGTGTCAGTATCTTGGGCTGATTAACACTAGGAAGTGCTATAAAATTATTAGAGGCAGAGTGAGCTAACAGCCCTCTCCCTCCCTCTGATCCCAGCTGGTATGGCCGCCCACACTCCTCTGCCAGCCTCAGAGACAAGACGGAGAGAAACAGAAAGCCTCCCTACTGCCTCTCTGCTGAATGTATGACATTAACGCTCTCCTGGAAAATATGCTAATTCTGTCTCATGTCTGATTTCCCTAAACTGACACACCTAGTCAATTAGTTGACTTTGTTAATTTGTAGGAATGATATGTATTGTAATTACGTTCGCTGCGATCAATCATGATGTTGTAACTCTGCTCATATTAGCCAAATCCTTTGGGTATCTAACAGAATTTATTCTCTTTGGATGATTACAGTCTAGGAACATTATTGCGGGCAGGAAAGTCACAAAATAAATCATGGACCTGAGATGAGGTGCAGCAACAGGCCACCGTTAAAAAAGGTGGCCTTTATATTTCAATGTTTTGTGATTGCTTTGTTTCCGCTGATAAAAAGCACTGCATGCGGACACACAGAATGGGCTGTTTTACTCTTTAATCAGTCATAGCAGTAAATATAGCAGTTACAGGTAGATTACTAATACAGATGGCGCATAGCAACTATCAGCATCACTATCTCCTATTAATTCCATGACTACACTAAGAGATGGAGAAGGGTTACCATGGTAACGTTCTTGGTACCGCTACCTACACTCCCTCCCTGTGTGTTTGCAGCCGTGTTGGTCCAGACAAATCAGACAGGACTACCTGTGAAGGCAGTAAAAATGTTAGAGGGGCCTAATTCACGCGATGAATTGTTTGGGCTGCCTTTTATGACAACTTGATTATAGACTGGAGCTCCAATGTGTGGAGGTGGAGGAGATCTCAATCAGAAGAGCAATCTGGTGATTACAATGCCACAGTTTTACAGGCTCAGAGCAAAGATCTGGACCAACTTGGACACTGAAACTACAATTTGTGCACATTTCACAAGGGAACTACTTCGATCTCTCCATGACATTGAAAGTTTATCAGAGCAGATGCCTTAAGAAAACCAGAAAATAAACTACTTTGGAGGTATTTTCACCTACATAAAAGGAGCCCAGTGGGAGGAAAAAAATGATGGCCACTGTGGATCAGACTCGCCCTTGAAGGGTTTATTTATATAGGCTACCTGAGGCAGGAATGGGAGCAGCTGGAGAAACCTCTGTCTGAAGCTGAACTTTTACTCTCAGCCAGCTGATAAAAAAGTAGGGATGTGATAGTTGCAGCAGCCTCTGTTTTATCCAAATCATGTTATTTCTATAAATGCTTAAAAGCTGTAACACTACAGCATATGCAAAACAAGTGAAATGAATCACAGTAGTCTGTATTGAGAAGAAGCTGCAAACTTTACCTTGTCACCACTGTTGCCTTCAGGCTCTGTTCTTTCCTTTTCAGCCCCAGGTGGACTCTCGTCCCCTTGGTGGTCAGCGGTTGGAGGAGGATCAGGACTTTGACATGGGCTGATGCGGCCTTCGTCAAGCACTGCGTAACTCTTCTGTATTTCAGAGTCAACCTGTCCCTCTTTCATCGGTCTCTCTGCTTCTGATGTTCTCTGTTTCGATATGACCTCTTTTTCTTCCCCCGTGTCTTCTGGCTTTGATTCTACAGGTGTTCCAAGACTTTTCTCATCCTCCTCTGCAAGATACTGTGCCTCTAAAGTTTCACACTCTGCCTCCGTGGCAGAAGGTGATGAGTTCGCCTGGGCTATTTGGGGTGACTGATTTTCTGCACTGCCCTCATTAATTTCTCGGTCCTCCACCTCACTGTACACTTCTTTATCTAAAACTCCTTTGTCTCCTTTTTCTGTTGCCTCAGCTTCTTTAAAGTCAGGCTCATTCTGGCCTTCACTTATCTTCCTGGTATCTCCATTTTTTTGATCGATTTTATACTCTGTGTTTTCCTCGTCTGCCTTACTGATAGGCTGATTTGATGAGCTTATGGTGTTAACACCTTCTCCCGTCTCCTCATCCTCATCATTTAAATTAGAGTCATTTGTGTCCACCTTGTCCTTCGTTATAAATACTTCATGCTGACGTTCCACTTCCTCCGCTTCAGAGTTAACATCCTTTTCAACTCCCATCATTTCATATTCATCATGGTCTTGAGTAGCTGATATATTTTGGTCTGATGCTGCTGTGGCAACGTCATTAGATTCTTCCTTGGGTTGCATTTCCATGATATTACTCTGTAAGACTTCCACTGAATCCTTTTCCTCTGGCTGCCTTTCCCCAAACTCCTTCATCTGCTGAGCCCCTGGAACAGCTTCAAAGTTAAGCTCAAACAAGGACACATCTTTTGGTGTAACATCACTGTTTACACCAGCCTCTATATGAGCTAAGCTTTCATGTATCCCTTCAGAAGAATTCTGTGTTTCTTGCCTCTCTGTTGTTGTTTCTGTCTGATCTTCTTGTTGATTGTACTCAGAGGTTTTAGATTCAGACAATGATGGCAACAGAACATTTTCCTCGGGTTGGCGTTTCCCATCCTCTACAGCGACATGTGTATTGTCTTCAGCATTGCCTCCTTCCATTGTCCAGCTTTCGGCTTTGTCCTCCGCATCCGACGCCATGATATCCTTTTCCTTGAATGCGTTCTCTCCTTTTTCACCGGCCTCATCTTCTGCAGCTCTCGACTCCTGATCACAAACATCTAAACTTCTGAATGATAACAAGTCAGCAGGCTCTAACTTTGATTGAATCATATAGTGATCTGGAACAGAGCTGCTATCTTTTCCATTAGCAGTTTTGCCAACTTGACTGAATGCAGCTGGCGTCTGGTGTCTTTCCTCCTCTTTATCTCTCAGTTCATCTGGCTGTATGTCTGCATCTGGGAGCTCATTGACTGATTCCTCTTCTGAAAGTCTCTTTTCTGTTAATATGTGTTCATCTGTTGTGTCAAGCTTTTCTTCTTCTTGTGTTCTGTTTTCAATTAAATCAACCTCTTCAGAGGCGTTCGGTTGTGTGGTGGAATTATGTGAGATTTCTTCTGAATGGCTGGATTCATCTTCACTTTGGGACTCATATGATTTTGCTCTAAAAAAGTATGCCAAAATGCAAAGCTTGAGGTGAGACATGTTCCAACATGACAAAGAGGAAATCTACTGTGCATCATGCCTGCGTGTCACTCATCTGCAACCTGTGATTGTCTCCTTGCTCTTGCCCTTCACTCCTGCACCTTGGACACTGCAAAACTGTACTAATTCCAGGCCTTTATTCACAATGTATTTTTGCTGTAGATGCATTTTACAATGACCTGTCTGAAAGTTCAGTCATTCTATCCTTGTGAAATAACTGTTATATTCTCAGCCACTGTTTAAGGCAAACATCAAGCACATTAGTTTGACAAATGCATAATGATACCGTAATTGTTGTACAAAAGTGTTCCGGTTATAACACAAACAACCATATTTCTACACCTCACAATACTTTATACAGTGACTCTATATGGAAACCTCTAAGCAGCAAACATGAAAAATATATTTTCCTCTCCTGTCTTCCTCATTTGTCTCTTCTTAAAGTTCTTTCCCTCTTCCATTCTCTCCCTCTCCTGGTTATCCTCTTGGCTTTTTAGCACATATGTTGAGACTCACTTGGGAATGGTTTCCTCTGCTGCAGTCTCCTTTTCAGGAGTAGCCTATTGGGTAAAAAAAAAAATAAAATAAAAAGATTAGAAATAAATGGAAAAACATTCACAAAGAGAGAAAAAGATTTTTCAGGTATGATAATAGTGGCTTAGAGCATACCGTGGATTGATCTAGTGCCTCTGTGGCCTCAAATGCGTCATTATTGTACACTTTATCTTCCAGTCTAGTGGCCCAGTCAACTGGATCCACACCACTGTCTAAAAGCAAAAAAAAAAAAAAAATGGGGGAAAAAAAGAAATTGATTGAATTGATTTAAACAAACAAAAGAGAGAAGTAAAAACCATAAATAAATAAAGTTGCGGTTACCTTGTCTTTGTTTGAGAAGAGCCTCGAAGTACTGTGCAGCGTATTTGGGAATATTGTCAGGCTGGTCTCGCAGGACCTCTCTGGTCAGTCCTTCCAAGATAGTGTCGAAACCTCGTGGGACCCGTAGGTGAGTGTTGGAGAAAGGCACTGACATTTTTGTCGTAGCTACACACTGCAGCTCTGCAGAGGTTCAGGATATCCGACTAGGAGAAATTTATAACATACTTTTACTTTTCTTAAACTTTCTGACTGACAGCTAATGTTTAGTTAGGTTGACACTGGTAGGTTCATATAGACAAGCTAACATTGTTGTGAAATATAGTTCTTGTAGTCTAAGAAACAAGAAAAACACTACAGGGTAGTTTGATTTGTCATTTAAAATCTCTTGCAGTGCATATCATTGTATTGAAAACCAGAGCTGGCACATGCACTGCAAACACTGATATGCAACGCCAGAGTGCTCGCAAGTGTGAACAATATCAAAGTGTGCAATATGTGGGGATTTTATGGACCCTTATGCAACTAAATACATAACCTACATATTACAACCTCATACCAACATCTTTATAGCATAAAGGTCAGCTGTTTTCCAAAGAATCCGATTAAAGCCCTGGGAAGTCTGTATTTTTATTCAAGGTCATGTTTCTTTGGGCACATTGCACTCGAACTTCCTGCAGACAGAATGAGGAAGAAAGTCAGAGAAAAAATAAAAACGATCTCAGCAACCTCACCTTGTCCTGTGTGAGATATAAATTTCCACCTGCAGTCGTGATTATTTATATTACAATACTTCACTTGTGTCATTAAGTCATGTCTTTTATGTCTTTATGTCTTTTGTGTTACATAAAAGACTTAATCCGCCATCAAATAAATTCACCGATCACAGCAGCCCTATAGAAGACAAAATGATGATGTAAAGGGAACAAGAATGACTACAATAGAATAATGATCGAGATATGCTGATATGACACATGATGAATGTATAAGTACACAGTAATAATTGTACTATGGAAAAACTGGATATTACAAGGAATAATAGTATAATGTGCCATTGTATTATATTGTGAATCTCATTCTCTATATATGAATGCACATACATATACACACATAAACATTTTGATCAGCCGTATAATTAAAACCACCGATCGTTAGTAAATTACATCTATTGCCTCACTACAGTCCAAAGTTCCACGGCCCATGGCATGTATGTAAAGAGTCGTAGTATAACGAGTAATACTGCACAGCATGAGGCAGAATGGAAAGTATTTTCTGATATGAATAATAATAAAGAGGACACTGTACAGCCTGACTCAGGCACGAGTCAAACAAGTCAAACAGTGAAAGTTTAGCATGGCAAAAAACCACAAAACAACCACAGCAGGCTACATTATGCCCTAGATAAACAGACCAAAAGTAATGGGATGAGGGATCCCTGAAAATTACAAACATCAACAAGCTACTTAGGGATCTTTATAATTCTCTGTAGCCACCTGATTACATTGATAAAACATTTGCTTCATTTTTTGAGAGCCAGTCAAAGCTGTTCGTGCGTGAGAGAAGTCACAAGTTCATCTGGCAGGCTCAATAGCTGTCAAATGCATTTGCCCAATGTGGATGCAGGTAATAGTCCCATATTTTCAGGTTGATTCAGTTAAGTATGTTCTCTGTTTGAGCGGGACGAGCGGTTCTTACGGACCAAACATATTTACTGGGTCAAGGTCCAAGAATATGGTGATTCCTAAATTTGATTGGAGACATCAAACCTTCACATTCGCAGGAAGAGCGACTTTCTCTTCTCCTGTTTACGTCTTCTTTAATGACTCAGGTATGTTTTCCAGGCAAACCAACTAAAAAAGATGCATTGATATATATTCTCTCCATGCTTAATCACGACAAGCACACAACGCACACAGTTTAAAGTCATTCATCCACACCGGGCCGGTTCATACCGGTAAACAAGTTTTCGTTATGTCAGCTGCTCGTCACACATAAGATAAAGAAGAAAATATCTTCTATATCTAGAAATAAAATAGCCAAACACAGCGTAGTAGCTTTATTTGTTACCTGGAACCACCTGCAGCGCGGATGCGTGTTATTGCGTTGTATTTTGTTGATGACTGTTTCTAGGCAACGCTTCTGACTACGGACAGCGACAAGGCTCAAATTTCACACAAATTTATTGCTTTTTGAAGTGGGGTTTCTTTAGTCACAGCACAAACAAAATGATAGGATGAGAGCGTAAACAATATGAAGCCAAATTATGGCAGCACGTTGGCACGATCAGTTTTAATACATCAGAGGTTTGTTTGTTGTTGTTTTTCCCCCGCAGTCAGGCGTACGTGATGACCGCATACTCCGAGTTGGTGCTCATCTTGCGGCTGACCTCTCTGGCCTGCGGCACGTGCAGTCTGTCAGCTGAGCGTGAGGCCTGCAGGTGACACCGTGGCTCATCCCCCCACCACTGCAGGAGAGAAAGAGAAAACCTTGCTCAAGTCTGGCTCGAGACTATCGGGTGACTCTTTCGTGGATATTCATTAACAGCACACTGAAATCCCTGAAGGCAATCAAGCAAATGAACCTGGACACATGTAAACAGTATATCCATTCGGTTGTCAAAGGATGTCGAGTCAAAATTAGGAGGACAGTGCTGTTGAATTGCATTCCCCGTGAAATTGCAGGTTAACACAAGTGTAGTTAGTAATATGTGTAAAGGTTGGGCTCCAGTTAGTTTGTGAGAGCCTTTCCAGCTCTGTGACTCTCCTTGGCCAGAATGAAACAGAACAGAAATAATTAGAATCATGAAGTACACCTGAGTTAACCTCAGTGTTTCCTGCCAAGATGGCTGCTGTATAAAAGGCCTTTTTCAATGAAACAGCAGGTGAGACACACGTGTTACCGAGGATGCTAATCAGGTTCTGTTCCATTCAGGTCAAATAAAGCGAACATTGTGCCCTTGAGCTTGTTTGTTCTCTGGGTACTCCACTAGATGCAACAGAACCATTTTTAATTTAATAAATCACACTTGTATTTACCTTTGATGGCTACTATGAAAAAGTCTGTAGTGATGCTAGTTTATATAAATACCTAATAAAGCTGTAGATGTTTGTACAATTTGTTAATTATGGAATCTGCAAAAACTATATAAACAAGCAGGATGATTTAAGAAGTGTTAAAACTGAGATAGAGAAGAAGCAGAATCCATATCTGAGATCTTCGTAGTGACTGATGCTACTTTACCCAGAGCTTTAGCTGTGCTAATGCATATTAATTGTACGTCCTTTTGTGTCACTGGAAGCAGACTACAGTTGATCACGATCATGTAGGCACGACGCAGCAAGGACATATTCATAAAACAGACGATCAGCTGTCAAATACGTCGACTCTGAATTCTTGTCCCTCACCTCTTTTTGATCCCCAGGGCTCAAGTAGCCGACCTGAGTGAGCTCTGGTGTACTGACCCCTCGGACAGTGATCATGATGTCAGCATATGGGACTTCAGTGTCACTCTCATCATCTGGGTCACAGAAATGATTCAATATATCAGTAATTACATTGTCTTTGCACTGTAGACTGTGACTCTGTGTCACGGCTGATTCATAGATCTGCTTACCTGCTGCAGGAATCCGCAAAGTTACTCTTTCACCTTGTGTTGTCACTGACCCTAGAGAATATGACAGGTTGTAAAGGCGGTACTGGAATTGGACTGTAACTTTCTTGCACTTTTTTTTTTTCTTTTTTTTTAGCTATTTACCTTTCACTGTTGGGAAGGCAGAGTGAGGAGTTAGTGGTGAGCTATAACGAGTAAAATGAACGCAGATGAATAAAATAACTAAAGAAATTGTCAAAATGTACATTTGTTTTAAATGTATTTGGACTTACTAATACTAATCGTTAAATCATACTCACCCTGGTGTGGCTACAACAGGCTCTCCTGGAATTAACACAACAATTCACATATAAGATTATGTTTTTCTTATTTAAAATTTGTTCAGTGTGTTATATTTTGTAATCACCTTTACAATTCTGCCTGCTCCAGTTCAGACACAGAAAAACTGCCAATGACGCGAGCACCATGGCCACAGCAACGGTGACTGTTGCTAAAACCTTAATTCCAGTAAATTCTCCTGTTAAAATGAAAACAGCAGTTTGTCTTATCTTCAGCTGCACATATAGATGTTCATATTTATGTAACATATATTTATACATCTGAAGTGACATCTCACTTTCACTTGATTCCTTTGGCTCAACAGGAACAGATGCTGAAAGATGCAGAACATAGTGCAGTATAAACAAAAGAAATGTGTAAAATAATTTATAGTTAGAATGTGAAATATTTTATTCATATATATGTTTTTTAGCATGTAATGCCCTTACCATTTTTAGCTTTCGTCCTTGGCGTGATTGTCCTGTTTTGGGCACTTGTTTGAACTGAAAATAAAGAAAAACAAATAAAATAAATTTTACTCGCTGATTTGTAATTTCATTGCCACCCAATATATGACTATTTTTTTTCATACAATAATGTTTTTCCACCTTGAAGCTGCAGTAAAACAATGCGCTCCGTTTTTTGTGTAAGTTGCAAATCATCTGTATTTTGCGTGTAGCAGGTGTAATTCTGGATGAGGTCTTCAGTGGACACATTTGGCAGATGAAGGGAAATGGTGCAAAAGTAGCCTCCTCTAATTGTCCCATAGCAGCCTGCGTTGTCTGGCGCCTTACTCCAGCAGCCCCGAACGAACCCGGTGGAGCAGTTGTAGGTGCAGTTTAACATAAGAGAGTCCCCTAATGCTACAGTCAGGAAATCAGTGGGTATGTTGGTATTAACACAGCTTACAAAATCTGCAACAAGAGGAAATACCATCCACTTTAAATAGAAATCACTACATCAAACACCAAGCAGGATTAGATGAGGGCAATACTGAATCTATGCCCAAAGTATTTAACACAGTTAAATGCATCCGGGCAATGCAATGACAAAAAGAATGTATATATAGATATACTTTACCTTGTGTTATCCAAACGAAGAGCAGAGTGAAATGGACTAAGACCACCATTGTTCCTTGTTTCTCTGAATCAAACAGACGAACAATTATCTTGTGCTCTTGTAATGTGGTGGTGTTTGCACCTGCAGTGCGCTAAACTACCAAAATATACGTGACAACCCCTAAATACGGGGCACAGGAAACGGTGAGGTATCGTATATCAAAGCGTAAGCTGTTTAAAATATAACTTTCCATGGTTTGCACCTGACTTCCTGCACAGCAAGTTTCTGTTGAAGATTGGAAAGACGAGCATATTCACAAACATGATGACACACAACTGGCATATTTAAAGAACATTTTACTTGTGCATTAATGTTGCAAAGCACGCATTATGCACTGCAGCTCAATCTCTGCTCACACGGGATGTGTCTGGCATTCATTTGACAGCAAGAGTGAATATTTTAAAATCCTCATCCTTAGGATTGAGTCATTGCTTCTAGATTAATTCAAAAGATTATCAGGAACCTATCATGTTTTTGTTCTCATATTTTATATATATACATATATATTCTCTTTAACCATTAAATGAAAACATGAATAAGTGACTTAATCCACATATGGAGACAATATCTAGGTTAGGTTTAGCACATGCTCATGCATTATGAAGGCGGAAGGTACAGTTACAGAGCTTCATTGCACACCATTGTCTCCTAAAGCAATCACATGGGACTCCCATTTCGTGCTCATGTTTCACTTTCACTCGCCGATGGCCTCTCACTTCCATGCCTTTAAACAATCAGTCATGCAGGCTCAGACTAATCGGCCCTGAATGAAAAAATGCAGAAAAAAGAAACAGTGCACATTAGCGTTTGGGTGATGATGTGCTCACGGAACATAATGCACCTGTGCTGTTTTTCAGCTTCAGGGATTTTCCTGCTGCTTACACAATATGGACTTGCCTCAGGTAAGAGCAATCCCTGATAAATACTGTATTGTTTTTGACAGTTTTCTGACAGTAATTTATCTCTGTCAGAATTATCTGAAAGGAGTGCAGACAGCCGCCTCAGTGAAAACCTTGATCACTGTCCAGAAGGAAAGTACTTCTCCCAACAACTTTGTTTAGAGTGCCCATCTGGTCATTAGTAAGTCTTCAACCATCTTTGAAATTGTACCAATGTACCAACAGCGGGAGGCCTTCGTATAAAAAGAGACACTATTTCTGTTCCTTTGAGGTCTTATATGTGCATTTTAAGAACTTCACATACAACTTTAAAAAAAAAATTACTAGGTGTGCCAAGACATTCATCTCCAATAGAGATAATGAATTTAAATTTCTGTATAGTTGTCCTGGAGGTGTATCTGCTCCTCATAGATGTCCAGCAGGAACTTTCAACCTGTACACAGGAAAAAGGACTATCAGTGACTGTAAGGTAAGAGACAGGATCTGATTCAACTTCAGTTTTCACAACAAGCATTTTGACCTGACTTTGTCATTGTAGAAAAAAAGCAATGCAGCAATTGCAAATAGGGTAAACGTGTGCGCTTCAAAAAAAGTGAGTAACATAATGACAGGTGGTATTATTATACTATCCGCACTCATTTCTGGATGTCGCAGCCTTGTTTTCCAGGTCTAATCAGTTCAGAGGACAGAGTGGACTGTAGGCTGTGTCCTGCAGGTTTCTCATGTATTCCAGCCAACGGGACGCTCTCGTTATGCCCAGCAGGACAACATTCTCCTGAGGGAGTTCTAACTTGTCAGACCTGTCCTGTAGATTCTATCTGCACATCTGGATTTCCTATTAAGGTAACTACGGCATAACAGCAGTGGATCTATAAGAGAAAAAGCATTTTTCGTTATAAGTGGTTGGTGAAGTGTGCCTAACATTGGAAGTAATAAAAATCATACACGTTCTTCTCCTCATTCCTTAATTTTTGCCTGATGTGCACGTGACAGTGTGAGCCTGGCAAGGAGCCCAACTTAGATCACACAGTATGTGATGATTGCCTCCCAGGCTTCTACTCCACAGGGTGCACGATCCAGTGTCTGCAGTGTCCAGCAGGTAGTGCATTCATAAAATATCATTAACAAATCGGATCTCCTCTCAATGCGGTGCTTGCCATGTGAGTAAGATTTAAACAATGTAAAATAAAATAAAATAATAGTTTTATTAAAATGGTTCTGCCTTAGGAAGTTATTGTCCAGAAAGTGGGACGTCACAGCCGATTCCCTGTCCTCTCGGTTGGACTTCCACTTCAGGACAGACTTACTGCCACAGCTGTAATAATTCATCTTTGCTGTGTGGAGGGGCAGGAGCCCCCCGCGTGAGCCAGCCAAGCCATAGGTCCAGTCAGACGATCACCTGTCGACCAGGCACATACAGAGACACAAGGGAAACGTTGGCATGTGTGGTCTGTCCAGTTGGTTAGTGTGTATCACTGCACACCGCGATTTATACTACAGTTTCCTTCCTAGTAGATATCTGTGCATGTTTTGTTTGCCCCAGGTCATTACTGTGTGGGAGGTGTCGCTGTGCCTTGTCCTGCAGGGACTTATGGACCTAAAGAAGGTCTGCATAGGCTGAGAGACTGCACAATTTGTCATGCAGGTATAGCGTGGACAGTGCCTAACCCTTTGTTTCACCTCCAAAATCTCTGATATTTGACTAATATCATCAATATGTTTGTCAACATGCCATATATTAGCAAATTATTTAACATGTATACATGAAATCATGTACTCATCTATAAATACGTTTCTCAAGGGTTTTACTGTCTGGAAGGTACTACTCAGAGACCCACCTCGCAGTTCCTGTGCCCACAGGGCTTTTACTGTGAAGAGGGCACCGCAACCCCTCACGGGTCACCTTGCCCTGCTGGTACATCGGGGGAACAACTGGGTCAGACAAGTAGGGCAGCCTGCAAGAGATGTAGAGAAGGACGCTTCTGTCCTGCAGGTAAGGCTTAGCACTCATACAAAGACTTTAATGGAACAAGAAAGGCTGGAATACTAAAAAAAAAAAAAAAAGAGTTAAAGTAACTATGTTCTTACTTGAAAAATGAATACAAAGTGAAGTGTAATACATATGCTTGTGTGTGTGCCGGAAAGGTTCATCTGGGCCTGGGTTGCCCTGTGCTCGGGGGAGATACTGTCCTGCTGGCTTAGGAGAGGAAGTGCTTTGCCCCCTGGGTACCTTCACCCCTCATCAAGGAGCAATAAGTGAGTTTACATGCTGTATTATTACCGCTTCATGTTCTCCATTCATCATGTTTTTATTTTGTAGTCGGAGTCATTGCTTTTATTCCCCCAGCATACATATTATGAGGCTCAAGCTAGCCATTTATTTTGAAGTAGTATTGTTATGTGAGAACAACCCTGCAATCCCTCTGCAGTTCGACTTAAGCTATTACAGTGCTACGGCAGCTTGTCTTGGCAAAACTCAGAGGTTACATATCTTTACATAAAGATATGTAAAGATAAAGTCATATAAAGTTTTTATTTGCGCAATTTATGGATAAGAAATTGCAACAGATGGATGCCAAGAGGGCAAGGGGGAGGTTTTAGCAATTTAAAAAAAAACAACTTTCAAGCTGGAGCGCAGAGTGTGATATTAAAAGATAAATGATGACCAACAAGGGACAACAGATGTGCTACATGAACAGGAACTGAGAAACTGAAATTGATACGTTGCAAAAACTCAATTCATGCAATAATGCATGATTCATCCTAAGACATTAAGCCTGCATTATATTGTAAACCTACAGTGCATTCATTTTGACATGACAGCCTTGCTTTTGGAAATATTCCCTCCAGGTGTGAAGGACTGTCTCAAATGTCCAGCTGGCTTTTACTGCCCTGAGGGGACAAATGACCCTGTTCCCTGTCCCACTGGTACCTTTAACCCCTTGGAGGGTCAGGATGAGCAGGCGGATTGCAGGGAGTGCTTTGCTGGGAAGGCCTGCACACAAGTAGCTCTCAGAGCCCCAGATGTGAACTGCATGGAAGGGTGGGTAACCCCTTCAAATCCTCTGAATCATTTTTTTTTGGAAACTTGTCCTGTAATATGTAATTTTGCCCAATCTGCCTGAATCTTGCTAGGTTCGTGTGTCCCCCTGGTTCCTCCAAACCCAACGCGCCGACCAATGCCTGCCCACCAGGGACGCTGAGCAATCGTACTGACCTCACCGACCGCTCACAGTGTCAGCAGTGCCCAGCACGATATGCATGTCTCCGAGGTGCCATTTCTCTTTCACACATATGCAAAAATCACACTGTATGCAGAATAGAGCTGAGTAATATGTATCAATATATTATATATATTGTGATATAAGTCAACATATTGACATACTTTCAAAGTCTGTGCATTTTCAACTTTAATTGTGCAGTTTGGTTACATTAGACACTTTCTTAAGTTCTTGAGGAAAAAAATGAACAGCAAAGAAAGGCACAAAATGCCTCTATAAGTAAAATGATCATATACCAGTTCATAATTAGATTTCTTTACCGTAAACATATTCTATGTTTTATATTGATCACCTAGACCTATTTTATATTAAGGAAATCCATCTACTGTGTGTAATTGTAACTTGTGTTTCCACATTGATGTATTTTTTATGTATGTTTTTTCAGGAACTGGTGGTATCCAGAGACCACCACTCTCCTGCTTTGCAGGGCATTATTGTCCACCTGGAACTATGTTCCCCACCCAGTACAAGTGTCCTGTGGGGACATGGAGTGGTCACAGTGGACTGGAAGCTGAAAGGGAGTGCAGGCCATGCTCACCGGGCTGGTACTGTTTGGCTGGGTCTGGATCTCCATCAGGTCGATGCAGCTCTGGACACTTCTGTCCCGAAGGTACACACGAGTGTGATGAGTGTTACAGTATATTTCAGCATGTAAAGTATCTAAACATGATCAATATGACAAAAGATATGACACACTATATTATCTTCAACATGACTTGATTTATGAGCTTTTAAAATGGCTTTTCCTATAAAAATGATTTCATAAAAAAAGATTTGTTTTTCTTCCAGAGCTGCAATCATGAATCGTTCATTTGGACATAACTATTTTGATGTTTAATCTCCAGGGACTGCATATGGCACTCAGTTTCCTTGTCCTGCGGGCACCTACAGCATCCAAATGGGCAATAGACAGAGAGAGGACTGCCTGATTTGTCCCGAAGGTTCCTTCTGTCAACAGGGTACCTCTAAACCCTCGCCCTGCCCGCCGTAAGCATTAATCACATGTAACATTTCAGAAATAGGATGTGAGGATGATCATTAGGAGAATAATTATGACAGAATTTGTCTTTTTCAGTAAAATGACAGATGGTATATTAAGTATGATCTATTCTATCCACTCTGTGGTGTCCGTCTCCAGCTCCACATTTCGCAGTCTGAAAGGAGGTCGATGGTTGGAGGACTGCTCTGCTTGTCCTGCTGGCTATTTTTGTCTCCACTCGGCCACTGTCAACCCCACTGTGTGTGGAACTGGCAGCTACTCTGTAAGGCCATTCTAACACAGTCTACTGAGTCTGGTCAGCTGTTTGAACCAGTGGAAAACCAGAACTGCTGTATTAATCTCATCATTCCATAAGCGGCACTGATTGTCCTATTTTTAGATTAGTATTTTTAACCCACAGTGATGTTACATTACTCATCATTTATACGCATCTTTAAATGTCAGCAAGAAGAGCAGATGAAGTCAGATCGTATTTCATCCTTTGGTCATGATAATGATGCAATATCAGTGTTTTTCCAGCATCTTCTAAGTTCGATCCACCTCTCTCTTGGGTTTTTGATCTTTATTTTGCTCTGTCACTCCCCCATACTGGAAGATAAGTTTAACTTCGCTCTGAATCTTCCTTCACGTTCTCTTGTGTGTAGGATGAAGGCTCTTTGGAGTGTTCTCTGTGCCTGCAGGGCCACTACTGCAGTAATGTGACCACTAGTGAGGAAGCCATGTTGAGCATCATGGTGTGCCCCCCAGGTTTTCTCTGTTCTCAGGGTTTGGCCAGAGACCCCCAGCGCTCAGCCACCCTTTGCCCTCAAGGCTTCTACTGCCCCGGAGGAGGGATTGTGAGTCGGACAATAATACATACAGCAGAGGAACAAATGTTCTAAATCAACTACTTTAAAGATGATTTCCCTTGCAGGATCCAAACCCCATTCCTTGCCCCAATGGTACGTACAGCGAGCTCCCTGGACTGCGTGACACCAGCGAGTGTGTCCAGTGTCCTGAAGGAAAATATTGTTACTCCCAGCAGCCTCAGGAGCAGCCAATCACCAGACCTGTGAGAGTCCAAATGAATTAACCATGCAGCATTTAAGGAGAACAAATCTATAAAAGTATCTTGTTACCTTTTAAACACCTGATTCGTGTTAATCACATGTTTGGTCACCGAAACAATGTCTGTGGCACAATTATGTGATTTCAGACAGGAGTTTGTCCTCATGGGCACTATTGTCCCCTGGGGACTGGCTACCCCTACACCTACCCCTGTCAATCTGGCCAATATAGAAACAACACCCATGGTCACGGTGGAGAGGCGTGTGTTTTGTGTCCATCCAGATATTACTGCGATAGACTGGGAACTCACACGCCTTTAATCTGCCCTCAGGTAGGAATATCGGGCATTAATGACAAACTTTGTTGTTGCATGGATCAGACAATGTAACTTGCCTTTAGATGTGCATGTGAAAGCCTTTTACTCTGTTTGTGACACTGTAACAGGGCTTTTACTGTCCAGAAGGTACTTCTACTCCTGAGCCGTGTCCTGAAGGAACCTACAGTTTCCGTTCAGCTCTCAGTGATGGGTCTGACTGCGCCCCTTGTGGTGGAGGCCAGTATTGCAGCGGTGTGGGTCTCTCAGAGCCCTCTGGAAGCTGCCAAGAACGTTTCTACTGTCGAGAGGGAGCAAAGACTGGAGTATGAAAATTGTGCTTTAATAATTTTGCAATGAAGGATGCTAGTCATTAATCCATTATTTTTGCATAAGCTTCCCTAAAGGTGTTATGAGTCCTCCAGGTATCCAAGCAAATGCAGTGGAATTAGTATTAACATTGTCTATAAATCTTTTGTTCAGGAAGAACTACTGCAAAAAGATCAGAGTAATTTTGTATTTCAGTGACACAACCATGTCAAACCACCTTTTGATTTTTGGTGTATTGATTTTTGTAAAATCACATTTGGGTGTCTTTTTGCCTGCATGTGCTGTAAACTTTGTTTAGACTCCTGCGGATGGGCCGACAGGAGGTTTGTGTCCTGCGGGAAGCTTCTGTCCTCTGGCTTCATCCTCTCCTCGACCCTGTCCCCACGGCACCTTCAGCAACATCACTGGCCTCAGCGGACCTGAGGAGTGTGTCAGCTGTCCACCGGGGTAATGCCGTTCACTCGCTTCTAAATACGATTCATCAAATATAAGCCCATTTATCTATTTTTGGGGTCCATGTAAAGCAGTTCTTTGTGGAAATTTTCCTTTCTCTTCTTGTCAGTTTTTACTGTTTAGGATCCAACAACACTTCGCCCTCTGGCCTGTGTTTCCCTGGTTTCTACTGTACCGGTGGCTCAGCCTCGCCTGTTCAACATGAGGCACAGGAGGGCTATTACACCCTGGAGGGGGCATTCAGGGCAGAACCCTGTCCTCTGGGCACCTTTCAGTCGGTAGGAATTGATCCTGACACGTACCAAGCAACTTTGTACGTTTAAAATGAAATAATTCAGTAAGGCCAATTTGCATGGTTGTTCTTGTCTATACCCCAAATCCTCACAGCGTCGAGGTGCAGAGTCGTGTGTGGAGTGTCAGGGAGGCAGACTGTGTAACCAGACAGGCCTCTCTCAGTCATCCCTGTGTCCCACAGGGCACTATTGTCCTCCGGGGTCCTCTGTTGCTCAACCCTGCCCTCCGGTCAGTGCTGTGTGAATGTGATGTCTATCCAGCTTTTTGTCCTTAGCTCTGACTCTCGCTTCTGAGTGAGCATGAGTTGCATGTCATTCACTTCCCATGAAGTGTTGTTGTTGTGATTTATAATTATTTAGGGCTCTTACTCCGACCAGCCTGGTGGCGATGCCGAGCAGCACTGTAGGCCATGCGAGGCCGGTTGGTACTGCGGCAGAGCCGGTCTTTCTGAACCCGAGGGTCTCTGTAACCCAGGACACTACTGCACCTCTGGAGCCTCCACTGCCTCGCCAGTAAGACATAACAAATGGTGAATTTGATAACCTGGTTTCCAGCAGCTGTACTCAAAATCATGTTTCAGTAAAGCCAAAAAGTGAACATACAATGAGAGTTTTGGCGCTTTCATGAGTGTGTCTATATAAAACATCTACTGAGGTTGCTCAACGATACAATTACCTCCATCTACTATTATAGAAAGGGATACAGTTGAATTCTATGTATTCATGTGACATTGCCCAATGTAGCAATAAACCAGACCCTAATGCCATCTCATATTAACAGCTGAATGATAAACGTGATGATTAGACTGTAAGACATGTTGTTCTTTTAAATTGAATATTTCTGCTCTGTAGCTGATTGGATGGACGCTATTAATTTCCCGCACACTTTGACTACTAAAAGCAATTTCTGTCATTGGATATGAATGTGCATTTGGAGACATGCTTAGTTAAGATACATTTCTGGTAGTGCTTGGGGAATGAATGACAGCTCTCGACTCAGTGTGCTCACAGCTTTAACAATAAAACTTCCAATGAAATCCAGAGCCATCCCAATTTGTCATGTTCAGTTGATTACTGCAACATCCCCACAGGTGGCTGTGGCCTCTGGGGGTGTGTGTCCTGCAGGCTACATCTGTCCACCGGGGACGATGTACCCCCAGCAGCATCCCTGTCCTGTAGGGACCTGGAGCAGTATTGTGGGAGCCCAAAACCTTTCCTCTTGTTGGCCCTGTCCCCCTGGACTTTACTGCAACAGGACTGGACTCAGCCAGCCCTCGGGTACCTGTAATATAGGTATGGTACTTATTATCTGGTATAATAAATGGGGTGAAACCGTTGAATCTATGTGCTTTAGTTTGTAGTTGTTCAGTGAACACAGATTAATAATTCATAAATTCCTTACATAAATTCAATTGAATAAAGGTGTGTTATTTTCTGTGTGAACGTGTCTGTCCTATTTTGTCTTTCATATTCAGAAATGATCTGAAGAAATTTAAATCAAGACAGTATCCTTTGCTGTTTTGCCAATCATTTTTCTTTTTATATCTACTGGTTTAATTAGGGTATTACTGTTCAGGAGGGGCTGCATCTTCAATGCCCTTAGATGGTGTGACTGGGGGCATTTGTCCACTGGGACACTTTTGTCCCTTGGGGTCAACTTCCCCTGTAGTCTGCCCTGATGGGACGTACTCAAATGCTACAGGTATTCATTCATGTTTCAAGTGTCATGATTTTAAATGCAAAATGCAAAACTCTTCACATCTTTTTTTTTTTTTAAATGAAGGGGCAGAAGTGTGTGAGGACTGCCCCACAGGCACCTACTGTCTGTCAGGAGAAGATGTCCAGCTCTGTCCAGCAGGACACTACTGTCTTGGTGGTGGCGTTGCGGGTATTCTGCCATGTCCTCCTGGCACATACAGCCCTCAGTTTGGCCACAGCCAAGTGGAGCAGTGCCTCATTTGTCCAGCAGGTGGGAGCATTGTCATCTGGTTGGCTTTGTTGCTCTGCAAGACACTGGAAAAGTCTTTCATGAAACGTTTAATGAGCTGGACTGGGTTTTAACTTATTACGTGATGTACTAGATATATAGATAGATGTATAGATGTATAGATGTATAGATATATCTTAGGTGAATTAAAGGCAATGATATAATATTTATCACATTTATAATTAGGTAGAATTGATGATTTACATGAATTATTTTTACTACATCGGTGTTTTCAATTCTTTGTGCTGTATCAATAGGATTCTTTTGTGAGGAGTGGGGTCTGTTTGAACCTACTGGACCCTGTCAAGCTGGTTACTACTGCATAGCAGGTACACAGCATTTACAAAGGCAATACTAGCACCTATCACTGTTTCCTACACTAAGAACCTGCTATACAAAAGGGCTAAGGCACCACTAAATGTATGTTAAATATATTGTGCCTCAAGGTGTAAACTTTCCAAACCCTGATGGCAACTTCAGCACAGGAGTGGGAGGAGCCTGTCCACAGGGGAGGTATTGTCCTGAAGGCACCAGTCTTCCACTGTCCTGCCCACCAGGGACCTACTCAGACAGGTCGGTGGACTCAAATACTACACATACTCAATTCAAGACAGTCAACCCTTTTTCTTCAATAATACAATTTTTTTTATGACGATAATGCATGTGTATGGTTGCAGTCTTCATCTGATAGACATCTTTGGCTGCAGTCCATGCCCGGCGGGTCATTTCTGTGGCGCTGCAGGCCTCACTCGTCCATCCGGACTGTGCCAGGCAGGATTTTACTGTCCAGGTGGAGACACAAAACCCACAGGTAGAAAAGTGTGTTTTTTATGTATTGATTTGTGCTTGTGGGATAATGGCACAATGATTTAATCCATCTTTTTTTTTTGGAGGATAAAGCTAGTTCAAATGGCTTTGTAGATCATCACAATAATTTCACAGTTAATGAATCAATGATTAATAATTAGTGCAGTTTATATATTGAATGAAATAGTGGAGTGGTGCTAATACACAATGTGTGGAGTGAAGTCTTAGCAAAACTGATTAGTGTAGCAAAGCTGAACATGTGAGGGTGTTTTGTAGGTTGATTACTGAACTAATCAGTGTGTGTCACAGTGTTCATTGCAGTAAAAGCTTCACAGTCATAATCTCGGTAATTTGGCCTCTGATTTTTTTCATCTCCAGGCTCAGAAGGAGGGCTTTGCCCACAAGCTCATTACTGCCCAGAGGGTAGTGCAGGCCCAGTGCCCTGCCCAGCTGGGACTTACACCAACCTCACAGGCCAGGCAATGTGTTCCCGCTGTCCTGCTGGCTACTACTGCACACAAAGGACCGACAACTTCACTCAGTTCCCTTGCCCCCCTGGCTTCTACTGTCCTGATGGTAGACCCAAAACACTAACAGTCATACTTGTGTTTTTTTTTTTTTTTACCTCAAATGTAGTTTGGTAAAGCTTGGTAAATCCAGCTTCTAAAGCAGCAGATAATAACACTATTAAGGAGCTCCGTTAACTTTTATAATGCTCTTGAAACACCAACATGGACTGTGTCATATGCGTAGGTACAAGGCATGCCACCCAGTTTCCCTGTCCTCGTGGATACTACAACCCAGAACCCATGACTCATAGTCTGGACAGCTGTCTGCCATGCCCTCCAGGACACTACTGTGAGAAGGAGAGGCTGACTAAAGTGTCTGGAAAGTGCAAAGCTGGTCAGTAATCACAGCAATACAGCATAGTTTCTGCGTGTCAGGTCTCTGTCCTTTGTGCCGGCCTATTTGTCTCTGTGGGTCAGCGCATTAGTCCAAAGTACTCTGAATGACTTGGGGGTAAGAAAGGTGCACATTAAGCGTGAAGCATCACAACTAAACATTAAGCTCCTGAGTCATTTCTTTCCCTCTCCTCACGTTACACTTTTCAGGCACAAGGGTAGAGGTGTTGTAATGTACAGATTGTAAAGCCCTCAGAGGAAAATTGTTATTTGTGATTTGGGTTTATACAAATTAAACTTGATTGATTGATTGATTGATTGACAAAAAAGCTTGGCTCCACATGCAAACACCTAATCAGTCTCAGTCTCTTATTATTCCTGTACTGCTCCCCTACTGCTCTGTTAAGTGTCCCCTCTCACGCTGTGCTGAGAAAGGCATCATGTGATGTGTTCGGTGATTATGGTGTGTGTCAGCAGCAAAGTGTTTGTATATCACAGAAGTAGACAGCAGTCAAAACATCAGTACGTCACTGTCTCTCGCTGTGTTTGTCCCTCTCAGGTTGGTTCTGCGTGTCTGCGGCATGGAATTCCCAGCCTTTTGACTTGGACAATTATACAAACGCCAACTGCCTTTGTCCAGCTACCTCCACAGGGGGGCGTTGCCAGGTGGGCTTTTACTGCCCCTTAGGTAGCATAGAGCCCCTGCCTTGTCCACCCGGAACCTTCTGTAACACCTCAGGTATTTGGACACTGGTAGTCAAATATTTACATTTGCAGACTAGCCACTCGTCAGTGTTTTACAGTACTGATCCCTCACGAGAATACTGGTTTCTTTTTCCTTTCTAACACATGCATCTCATTCCACAAATACTGCGTCTCTTAGAAAGTAAACATAAACTGACGTTTACTAAATATTTACCAAACTGACTAAACAGACTTAGTTTGCTACGTAAATCTCTGTGACATCCAGCTTAGTTGTAAAGCCAGACTCCAGAGATGTGGCCATTCATTGTCAGCCCCTCGGGGATTTACATAGGAGAAATGATCTACACTGTATTAAACTTTTATCTGATTGAGAGATCTCAGGTCTCTCTCCAGAAGAAGTGCAGTACTTGGAACAGCTAAGATACTGTGCAGAACCTTCAAACTCTGTGGCATCAACAGAGGGTAATCTAAGCCATAAGATCTGTTTTTATACTTAAAAAATGGTGGAGTGTGTGTGGAGAGTAAAAGAGCAGGTAGATAGT
>KV751316.1:5143188-5156849 GCA_001698575.1 Mola mola
CACTACTGAAGAGCTACAAATAAATAAGTATACTGTCCAGTCCTCAAGAAATGAAGATGTAGAAGGCATGCAGGGAAGAGCTGTAATATACAAGTACAGTCCATATCAATATCAAGCATTAGTTTTGTTTTTCATCCACAATCCTTCCCCCCCCAACTCCGCAAAAGTCGCGTCCGGAGTGAAGCAGTTTGGGCGCGCTCAGTAATCCAGCGTGCCCCGCTCACTCCGGTAGCAAAAAAAAAAAACTCCGCTAGCTTATCGCTAGTTGTTGGCCTGCAGCTAAAATACAAGATAATTTTACTGCTTTTCAACCCAGCTCTTCAAAAAACATTCTGGACAAAGCTCGTACACCACTAGCACAAGCGACTAGCCAGCCACTTACTATGGTAGCTGGCTGGTTCAAACGGCTACCGTTTCTGAAAAATTTCGCAAGGCAAAGCATCATGCACTATTGGTCAACAGCGTATAAAAATATATATACTTACTCAGATGGGAGTCATTTAATGGAAGTAAGCCCCGAATTATTGACTGTGAAAAGCACACCTCCAGCCGCCAATCTTCAGTAACGGTTAATTAGGCGCGGCGCGCCGTATGACCTACGGAAAACAATCTAGGACAATCTTAAGTGTGTTGGGGTGATTGTGCGATTCACTCAACAGTGTTATGTTTAATTTACTTAGCTAGCTTATCTTGCTTGAACACCACCTCATTTTAAGTTAAACTTACTAAAGTACATCAGCTTTTAAAATGAAACATAGAAATGTTAATTAAATTAAACATAGTTGCATTTATTTAATTCAACATCTCACAGAGTTCACTTTTTTGAGTGTAGATAACATCACAATGATTAATCAATTTTGTTACTGGAAACCAAATTGCTGCTGTCTTTGTGTGTTTGCCTAGGTCCTTGTTTGCAGGGTTATTTCTGCCAAAATGGGGCTACAGAACCAGCACCGCAGAGCTCTGACAACTTCCCACAGAATGGCCCCTGCCCCAGGGGCCACTACTGCCCAGTTGGGTGCCTCTCCCCAGTTCCATGCCCTCTTGGCAGTATTCGCAACGCCACTGGTACACCATGTTATATATTTAGTTCGAAGCTTACGTTTGCATTTGACAGAGGTCCCTATCGTGGGGTTTGAGCCGCATCAGAAGCCCTCACTGTTTTCCTGTCTTAGGAGGAGTGTCCATGGAGAGTTGCTCTGCCTGTCCTGCAGGTCAGTACTGCTCCACTGAGGGTCTGAGCAACCCAAGTGGCCCCTGTGCTGCTGGTTTCTACTGCCCCTTTGACTTCTCTTCAGCCACTCCATATGCCTTCCTCTGTCCCAAGGTAAGAGTTGTTCATGTATGATTTCCTTCTTTTTCTCTCTGTGCTCCCACTGAAGTCCCTCTCCTGCTCTTCCCTATTCCTTTGATCTTACTGTTTTCCTCACAGTATTCCTCCAGAGAAGTTTGTACAATGTTATTTATTATTTATATCCCACTTCATTGAATGCCACCAATCAGATTCACCTTTGTCATCTCCATTGTCTCATAGGGCCACTACTGTCCTGAAGGCTCTGTCATGGCCCTATCCTGTCCCACAGGACAGTACCAGCCAAACTCAGGCTCAGATAGCTGCATCCCATGTCGGCCTGGATTCTACTGTGAAGAGGCAATAGTGGGAGACCCATGGCCCTGTCCACCCCATTCATTCTGTCCTGCAGGTGCTGTAAGAGCATTGAAAGTCTAATATATTTGATGTATAACCATCTTAACCATCACATAGAACCAAGAAAAAAGAAAAGAAACCAAAAAAAAAAAAAGTGCAGCAAAAAAATACCCACTGCTTCGCACTGAGTGTAAATGACAATATATAATCCTGGAATTAGCTTTCATTGTAATGCATTTACAGATGCATGTCATTGTACAGGTACCATGGTGCCTCTGCCATGCCCCAGTGGGACATACACTCATCCAAACCAAGGAGGTCTACGAGAAGAGAGGGAGTGTTTGCCCTGCCCTCCAGGGAGGTTCTGCAGGTGTGCTGGGTGAACCACAGCCCATTAATGCACAAGCTTTCAGAAATGCGTTTTTTTTCAGCCTTACATACATCTGGAAATACATGCAGACAAGTGTTCAGAAAGACACACAGTTATGCAAATGCACATCTTGTACTCATGGATACTCATGCAGCAACACACTCAAAAGGCAAACACTCATCTCATCTTTAATTATGCTCACAATTAGCTGAAAGCACGATTATATAATTTTCAAGGTGACATGGTTCACTAAACAGCCAAATTAATACCTCAATATGCATGAATATAATGTTGTTATGAGTGTTGAAAATCGTGCAGTTGTCATTGTGTTTATCTAGTAAGGTAAACTGTACTTTGAAGATTCTCCTAAATGGTCTTGTGAATAGGATGTGTTAAATGTGTGTAGGTAGTGCATCTTGTGGTTTTGAGGATGCACTAACCCTTGAAATATTTTCCTAAGGGGTGGCAGGATCCAAGGTGTATGTGCTGCAGGCTATCTTTGTGTGTCTGGGAGTGCAGATTTTACCCCTCAGGGACCCCTGTCTAACCTGACACAGTGTCGGTGGGGCGTGCAGTGTGCTGGACCATGTCCACCAGGTACTGTGCACCAAATTCTGCACCAAAGTAAAACATACCCAAAACTACCAATAGTTAGTAATTAAGCTTTAATTTTTAGAATTTTGATTTTGAGAGTTATTTATTCATTTTTTCCGACAGCTATTACTTCTATTGTTACTGCCTATAAATTTGTATTGCAGGATTTTACTGTCCGGTGGGCACAGAGGGGGCTAAATTGTGTCCCGCAAACACCTTCAGAAGCTCCCCAGGAGGTGCTAGCCTACAGGACTGCTTACTCTGCCCACCTCAGCATTGGTGCAAACCTGGTACGACCTTTAATGATGGTTTGATATGTTTTTCTGAGTTAATGTACTCAGGTTTTCAGGGTAAAAAAAGAAGTTTAAAAAATGAAAAGATTTTTGGACAAATAGTTATTGAGCAGTATTGAAAGGGAGTAGCTCAGTTTTTGAGATGGTGATTCAGTCTCAAAGCAGAGGAACAAAGAAAATTGTATAGTGACAGCTCTGAAAGTAAGACAATGAGCTCCTATTTTCCGCCTGAATGAGCAGATTTTAATCCTTATGCAGCAAAATTCTTGCTTGTTTTCCCATTGGGTAGTTAATTTCAGTCATTGTGTTTCATGTTGACCATAGAGAAAACCGCCAAAAAAATTACTAAACATGGCCTCATGAAAGGTTAGTAGAGCAGAACTGTAACCAGGAGCAAGAGGCGATCAGCATATTGTTAGAATAATTCCTCAGCTGATATGCAAGAGTCAGAGAGCAAATGTGGCATAAGTCAACCATTTTCCCCTAAAATGATGTTTTGTTTATTTGCAGGAGATCCAGTGCTCCACCTGTGTCCTGCTGGTCATTACTGTGATGGTCTGCCTGGCAGTGACTTCAGTAGAGGGACAGGACCCAGACCTTGTCCTTTGTACACTTACCGAGCCTTCCCTGGAGCAGGCAGCAAGGGTGACTGTCTGCCCTGCCCTCCTGGCTCACACTGTAACAGCACAGGTCTGAATCTCAAACAGCAAACACGGCCCAGTAATTACACCGACAAATGTAGCTAAGCCCTTTCTATCAAAGCTGAACCCATTTTTTTTTTTTTATTATATTCTGCTCGTAGTTTAATATGATCTGTTCTCTTTGATGGCGTTTGAAGTTACTTTTGCAAGGACAGATCTGAGAAATTATCCTCCAGGGTTGTTTTAGGTTGTGTTTATGCCAACCATTACTTTATTTTAAATTTGTGTCTGGGATAAGAGCGTCAGAAGACAGCAAATTCATAATGGTTCAGGTGTTTTTCATTCAAGGTGATGGTGCAGCAGATTTATTTCTACTTAGGAAACTTTTATTTTTCAGGCCTTACAGACTACTCCAACAGTCTCTGTTCGCCCGGTTTCTGGTGCAGTGGGTCTGGACCTCCCATCCTCTGCCCTGCAGGCACTAAGAGACCAGTTCCCGGAGCTGCTGCACCCAGCCAGTGTGAACCCTGCACAGGGGGAACCTTCTGCCCAGATCCTCAGGCTACAGGAAAGCCCAATGTGGAGGGGATACCCTGCAGGGCCTCTTATCAGTGTCACACAGGCATGTGTATCTCCACATTCTGTACATTCTGTATGTGATGAGTGTATTAAATGCCTTTCTCCCCAAAAGTAGCAATAATGTTCGCCAGTAGAAATATTCCACTCCTAATCCAGGTGCAGTGTCAGAGCAGTTGTGCAGAGCTGGCTCATACTGTGGACCTCAGACCTCTGACCCTCAAGTGTGTCCTGAAGGTTACATTTGTCCAGAGGGATCCCATTCTTACCACAAACAACAGTGAGTGCATGAAAGGTCCAATATGATATGGCTGACATGCAAATGAGAGGCTTTAGCTGTGAGATGATGAAAGCCTAAATGGGATCGGACTGATTTTACACAGTGGGGGTTTAAAGCTTTATAAATAACCCTGTTGCCGTGCCCTGCAGCTGTCCATTTCCCTACTACTGCCCAGCCAACAGCTCTGCCATGAAGTCCTGTGATGGAGGCTCCATGCCTGTCAACACCAGTGGGCTCAGAGGATCCAAAAACAGCGGCTGTCGTGTGTGTGAGGGGGGCACTTATCGTCCTTACATATCTGCCATTCTACGGTGCATCCCATGTCCACCAGGATACTTTTGCCCCCCTGGTACTTTATTTACTTCCACAAAGAAATTCCAGACCTTTAGGTGTACAATGTTTATTTTATTCTCAACGTCAGTCAATTAATTCAACAGGTACAAACCACTACAAGAGTAACCCTTGTCCTCTTGGATGTGTCTGTCCCATGGGATCATCCCAGCCCATTCCTTGTCCTCCTGGCTCCTTTGGTAACTTCACTCATGCTGAGAAAATAAGTGACTGTCACACATGTCCAGCTGGCACCTTTAACCACTTGTCAGCTCAGAAGGCCTGCTTTCCCTGTGGCAGTTCTTCCACTTCCCTAGCAGGTTTGGTCCTACGAGATGACTCAGATCAGTTTAAATGTTTTTTAAGAAATTAAGTATATCTATTATATTTTTAAGTGAAAATAAGGATCCAGTTGTCTGCAAGCCCATGCATCATCAGCATCATTAATCGCTAGCTGTGAATCTTTTGTTTCTGAGGCTAGAGGTCCCAAAATTTAGTCAGCCCATGATCATTACCGTATTATTTAAAACATTGCCTAAGTGTCCAAGGTAATAACAGTTTCAAAAGGGTTGTTTGTCTCTTCAGATAAGACTTCTGTATCTAACCTCTCTTCTCAGGCTCTACTTCTTGTACCTGCATTGGTAAGAATCGTGCATTCCAGCACTCAGATGGCTCGTGTTTGTGCAGAACTGGTTTCATCTTCTACAATGATCTGGATTTCGAAAGCTCAGCATCTGACAGTGAACTGGACTGCCAGCCTGAGGTCTGCAGATGCTTCGTCTTCATCTGACCTGTTTGCGCTTTACTCACTTGTTTTACTTGATTGCTTTACTTTCTCTTTTTTAGATGTTTGTGTGTGTGTTTTAGGTAAACAGACGGTGTGCCACAGGACAAATACGTCTGGCAGCATCCAGAGAGTGTGTGTCACCATCACTCTACTCTTGTAATATCACCTGCGGACCACATGGAGGAACTCTGGATGTGGAGATGGGCATGTGAATCTCACCTTTCAGTTACATCACTGTTTTAAACAGTATCCTGTAAAACCTACTAAATCTATAATGAGATACTTAATAATTACCTGGTACATTGTATGTCTTTGTGTCTGCTCCTGATGCCCCAGCTGTCAGTGCGAGCGCTACGTGTCTGCTGAAGAGCTTTGTAATACATCCTGCCTTTCCAGAATGCCCCAGCTCTTAGCCCAGGTCTCTCCAGACGGACACTTGCTGCTCACCCTCAAAGAAAGAGACAGTGTGATCTGGGCCAGGGTAAGAGAGAGGTGACAAGGCCATTGAATAATCAAAGCTTGACTATAATTAAACGATGACGAAATTAACTTATGCCTGCTTACCAGTTTTACTTAATATATGCATGAGACAGGATTTTGGGAAGCTGCAACCACCAGATAAGAATAAGCACAAATCTATCATTAGTATTGTACGGATGCAGCCCAGACTCTTCTCAGACGGTAGGGTCTAGCTAGATTGATTATTTGGCATGCCACTTATTAATTTCTCCGCCCGTCTGAGTCTCAGCAGAATACCTTGAGATATGATGCAGCTCTCTTAATTTTTTACCTGGTTCATCAGCAGTCTATGTGCGTGTTTTGTGTGTGTGTGCCCTTGAGTTCATTTTTTCCTATTTAGCATACCTAACTCATCATTTTAGAGAGTCATTTTAACGCAGCTATCTTTCTCTATTACAGGAAATAGTACTTTATATCTAAATTTTAGACCATTGCGGTGTAAATAAACATTATTTTACCATAATTTACACATTTACACATGGGAAACATAATTTGAATGTAGAATTATTGAAAAGAAAAATCATTACTCATATTTTTGCCAAAAATAAAGTCAGTGTTGCATATTCCAAATTCAGTAAACAGAAACACAATATGCCATAAATGTTATTCATGTTATCGCTGCTGTAAAAACAGTTAACGCACAGCTCATATGCAGAGATATGCCCTGAATCTTATGAAAGTCATCATCTCAAAATTAGCATTGATAGCTTGTCATTTTGTGCTGCAATAACACTTCATTGAGCTTTTTTTCTGTTAACATACAGACCATGACGAATGTTTTAGGACCAGATATCCACATAAAGAGTATTAATAAAATCCATTTGGTCCAGTTTGACACTGGAGGAGTGTTTGGTTGGATTCCCACACAGACAGAGGTCGTCAGTCAGTTTCTGTCAGGTGACCCAAACCTGTGTTATGGATTTACTTGATTTTTACTGTACCATTCAACCCATTTAATTTGTGTATCAGGACGTTTACTGAAAATTTAAGTTAATATAACCCTTATTTATGGAACCAACAGATCTCCCAGACACCGGACCCAGAATGAGGAGAAACACAAATGATGATGTTGGCAAAGCCAACTCAGCTGTCCTTCCTCGTATCCCCAACCCCATCACCTGTCTGTCAGCTGGTGACATGGTCATTTTTGATATCACCATCAACCACACTGGTAGCACTGGTTTTATTTATTTTCATGCTGATTTCATATGACAGTAAACACTGCAAACCTGCTCTACCTTTATTTTACCTCCCTAAGACCGTCATCTCAGCCACTTCCCAGTGTATCAGAAAGACCACCTGTTTAACAGTAACCCCAGCTGGGACTTTGGTGCCTTCAGACGCCTGCAAATACTCATGAAGCAGACGAACTTCAATTATACAAGGTAGTGTTGAGCCAGTGGTACAGGAAGAGACTCAAGACATTTATTATTAGAAATCTTATTTTTTAAATTCCTTTCCTTTTTTCAGGTTTGCCCATGTGTTCTCAGAGAAAGGGAAGTATGTGTTTGTGGACAGCGCTGTCCCTGAGTGGAGTATGGTGGTGGTCGTCAGCAAGGAAGGGACAGAGTGTGACCCTCGAGCCTCCATCTTCCAGCCCATGACCTCGGCACAGCTGGTCAAGCACGGGATATTCAAGCAGCACAGACTCAACCTTTTACCTGACTGGGGAGTGATAGCAGGTTTGCATCCCTGCTGGCTAATCTGCATTTCATTTTGCAGGCATATGGCTGTAATGAGTTCACCTTTACTATGTTTCCATTGAACAATGTGTAGGTATGTTGAGTCTACTGCTGGTGGCTGTTGTGGTTGTGACCACCACAGTGCTGGTTCTGCGTCCCGGAAAAGCAAAGCTTGTCTCCCGGTGGAGGACTAAGCCAAAGTGGCGCCGTCTTGGGGAGCCCTTCTGTCCTGTGGGCTGTGTTTGCAGTGGAGACAGGTACAGCATCATGGCTCTACATCCGAACTGATGGCGTGTTTCATCTGTGTCATGACAGTTGGCTGTAAAAAAATATGAACAGAGCTTCCTGAAAATTACATAGAGTTATAAAGTTACAGAACAAGTGCCTCCCATTTCCATTCTTTCTAATGGCCACCAGGGGGAGTGACCCCACTGGTTTCAAAAATAATTCTTATTGAATGTAAGCTTATGAGAAAATTAGCCTCCGTCTTACTTAATTTATTACCACAGTTACAGTGTATTAATGTGTTTATGGTCCCAGTCACCAATTTCAAATGTTTTTCTATAGCTTGATGGTAATTTTGTCTTTTGTGGTCCCACTTGGAGAAAATTACATGATAATGTAATGTGGTACAGGCAAAAACCTGTCAGCCCTTTTTTCTCATTGTTACTTCTAACCTCTATACCAGTCTACAAGCCATGTTAAAATAGCCACGTACAGTAAATGTAAACACGGTCTTCTCCACATAGAGCCTTATAGAAAGCTCACATAGGCTCAGTAGACTCCTTGCAACTTTATATTGTGAGTTTGACTTATGTTTTTAACTTCTTTTAGGTGCAACAAACTGATACAAAAGTTTTTTTTAATTCCTCATAACTTTTTAAACAAATGTGACCTCTGGTGGCTTTGGGACAAGTGACATTAACGAGTGATGTTGGCACAAACCTGAGCACTTTTTTTTATGCATCTATTGTATGATACAGTAGCTTGTTTTATAAATTCATTGTTGCATTTACTATTGACTTTGTATTGAGGACATTAGAGGTTTACTGTACATATACTAGTGCATGTATGGCTTTGTTTTGGTGTTTCAGCATAACTGTCTCAAGTCATGGAGGCTTCCTGGGGGGCAGGGGTGTCGGAGAAGGAGTAGAGTCTGAGGAGCCTGCTGTTTCAAAAGGAGGTAAAAATCCTTTTTTCCAGTTGAATCCTGCAAGATAATTTTGTGACTTGTATTCTTCTACACTACATGCTAAAAGATTTTGGTCCACACACATGATTCTTAGTTATAGCTATATATGTTTTACCATTTTTTTTTGGCAAAAGACCACTTCACTGTAATTCTATAATTTGATATCAACACAAAATATCTACAGCACAGCTCTGTGAGGCTGCACAGCTGTGCTTTTAACTAAATTCTATGTATAGCCTGGCTAAAGGTATACAGAGTATACAGCATATGGGATTTTATGATTACGGTGTATACACAGCCTTAAGAAGGGCGGCACAGCGGTGCAGTGGTTAGCACTGTCGCCTCACAGCAAGAAGGTCCTGGGTTCGTTTCTGGGGCAGGGCGTTTCTGTGCGGAGTTTGCATGTTCTCCCTGCGCCTGCGCGGGTTCTCTCCAGGTGCTCCGGCTTCCTCCCACAGTCCAAAAACATGCAAACTGGGGGTTAGATTAATTGGTCACTATAAATTGCCTGTAGGTGTGGATGGTTGTTTGTCTCTCTATGTCAGCCCTGCGATGAACTGGCGACTTGTCCCCTGCCTTTGCCTGAAGATGCTGAGATAGGCTCCAGCCCCCCCCCACGACCCCTAACGGGATAAGCGATAGAAAATGGATGGACATAGCCTTGAGCCTCTTTACATATTATAGCTCACTGCAAGCATGTTTTGTCAAATCCAATAAATAAAACCCTTCATTTTTATAATTCTGCACCACTTCATAAAAGGTTTCTCAAACACGCGCACACAGACACATAAAAAACGAAAACTCTTATTTAGATGACTAATTTTCAATTAATTTCCTGTTGTTTATTTCTACAACATGGTCTGTGATAATGTGTAAACAGCAGAGTTGATTTAGTGTTTCTCACCTTGTCCAGCCTTACTGGGCATTTAAATGTCAAATGGCCAAGTCATTATGAAACCATCACGCATGACCAGATAGCAGTTAACAGTCCATTCAATCATCTGATTGATGACTAAGAAAATAATGGTTAATATCACACTTTAATGGCTTGCACTGCTATCTCTTGCTCTCTCGTTAGCCTCAGCAATTTGAATTCATGTGCTTATCACCCACCAGATGCACCATCCCGGCCAGTCTGTAACGCTAGAGACACACTTACGGAGTCATTATGAAACAAAGTTAAGAAAGCTTTTGGTTTTAAGAAGGGGCCATTCGTCAAGAGAGTATCTCAATTCTTAAAGCTGCCACACCAGGGTGTTTTTCCAACTTGTGTGAACTGACATTTACGAGTTCCTTTTAGGAAGTCTGTCAGGCTGCTGTGATTTGGAGGAGTTCAATGTGAAGACTCTATATGACAAACTGGAGGATCAGAACCTCCATATAGCCTCACAACTGGCTCGACACCGTAAAGACACACAGGAGTTTTATAAAAACATTTGTCAACAAACTGAAACAGTGAAGGTGAGATTTGCTGTCTTGAAGTGTTCAAATAATCAAGAAAATTTAGAACACGTGGCTCAAGTGCCATAATTAAACGATTTAAGATTGTATATATTTGTTTCAGAATATATTTGAAAATATGGACTCTAAAAGACTAAGTTTTCTGCGGGAGCTGCTAGTCCAAAATTCACTAAAGGATAACCGATCGAACTGCAGTGCAGGAGAAAGAGACACTCAAGGTAAAACCACATGATGATATGTGATTAGTGAAACTGATCCTTGCAAAGTGTTTGGCGTAGAGAAATGGAGGACTCTGTATTTGCCTTCATCTCTGTATGATACACATGAAGCTAAAGCATGCAGCTTAACTTAAAGAAAATACCACTGTGTAATGATATCATTTTGTGCTTTTACTGTGGGTTATGTGTGGATTAACCAAATGGGATTTTGTAGCTATGTAAGTAAGCTTTAGAAGTAATGGTAGGTGGACCCTCAGACAGAGCTGGTCGGCTAGTTCCTTCTTATGCTACGGTTGGGCCATTCAGGAAAACATTGCGTCTTGGTCAAAAAAATTCTCAAATAGTGGCTACATAGTACACTTAAATGTACCATCTACATCATTCATTAATTTTTGTTCTGCTTATCTGGGGTCTTATCCCAGATGCAGCATGCTAGATAGGGTATTACACCCTGCCCCCCCCTCTCTCCATGGCAACGCTCTATAACTCCTCCTCAGAAATCCTGAGGCGTTCCTATGCCATATGAGATATATAATCCCTTGACTGAGCTTTAACTCTGCCTGGGCTTCTTCCCAGTTGGACACACTATGGAAATATCTAAACGGTGGGCATCCATGCAGGAGCCACCCTCATCTGATGCCCAAGAATTGATTCATAAATTGTGAAAATTGTGGACCTACAACTAATCAGAACAGCATGATTGCTCGTCAAATCTGCATAGGTGACACTCATCTGTCGTTCTGTCAATCCCAGCCCATATTAGATAGGCAGTGGTTTATTGACTGGTATTAAACCAGGCCTGACGGATTTTTCATTTTCTGGGAGTATGGGCAGAAATATCTGCTAAAACAACCGAAGCGTGACCTCACAGATTTGTTTATTTCAGAGACTAAGATAACACAAAAGTTTTGAAGAATTTCATTTAAATCCACTGACATCCATTATTAAATGAATTCTTCATTCCCTTCATCCCAGCAGAGGCTTTTGTGGCGCTACTAGAAGCTGTTCTGAGGTCAGCGGAAGCCCTCCTATGCCGGCTGACAGCAGGAGTCTGGCAGAACCAGGATGTGCCTGCTCCCCCATTCTGTCACACTGGTCCTCATATTGTCAGGGAATGTGAGCAACAAGCTGCTGACGCCAACATGTGCTTTACACAGGTACTGCAGTGGCACTTCTCCTGTTTGTTGCAAATACTAGTATTGGAATTATTACTTCGATATAATATCTTCATCAAATATTTGCCTACAGTTTTCATCAGCAACTATGACCAAGGCAGAAGTGCTTCCCCATGACCCAGGTAAAAGAACACATCTATACAAAAGCAACATTTCCCAGAGCAGCTGGATGTTTTGTCATTGCCTGTGGGGTGATTCAGTCTTGTGCAGTCCATCTACAGAGTACAGCTCCTTGTCTGAGTGACCATGACCTGTCCACATTGGTCAGTATGTCTCCTTTGTTCAAGACACTTCAGCAGATCCAGCAGTGTTTGAAGAACCTTACCGCAGCTGAGTCTCATCAGCATCTCCACAATGGTGCAGAAACATGATTGAAAAAGGCTCAGTCCAAGAACTCATATAGACAAAATAAATTTATATATGAACTTATAACAGATACACACATCTCGTCAAATATAAAGCCATATTTTCTATTCGTTAAAGCAGCAGAGCATTCTGTCCAGGAGAGCTGTGATGGGCTACTTACCCCGACGGCGCTGGACAGCCTATCACCTCAGCACTCCGCCCTTTTCCTGTTTGGCTGCCAGGTGATGCGGTGGCTTGCAGACCACCCTCCATTCCCATCCGTGCTTCTGCTCCTGGCTAAGTCAATCCCTGTTTCTTCAGCCCCCTCTGAGAAGGATCTGCTGGGCCAACGTTCAAAGGATTTTTACTTTGATGCAATCAATCAAATCCTTTATCTGCCAGAGACGAAGCTCCAGCACGTGGGACATTTTATCGCTGCCATTGTGCAATCCATGGCCCACATAGCATCAGGTAATCAGACAGATAACTGAAGATAGTCTTGGTGTTTCAGCTGAAGGCAACTGGTCTTCTTGTAGTTTCTTGAAAACGTTTGGCCTCTCATCCAAGTGGCTTCAGCTGAAACACCAAAACTACCAACTAGACCTGGATGTCTGAGAATCTACACAGACATAACTGAAGATACAATGGCTTGAGTCATGGGCTTGCGACAGTGGCTCAGAACAGTATAACAAATCAAGCAATCATCTTTTAAAGCACAAAATATGTAATCCTTTTTCAAAACAATATATTTGTTTGTTTGTTTTTTTACTGTATGTTTTTTAATCCAGGATCTAAACCGCAGAGCTTAATGCAAGCCCTCAATGAGGCAATTTCAGCTTTAGGCGTTCAGCTCTTCAACTTTTCTTTCAAAGGCAGCAAAGCAGAGGTACGTAAGGGCTATTCAAGGCTCACTCTTTATACTCATGTGGGAGCAGGGCAGATGACTTTATATGCTTTCTTTTTCAGTTAAACTTCAATGGTCCAGAGGGGCAGTACGGCACATTAGCTGAGGAATTTCTCAACATGAGAGTTCCCACTGAAGCGCAGTTCACTGACCACCTGTTGGCGAGCAGGTTGGTGGGAACAATGAAACATACAGCAGAAAAGAGGACACCCTTTCATCTCAATAGGGCTGCTCTAAAGCTTCTCTGTATGTGTTCCACTTTTAGACTTGAGAAATATAAATATTTCAAGTTGGAGCAGCTCATGATGAACCTCAAACAGAATTCAACTGAGGACACAAACATTGGTAAGACAATTGCTCTTTTCTGGTATGATGCAATTAGGTCATACAATATGCTAAATCAATGGCAGTATTTGTTGTTACCAAAACATTTCACACCATGCCTCACTCATAAAATATGTAACTACAACAACAGTGACAGATATGTATAAACAAAATATGTCACTTAAAATCAACACTTACAAAGCTTTATTGTTGCAAAATGCAATTATTGAACTTTTATTTTGCTTATTCATTGAAAAAAACTAATTATGCATCTTTGAAAATTAGAATATGATGCTTTTTTTTTTTTTTTTTTTATAAGTAA
>KV751316.1:5166420-5182961 GCA_001698575.1 Mola mola
CTGCATCAAGCGCTCCCTTTCCCCATTTATTCTTCCCTCTGCTAGTTAATTCTAATGGGCAGAAGCCGTCATTAGTGCTTACTGGCCCGCATGATCTTTGATTTACTCTCAGTATTGTGACTCTTCAGTCTCTCCGGTGCTCACAGGGCTGTGTAATCGGATTTATGTCTTTTTAACACTGTCTGAGTTTTGTGTTAGATTCACCGTTGGATGAGCAAAGTGCAAAAAGTTGTGACCGCAATAAGAAAAACTGGACCATGAGTTTATTGGTACAGATAAAAAAAAACCATGTGGTTATATTCTCAGTCATGGACTGAAGAGTGAAAATCTCAGTGACTATATGGCAGTTTGTACTAAAAAAGTGTGATGATTTAAAGCTCTTTCTTTAAAGGGCTGGTTCACCCCAAATTCATTCAAACCTCTAATTCAATTCTCCTGGGATGCAGGCAGGCAAAGCATCAAAATATATATTTATAAAGCTCACCAGGGCTGTCTCCAGAAATCATGACCCAATTACCTGCGATAATCCACAGACCTTGTTGTGCACAATTTCATGTTGGAACTATTTTCTCTCTGTGTGACTGTGCATCTATTCCTGGGTGCTATCTTATTTAGCAAGGTAACATCACAGCTCTAGCATGGAGGGTGCCATTGATGTTTGAATCCCCTCTGCCCTGTCATCAGAACAAGCCTCTAGCCTTGAGTACATTTTTCTTTCCGTCTGCGTAATGATGTGATGTAGTTTGTTCCCACATGAAACTGCTCAGAGCAAGATCTATGGATCTAAGATCTTGAGCAACCTCAGTCGTTTCAGTAATTTGTGATTGTGATTTCAGTAAAGACAAAACGCTTTGAATCTCTTATTAGCACTGTTACCACCAAAAGTCAAATCTAGTGCCATTACATCGCAAAGAAGCTGCTGTATCATTAATGACAAATATTGAAAACATTTGTGCAGTATATTGATCACTTTTCACTGTGCAATTAGTGAAGCAAATTTTCCTGTTTCAATCCAAAAATGATCATCTAATGTGGCTCAGCTACAAAAAGTCTGAAAGTACACATATATCTGTGAGTATATTATCATCTCTTACTTCACCAAGCATTTGTGCACTTGAGTTTTCCACATCGCACCTGTGTCACACAAGTTTTCATACTGGAACAGGATTTATTTCCAAGTATGATGTCACAACATTATCTTTTTCATGTGCAACTTAAACACAGAGGTGAGGACGTTCAGGAATGTGAAAAGAACCTCCCGGTATTTGTTCATGCATTCAAAGTGAAGAACTATTTTGACTGGAGGGGGACAGACATGAATATTTAGACTGAGCGTTACCGCTGAACTACATATGTCAAATGTTTCCACGTTCCTCCAGTCCACCTGAGCCAGCCAGTCTGTGTCGATGTCCCATCTGCAACGGAAGTGGTCCTGGGGGAGTCCATGAAGCTGACCTGCATTGCCTGTATGAAGAGGGAGGAGATCAAAGCAAGGACACGTGTGGATTGGTACTACACACCCACAAAAGAAACAAACGTCAAACCCAACCGGACTCATGTAGGTTCCAGCATTATTTTACAGGATATGACATGTGCCACGTGTTTTCATACCAGTGAATTTATTTCATGCATGCCTCTCATCTCTCCTAGATATACAAGTATGAGAGCGATCGCTGTTTTGAAACAGATGGACCGTTTAAGGGCCGTCTGCGCTGGATAGGGAGCAAGGACTTGCAGGACCTCTCCATTTATCTCAGCAATGTCACCTATAATGACAGTGGTTACTATGAATGCCACGTACAGCGCAAGTTTGAATTTGACTTCTTCACTCCCTCAGTCACCATTGTCAAGGACATCACGTTGTTGGTGAAGGAGAAAGGTGCGGCTAATAGTTTCCCACTGTCTGCCATGCCACTTAATCCTGTTGTTAGCCAAACATTTGGTCCACAGCGCAGCTTGGTGTTGTTCTGGGATTCTGTGCTGACATGAGTTAGTTTAATGGGGTTATTTTACCCTTTTAAAATGAGGCAAGGAACACTTTTTAAGCCCAAAGCAAATACTGAATGACTTTTGTTTATTATAATATATTTAACATTCATATTTATATAAATTTAAATCCAGTGGTGGTCTAGCAGCGTCTCACCAAGAGTGTTTGTAATGCAGTCTCTTAAATATGCAATGCACACAGAATTGTTCACACATATTCAACTATAGCTTTGTTAAGCTGGTCAGCAGTGGTTATTTTAAGTGAAAACTAATCCAAAAAGATGGTACCAGCTTTCTTTCACATTACAATTTGTGTAATACACTTCAGAATGCAACCACGTGTGAAACTGATCTTGATTAGTCCTTGCTCTCTGCATAGACCATGTTTCTGCCCTAACTTTTATTCAACTTTGACATTTGCCACTTCTTCCTAAACCAGTTTAGCTTACATCTCTGGTTAGCTTTTGCATTGCTGTACTTTTGCTGTATTAAGAATTAGCTCGCAGAGTTACGCTTTCAAAGTAGCTTTTGGTCGGCTTTTAGGGTTTGGCTTCTTAAACTGGAAGCAATAACGTCATTATAATGATAGAATGGAAGTTGTGGAGCTTCAGTGACATCATCAGTCAGCATTGCAGGCGCAAGTTCCAAGAAGAGCACCAGGCATTGGAGCCAGTTTCACTGGAAATGCAAAAGTTCATTAGAAAGACATCAAATCACTGTTGAGAATTTTAGCCTTTAGCATTTTTGTTATGTCAATCATTTAATATCGGATGTGTTTGATTTGTGTCACTTACTGGGAATCTTACTGGGAAAGTGCCTCAAAGTCCGAGAGTCTGAGTGTGGAACGTAAATATTTACGATGACATAGCTGCGCGGTAAATGCTGGAGAGGATTAGTGTGGATATAGAGGTCCCTGCTGGTAAAAACACAAGTCTGTGCAGTGTTGACTTCTGTGCTTTAAGTGTTATTTTTGTGCTGTACAGACCCGTCCTTCAATGTGTTTATCAGATCATTTTAAGTGTTTTTTGTATTTTAAAAGATATATTTCTCATTGTTTTCTTCACTCAGTGAATGCAGCAGTGTCAGGGTTGTCTGCCAATAACTACACCTCTTTTATTTCTCTCCCTTTGCTGTGTCTGTACTTCATGGAAATAATTGTTTGCCATTTTTTGTCTGCTTTTATTGATCATCAAAGCTTTCTTCTGTTGTCAGTGAAGGGGTTAATTCAAACCAACTTCTTTGCTATCTAATGTAAGGGGTAATGTATTTTGCTTCCTCAATGCTTGGCTTGCTGAATGTGTCATTTTCCACCAAGGTCGAATATACAATACAACATGTATATTTGGAACTACTAAATTCTTCCCATTTTTAACTTTTAAAATCTGCTTGCACAGTAGTTCACTATCGGTGTATATGAAAGATAGGCTAGCTTTATCCCAAGTGCAAATTGGATTATGATTATCCTCAATAGTGCAAATTTCAAATACATACTGCAGTTTAAGCTTTTATACATATTAGAGAGCCTCTCCTTCACATCCCATTCATGTGTGTTATCAAATTTCACAAAGCTGTCAGGCAGTGTACTGTAAATTATAGCTTGGGAATCATGTTACTTTACTGATGTCCAGAGCGGTAGGATAGATTAGCTCATTGCAAACATATCTGCACTTTTCCCAACTGGGATTACATTACACTAACAGCCTCTATTTGCAGAGTTTACAGAATCATATCAGTGAAAGCTGTCAACTGTATGGTCAGCAGGCTTTCTGGAATTTGGTACACACTCATTTGCACAGTGGTTCAAAGAGGCTTCAGATGACCCTGCAATGAAAAATGTTTGAGTTCAATTGTAAGGTGCCCGATTGTGCAGTGAAACAGTTTTTTTTTCTCACTGTCATCATCACATCCATGGACCTCTGTCTGTGCAAAACATGCAAAGTTTATGGAGGCCGATATGTTTCATCTGCCGCATGAATTAGAAAAATATCTGATGTACCAAAACTTCCTAAATTCCTTTTTTATATTGCTCGTCTTATGGGATCACCACTTTGTTTCTGAAAAGAAAGAGCTGGAACTGTAATTGATATTGGGAGATTCTTGATTTTACGACTTTCAGATAAATTTGTGTATTTTTGCCCAGCCTGTTTCAGTGTTCGTAAAGGCCCCTGAATCATGTAAAACATTTTTTTTTTTTTATCAAGGAATCCTTAAATAAAATATAGATTTCATTATATTGCTTGTCTTATATGCATAAACTCAAACATGACCCCAAAAATGAAACAATCATGTTCTTTGAAGTAAAGTCTGTGTCATGCCCTGAGAACTGCTGTGCTTATCCATGATATTACATGTAAATGGAACCTTGTGGAGTTTTTGACCACTGACTGTGCTATGGAGCTTTGTTTTTATAAGCGGGCTGCTGTTTTGTACACTTGCATGTTATCTAAATGTAGCAATTTAACAACAACAGCAGCGAAGATGAAAACCTTGCACAAGTGAGCATGGATGTAAACAATGCACATGAACATAAAAGGGAAATATTTTTAATGAGGCTTGAAACTGGCATGTCCATTGAATGTAAATATCACTTGTTTAAAAGAAAACTCCACTTGGCACCTTTAACTCCCTATTGACTTTATCATTGTACTACAGGGATGGTCGTAATGTTCTGTTCCCAGCATAACTGGCATAATTTATCCATCAAATCTAGTATCTTTGAATAAGATGCACATTAAAAAGCATGCTTTCCCTTGGCTTAAAATTCAGCTGTGTATTTATAATGAATATTGTAAAATATGGAATTGGAACTTGGAGAAAGATCACAAAAATATTCTCTTCTCCATTATGAATGACAGTTGATTGTGGCTCAGCAGTGATGCACATACATGAACAAGCTTAGCGTAGTCTTTTAACCTGTGAATAAATAAGTCTCCTCTGCTCTGCAGACACAAAAAAAACATTCAGACATGGAAAGCCTTCTGAATAAAACATGTTCCCTGCTCTTGTTTTGTGCTCCACAGCCAGTGAAGACACTACAGCGTTCTACTCTGAGATCCTGATGTATGTGCTGCTGGTGTTCTTGACCTTCTGGCTGCTAGTAGAGATGGTCTACTGCTACAGGAAGATCTCCAAGTCTGATGAGCAGAATCAAGACACAGCGTGAGTCTTACACAAATGCACAAATGCAAAGTCAGATGCAAATGGAGATAGTTGATGACTGCGACGCCACTGTATGACACAACACATCACGGTGGTGTGTGCCACAGGTACATGCCTGAGTTTCTGCTCTACACAATAATAGTTTAAATTCTCAGAAGCACGTCAGGTAGAGAGATATGGGAATCAGCCTAGAGGAAAAGAGGTCAGGATATAGAGGAAGGGAAGGAGTCGGACATGCAGATTGACAGACAGAGAGGTAATTGGGTCTGCATCAGTTTGTAACCCTCCTGCAACGGTAACCTGATTTTTCATGTTGACTGCTTGACAGACATGAATAATTCTAAGTACTGCTGACTGCTCTTTTTTCTGAACAACCTTTTTACATCCTTGGTGGATTTGCAGCTCCACCAGAAAACAGACTGTTTGCATCACCTTGTCAGCACTGACAAAGACCAGAGTGCGCCTGTACAGTCAGCTCCCACTGGACTGTCAGGGTGTTGACGAGGCCAGTTGATGTGAATGACAACCTTTGGAAAGGCAATTTATGTCCCAAACACTACAGCCACAGATAACACACGGCTGATGGTGTGCTGATCCATTGAACGTGTTACTGTGGACAATTAATGTTGAGTGTAAGTGTTACTCCTGCAGTGATGCGATTAAGCTGAACACTACTTATAAACACAATCTGACAATATGATAGAAAAATATACTGTAACACAGTACGATCTAAGAGTGACATGTTTTTTGTTTTATTTCTACTATCTAGTTTACCAGGCAAACAAAATATTTTATTTTACAGGTGACATGTTAATCATTTTTTGCAGAGTTTCTTGGAAAGAGCCCATAATTTGGTGTTAGCAAAAAGGGAATTTTAGTGAAAAATATTACCCCATCATTAATCAATGTATTGTTTAGAATATTACAGCGTATATTTGTATTTATATGCTATAATTATTATTACACATTATTATTAACCACAAAACAATACGACTATAGAAATCTATCTTATAATAGTATAATATATATACACACACACACACAGTTTTTAATGCAAATATAACCCAGCGAATGACACAAGATAAAATAAATAGTAAGGTTATTTTTATAAAATCAGTCAATAATGGATGTAGATGGAATTGTACAAATACATGTAACATTTAATGGTACATTAATACCAAGAGGGAGTTGACTTTTAATTATGTAATTAGAAATTAGATTCCACTTTGCCCTTAGTGTTCACAGTTTTTAATGCAAATATAACCCAGCGAATGACACAAGATAAAATAAATAGTAAGGTTATTTTTATAAAATCAGTCAATAATGGATGTAGATGGAATTGTACAAATACATGTAACATTTAATGGTACATTAATACCAAGAGGGAGTTGACTTTTAATTATGTAATTAGAAATTAGATTCCACTTTGCCCTTAGTGTTGAGTTAAAAGTCAGTGATCCATAAACAGATCGAGAGTGCACATCAAGTCAAGCATCAAGTGATTTAATGTGTATAACTCAATAAACTTCATAAGTGTCTGCAGCCGGAAGAGTTGATGGCCATTACTGACCTGAGTGTCAGCACATCCCACAGTGAGAAGTTAGGCCCACTCAGTGGGGCTGTTTTTGTGGTTTGCCCCTTCACTTCCTGCGGCATAATGGATACAAACCGTAGTTAGAGCGTTTTGTGATGTGTTAATTCCTCCGATCATTTCAGTTATGTCACTCCAGGAAAAAGGATGAGAGAGCAGCGCAAGCGACAATCTGTCAAAAAGATGCGTAATGAGGTTATGTTTAACATTTGCAGAAAAAAACAATATTCTCACATTACAGTGATGGTTTTATTGCTCTGGTTTACATTTTTATGGCATCATGAATTAGGGAAAAATATGAAAGCATTAGATTTTGAGTGCTGCTCCATCCTTGACCTGCAGTGGTTTGCGGTGTTTGTTGGTAGAGACCACCAACCCTTTTTCTTTTTTTTCCTCTTAACAATCTGCCTGCAGGACAAACTACCTAGCCATTCCCTCTGAGCAGAAAGCAGCTCCAGACACTCCTGTTACCCAATAAAAGGGGTTTTCAGTGACACGGTGTTCTACATGTGGCTCCCGCGACCTCATCCAGATCAGTAAAATCACCGCCTCCCCCCCGTTTCTCTAACTCATTGTTTCTTACTCATGATAACTGTGCAGCTCCATAGTGGAGTCCTGTTGCTTCACGTGTTTCTTCCTGTCCGTTCCCAACCTAAAGGGCTTTCATTCACTAAATCAATCATAAATCCTCCATTTGTCCGTGATCTCTTTCAGCAATCAAAAATCTTCCATCGGCAACATTAACATAAGGTTTTTAAGTGTAATTAGTTTCAAATAATACAGTAGTATGGTCTGTAAAAAAGACAATTTTGATTGAGTGAATGTATTCAAAGACAGTTTCTACGGGCACTAATTTGCCACAGAATGATTGAAAGGTTTCTGAGGATAATGTATCAAAGCAAGCTAAAATGGATGCCATTTGCATGCGTATATGAATTGTGGCTCCTGAGATGTGATAAGCTAAAGCTTTTAAAGTGGTTAATTACAACTGGCGTCTGTATGACGCTTCTTACATATCATGTGAATCATTCCATGTTGAATAAGATGGAACATGTTCTCTGCTCCTTTTTAGGTATTAACAAGTTGCAACGGAACCTGTGGATCACGTGATTGGAGCAGGCTTCCTTATCCGTGCCAGTATCATTATTCCCAGACTGCCACGAATCCCGCCAACTGATCTCTCCTATGTACCGACTGTGTCTTGTGAAGAGCCAGTCCAAAAACATGCCCACGTGCTCAGCTTTTGTCCTTTCACCCTTCTCATTGATTTAACCTTTGCCAGTCATCTGAAGTCAAGTGGTTTCATAAACACAGCAGGTTAAATGCCAAAAATGTCAGTGTCCTACACTATAATTGCGTAAGAAATACAGCCATGCTTTATTTGCGCCTGTATGTAAAGTTAGTCGACATTTTCTGATTAGTTGGTGCCACTGTGATACATAACCTGTAAACAAAAAGGTACAAGGTAAAGATGCTGTCCTGCTGTCAAGGCTGTTATATAGAACTCATTTAATAATTCTGCACTACTTGGTTAGTTTTATTACAGTTTTTATGGTGAGATTTTGTGTCACAATTTCATTTATATGTTTTTAAAGTCTTTTTAAGGAAAATTGATTGCTTAGCTTTTATACCGTGCGGATGTGCATTTCCCCCTGTAATTCTGTATACATACATTTGTGAAACCATAATGTAATGGAAATATACAAAAATACACTTTGCCCCAGTTGATCTGCATTCACCCAGAGGTCTCTCTTATACTCTCTTTGGTATACATCTAAATGGCCGTTACATTTCAAAGGTTAAGGTTTACTACATACAGTTCAATCAGGGGAGACAGGTATGAAGAAGACTCAAATGTTTATTGAACACAATAGCAGTTTAAGAATATGAGAAAAGTCTTTGGCGCTTGGACTCTACAGAGAGATTGTGAATGACAGCTGTCTTATGAAGCGGCAGCATTGTAGATCCCTCCGTAGAGTCCAGACACTGGTGGTGGTGGGGACTGACGCCTCTGCTGGTACTGGACATGATGGAGCTGGAAGAACTGGCAGGACTGGATGGAGATGGGGAGGTGGAGGGGCAACGCACAGCAGCAGCATGAAGGAACTAGGCAAGGGGAGAGAGACATATTTAAAGGGGCCGCGTCAAGATGATAGGTTAACGACGCAAGAGTGGCGCTCGTCTATTGGATAGATGAGATCAGCTGATCATGAAGTGACAGCCCAGCCCAAAACAGAGGCGATATGAGTGACGTGAGACAGAAGAGTGACTAGAGGAAGGTAACAGAATTTAATACGGTGGGCATGCAAATTATCTTCCTGTCTGAATTTTCACGAGAGCTTCGTTTATTCAGATTTATTCTTGCGCTTTGATGCTGGTGTTCTACAGTAACATTGCTATAGAGACAAAATGTGTGGCTATTTCTGTGGTTCATCACTGTAGAAATGTGTGTGTTTTGTGACTGAATCATACCGTGCCGTCTATTACAGATATACTGTATCTGCTGTGTGAGTGAGCTGCTTTTTGCCTATTAAATACTATGTATTTGACAGTCTGTGTAGAAGTTCCTCTGTTTACTGAACATTGTTCTCAGTGTTCTGCTGATATAAATAGGATGAGCTCACTTGTGGACTTTTGTCATGGTGTTTTTTATCTTAAGTTTTTATTGTATGCACCTTGGCAGAGCCGAAAGGGGGAAAAAAAGGCCTCCGAATAATCCACGACAAGAGCCATTGTGTTTCAGGATCTCATTAAAACTGCTGAAAAGCATCTTTTAAGAAAAAAAACCCTCTTTGTTTCTCTAAGAAATTGCAAGGGGAGGAAAAGATAGAAAACAAAGGGTGACTGTACTGGAAGATAGAGATGGGGAAAGACTGACTGACAGAGATGTGATGTAAATTGCTCTTTTAGCTAGTCGTGACCCACAGCACCGATAGATATAGCAGCAGCGGTTGTTATAACAACCCAGGCATGCCTGTAGCAAAACAGATCGCGTGGCAAAAAATATTATCCTGCAATGTTTGAGACATCACTTATGCGCTGCCATAAAAAAATGTACTTTGGTTTGTCTCTTGCCATGTACAAAACATGAGCACACACAGCAATAGAAGAGGATGGATGGACTGTGGCGCAACAGAAAAAAAGACCTGTGCAAGCCTATGCCAAGGTCAGGTATACAGTATGAACGGAGGACAGGTAATGTAACAAGTGCTCCTTTTATCCTTCCATCAAGTAAAATAAATTTGTTACTGATTGTGAGACACATCCCATAAACACACCGACAATATGGCAACAAGGCTCTGGAATCTATTGTGAAAGCACAATTGTGTGACCCTCCCCCTCTTCTCTCTCTGCCTATCTGTCTCTCTCCTTCCCTTACTATTGTTTCAACGTGCCTCCCTGAGGATGCAACCCAGTAATATGGCCCACATTCTACAAATATACAATTAAACCACCAGGCCCCGACTGCCTCTTTGATTTGCTAAGCATCACACTGGAAGTGCAGTCTAGCCGTGACTATGAGCAAACTAAATACTTCTAAATGGAAACACATAAAGTGCCTCTGATGGCAGACAAGGAATCGAGCAGCTCACTAACCACGTCGGTAAAGCAAACCGCTGTTGTTTTTAAACCACAGGGGCCTATGGTTGATGGATGGGGCTGATGGAGCTCATGCCTTCCCTAAGAATGACCAAAATAGTTGCACCTCTTTTTCATTCTTGCATTATAGAATATGAGCTTGAAAGATGAAGCATGTAAACTGCAGCACACGACACCTGTCCATCAATGAAGGGTCTTTGTCTCCCCCTAGTGCAAAGCACATCGTGTCATCAAACGCTGACGTGAAATGAAACGCATCCTGTGGGTGTCAAGCTCTCTTTGGCACGCAGGAATGAAATATTCCATGGCATAATTGATAAGGAGATTCATTTCTAACATGCCTGCTAATTACATCCATAATTTAATGATTTAAATATTTATATTATTGATTTATCCTTCCTGTCTGTTTGGAAGTTGGTTGGATCAGCTCACCTTGACTGTTGCGCGAGCCTTGAAGATGAAGCATGCGTTTTGCTAACAGAAACCGCGGTAACCTAGGATCACGAGTTATTTTATTGTTGTTTATCGATTGTCCCTTTTGTAGAGTTCTGTCTGTTTAAATATTTTGATAGGTTTGGAGTGATAGATTGATGGATTTGGATCTGATGAAAGACTAATTGTTCTGCTTGTGATGCTACCTCGGATACCACGTTACCTTTCCTCTCCTCTCCTCCCCCTCTGCTCTCCTCGTGAGGGGTCCACCCTCTGTGTGCTACGGACTCCGAAGGGATTTTCAAAGCTCTGAACCACACTGAGCTGCAGCTAAGAGGTTACCTCCGCTATAATTCCCCTGCCTTCCGATTTCCATTTCTTTCCATGGCTGAAAACAAATACACACGTTTCAAATGGAGGCACAGAAATTAAATCCTTTCCCTCCAAAGAGAATTGTCTTAGATAACCGTGGGCAGCCTACTCAAAATGATAACTCTCAGTACATTTCGCACCATATACTTGCTTCACAGAGTTGATATATGTCGATTTAGTGTAATTATTTCTGCCGACAGGCCACATGAAACTGTAAATTAAAAAAAAAAAAAAATGGATATGTTCGTTCCTGCTCTTTTGCCTTGATTAGGATGAGAGGAGATACCACTGGTAATTGTTTTTATCAAAAATTAACACATGTACTGGAAAAAGGCTGTAGGGGTGTTATGTGATAATTAAGTTTGGAAGTGCTGGTCGGCAGATTTTATTTCCTTCAGACTGAACCAGTCTGCTTTTCACCACCTGAAACAAAGCCAAGTTTGATACCTAAATGTAACCTGCGACTGTAAGTCAGGTGAATACAGATGGCATTAAATGACACAAAATAGCCCTAAAAGTGACGTTTTGAGCAATATTACGTGAAAAACACAAATCTGAAAGGTCTTATTTTCAAACCTTGAACTCTTGAGTCAGTATGACAGCTATGTTAGGATTGTTTAGTCTGTTAAATTTAGAGACACACGTAGGCAATATGTAGGTTAAGAAAAAAGTTTGTTGCTTTTAAGTCTACGTCACCTACTACTACTACCCACAGCACCTTTACCTTCTTTCTGATTCTTTAAAAAAATGCATCTTGGTAGCACTCAAGCAGTGACTGTATAAATTGCCATTTGACTCATATGTCATTTGACTAGGCAGTACTAAATAAGAAAAGAAAAGAAATGTCGTTCACAAAATTCCCTCTTTCTGTGGTTGATCTCATTTCTTCACAAAGACAAGTATAAACTATAAAAGAAATCCATTTTTATTTGTCACAAGGCACTCTCTCTGCAAAGATACTAATACTGATATTAATGCCTGACTGTCATTCTAATTGGCTGCTGTCTTATTTGATCAATATTTGATATATTTGACCTATGCCTCATGCTTCAAAGTCAATCGCTGATGTAAAACACAAACCTGCCGGCGCAAAACATCACTTGAGTCTTTACAGCGGCTTTGTCAGCCATTAAATTACACGCACACAACTTTGAAGCACCTCAGGAGAACCTTTCCACTTACGGTTTTACACACTCTGGTTGTGGGCAACGTATACTGACCCTTAATTATTCCTGGCTGTCTTTACAATTACATCAACCTGGTTCTTACAGCAGTGGAATCAAGCCCCTGTGGTGTCATTGGTTGGTTATTTAACAAATACCCAGTTGCTCCTGAATACTAAATGAGATGCATATCTTCTCAGGAATATTAAGTGGCTTTCATGTAATCCTTTAAAGCTGTCTTTTTTTTAACAGATGTGGTATTTTAGCTCCCTGACTGCATATCTCTAGCTGTGCCTACAGTAAATCTTACTGAAGTCTTGTCTTTCCACACAGAAGTGTGATACACAGTGTGTGCTGCACAGTGTGTGCTTTGAGTCTTTTCACACCTTGTGCATCTTTCATCCTGTGTTTTTCTTTTCATTCTTTTTCAAACCTGCCACACACTCATACACACCTGTAGAATCAGCAATAGGCCGTGTGGGTGGGTGTAAGCGACACTAAGGTCGTTCTTTCATGCACACGGATCAAACACCTATATACCTTATTTTCACAAACCGTGTGCATGAAAGAAAATTGAGGTTGTACGTGCTTAACATCCTGCCTCACATATTTTCCCACAAACATCACCAAACTGGAGCCATCACATTGTTTTTGTTGGCACAGTGAGGTTTCTCACTGGGGTTAGGGTTTGTTTAAAACGCCTAATCAAAACTGAATCCATGAATTAAACAGGAAGCCTTTCACTGTATACCCCTAACCTTTCCTCCCTCCCATCCATGTGTCCTATCCATCATCCCATCCTCCATTTCATTCACCCGTATTTCAAACAAGAGGCATCCTTGATTAGCAAGACAAAGAGGGTTCCTTAAATAAAAAGACCATTTACAAGTCAGACCCAGAAGCGAGGCAGTGACTGGGCCCTGCTTGTTAAATTGTGATGAGAGGATGGAGCTGGGCGCACAGCACAATGACGTCGCAGCCCTATTGTTAGTTAAATGAACACCTGGCTGCCAGAGAAGTGCTAAATCACTGCCCTGTGTTGAGCCACACCTGAGGCTCTCCATACAAAGTGACACAAAACAGAACATTACATTGCAGCCTGGCTGGATTCAGCTGCCCTGGAGATGCAAGCTTTTCATCTAATCAATTGACAACTGGTCAGTGGATTGGATAAAAATCCACTGCGTATGGCTCCATTCACAGCAACATTGTTTCCAGGGAGAAGAAGCACTAATAACGAAGCATCGCTAAACCTGATGAAAAAAAAATGGTAACCAGGGAAATTAGCCCTCTGCATTTCTAATTATGCTGTGTAGTCCAAATGTGATGATGAGGAGAGGGGAGGTATTAAAACATTGCCAAACATTTGAAAAGCTTGGCAGCTGCCAAAGCAGCAGTTGGCTGATATCCTTCTTGACTCTTGAGTAGTCACAAAGAGGCCCACCATGTCTGATGAGTATCGGTTTACCCCCACGGTTATAAATACATGCACACTCTTCACCCGAGTACACTCACATGCTTGTTTCATTCAAGGGCAATCATTAGGGATGATGCTGTGTCTCACAGCCACTATTGCCATGGATCAAAAACCCAATTAATTGGACTCCTCCGTTCCCTCTATCAGCAGCAGATTCAATCTGTGGAGGATAAAGTCAGATGGGCAGTAAGGAAAAACAGCTGCTCCTCTCTGCTGCTATCTCCTGTGATGTGGAAGACCCTTCTCTTTTAACAATAAATCCTGAAAAAAGTCAGATATTCAAATGAAAACTCCTTTCAACAAATCTCCTGGGATCAATTTACAGTTTACACAGTCTCTTTAAAATGCCCCATTATGTTTCGTTTGAGTTGGCGCTACGTGAGTTCAGCTTGGCCTCTGAAGCGTGATTCAGCCATATAAGCATTCAAGCTTCCAAGGCTGAGATGGGTGCAGTCGTTCCTCTGTGACTAAACTAATAATTTAAATTAGCAACCAATGAGGACTGGATCAATGGCAGAACCACCCAGCATAGCTAGAGTCACTGGGGCAATTCATCCACCTCGACTCTGTCAATGGCAGCCAACAAGAAGAATCTGTTAGCAAGGTGCAGGAAGTTACGTCATCAGATGAGGGGCGTGGTCATCCTGAGCTCCATTTCGAAGATCCAAAAACAAAACAACCCACTTGGAATCAAATGTGGCTGAATGGTTGCGCAGAATAGGGCTAGGTAAAGTAGTTTTTTTGGTCTTTTAAATATAAGTTTTATTACGTGGATAAATTCTACAGGAAATTAAGAATTTTACCCAAATGACCAAGTAATATTAAGTGGTGTAATGCAGTGGTCACACAACGAGTTAAAACCAAGTAAAATGTACTGTTCTAGTCATCTGCCGCGGGATTTAACCATGTGCACCTTCAGTTGGTGACATCAGAGGAGAATTTGCACACACTATTACACACTGTTAGTCACTGCACATAGAATATCACTTAACTTAAGAACTTAGGTCAGCAGTCGTTTGGTATGGTATAGATGAGGGTTTCGTGTTTCATTTGCTTTAAATGTGGGTGCAAGTGGACTCATGTCAGTATACATGAAGTATGAGATGTGTTGTGACAGGTTAACATTCTAACACACTTCTAACACAGCAGTCCAATAGTTTATTATTGAAACAGTCACACAACGATTTCAAAAAATGGAAAAATAAAATGCTTAAAGGATAAGGAAAAATGACTTCACAAATAAAAATGAATTAAACCAAGTTAAACTTAATGCGGCTTTTAAGAAATTTGTAATTACAGTAGATGCAGAGATAGGTAGTAGGAAGTAGAAATCAAATATTACTATACTACTAATATTGCAATTGATAGGTGAGTTAAATTGACTGACAAGGGCAGAAACTTAGCAGCAAATCTTAATGGAGTACATTTAATAAGAACAATTCTTAACTGCAAGAATGTTTTACTTGAGAATACCCGACAGTATGTAATTTTTCCTAAGGATTTCTGTGTGGAAATTGTTACAGAGCCGTTTTAAAGGAAATTTCACTGTTGATTTTTTTGTAGTGTTGATTGAATTTGTTTTTTCTTTTACAATTTGGCCAGTTTAAATATTTAAAATTAGGAGTTCCACTCACTACTTATGAACTATACCCGTATAAAAATGTAGTGATAGAAAGTATAATGGCCCTCAGTAGAGCTTATATACCTCTGCCAATGCCTAACCAGTTCCCAGATCTGTCCATTTATCCAAATCTTCACGAAAATGTTATGGGTTCTTCCTTGGTCCATCCCCCATCCTCAAACTAAGTTGTGTTTAATTCCATGTGGAGTAACAAAATGACACAGGGAATAATGTAAAGTGATCGTGTTAGGGATGGTGCAGCTGTATACATAGGTAGTTTAAATGCCTACGTGACCACAATAAAATCTGTTTGCCGAAATAACACTTATCAAAACACAACACAAACTTGGTGGGTATAGTGAAGGGCCACAGAACATCTGTGTTTGGTGTGAAATCCTTTGGGCATGCGATACTTTAAATAATTTTCAATAAACAAATTTACAGCTTCAGCAACCAGGGATCAGACCACCAAGGCCCCTGCCTTTGTCTGCCACCCGATCTACATAGCCCCGGACCTCTATGGCTCCTCCTGTGGGTGGTGGGCCCACGTGAGGACGGACCCATGTCTCCTTTTCGGCGGTTCCTGGAGGAGGCAGAGCCAGAGGACTTTGGGCTGGGCTCTCTCATCACTGGGGTCGAGGTCCCAGGGGTTGTCAAACAACTCTGCAGCGGCAGCGCCCCGGGGGTGCATGAGATTCGTCCCGAGGTCCTCAAGGCTCTGGATGTTGTAGGGATGTCCTGGTTGACACGCCTCTGCAACATTGCGTGGACATCGGGGACTGTGCCTTTGGAGTGGCAGACAGGTGTGGTGGTTCCCCTTTTCAAGAAGGGGGACCAGAGGGTGTGTTCCAACTACCAGGGATCACACTCCTCAGCCTCCCTGGGAAGGTCTACTTCAGGGTGCTGGAGAGGAGAGTCCGGCTGCTAGTTGAACCTCAGATTCAAGAGGAGCAATGTGGTTTTCATCCTGGCCGTGGAACACTGGACCAGCTCTATACCCTTGCGAGGGTACTGGAGGGGTCATGGGATTTTGCCCAATCAGTCCATGTGTGTCCCTCAAGGTGTCCTGTGGGGGGTGCTCCGGGAGTATAGGGTAGATGGCCTTTTGTTATGGGCCATTCGATCTCTGTATTGTCGGAG
>KV751316.1:5191071-5217528 GCA_001698575.1 Mola mola
AGGCACCAGATGATCCCCCGAAGGCCTTTCTGACATAGACAAATTGTTGCACTCTACCTTTACTCCTCCCAGCTTAGTGGAGTGTCACTGAACTTCCTGGATGAGATTATTCTTGGGTATTTCCCAAATCTTTCAGCTCTGATCATTATCGTCAATCTTCCACCACCTCTCCATCCAGACCCTCACAATTTTGCACTTTAGTATCGTTAAGCTGGTTAAAAAAAAAATGTTTCCTCTTGGGCTTGTCTGTCTTGCCATCCCTGCTCATTGTCCTTCTTTCTTCTTCTCCTTCTTCTTCCTCTCCTCTTTCGTTCAAGAGGAAACCTCCACACTTGGGCTAATGATCACATCATAGCATCACTTCTTAGCACTCACTGGCTCCCAATTATAGTTGAGAGTTGGCCTCTTTAAAATAAAGATCCTTATCCTCCAGCTATTGAGAACACTTCAACTCTTACCGCCTTCATTACTCCAGGTTCTCTGTTTGTCTGTGCGTCCCCTAATATTTCCACCCCATCAGGCTCTCGTCCATTCGCCCGTCTTGTTTTTAATGGTTTCCTTCCTTCATTACTTCTTGGTTCACTGCTTTGCTGTTTGTTTGTGACTTTAATGGGCCAAACTTTTCTTGGAGAAGTCTTGATCCAAACTTTGATCTTTTCATCAAGTTATGGCAAGATTAGGGGCTGACTCCCTGAACTTTTTTTTGGAAGGAACTCAGCTATAACAGAAGTAATTCCTCATGCCAAACAGAAGAAATATTGCCTATTTTGAACTTATCTATGTTCTTTACCAGCAAGTATGGTGGCTTATCAAATGGTGAGGAGATACGGATGCAAAGTGCTGGAAAAATGTGCTCATCCGGAGCACCGCCAGCTGGGAGCGGATAAATTTTGGCTTTCCTGTGAAGCTTTGTAGCTTAATCACTTTTGTCAGGATGGTATGTTTAAGTGCATCCAAGAATGTGCCAGCATATTTCCGTCAACCATGGCTGCTGTAAAAGAAAGTGAGTTGAGGTTGAGAATAATGAGTCAATCTGGGGATCAGCATGAAGATAGTGAGAAGCTGCAAGTAGCACAGTTAAAACTATTCGGATGAAATATTTAGGAGAAATGGCATACGCCTGAACTTTTTCACGTCATAAAATGTCACAGCTTACTGAAACAGAAAGATCAAATCACATTGCTGTCAGGCTGATAATCACTTAAACGCAGCGATCTTCCTCCAAGAGATTCCAGCCATAGATATGGTACATTAGAGACTTTGAGAGTGATGAAGAAGTCTACTCAGGTAGCTTTCACTTGACATTTGTGAAAGCTATATGCAAAAGCTGTGCTTTTGCAGCCGGAGTGATTTGTTAAACTTGGCGACAATAATAAATGCAGAATTTCAAAAATGTGTTCATTCCATACATATCTGATACATTCTCCTTTCACGCTGTGTCTCTGCACCGGAGACAGCAACTTTTTCTTGTGAAGTGGAGTTGGAATTAGGGATAAACTGATTTGTGGTCACAGGTTAAAAGCCGAGGTCTGCACACTCTTCATTTAATGTGAGAGTGTGCAGTTGAAGACAAGTGGATGGGCACAGTGACTTACTGTGGGCTTTTCTCACGTCAGCAGATGGTGTTCTGTGTTTGGATCTCACTGGGAAGGTGAGAATGCTGGCACTGTGTTAATGAAGCTCTCTGTATGTGTGAGCAGAACTAGCATCAGCAGCTAGAGCTGTTTCATCAGTGATGCAAGAGCTCAAACACAGGCCCAACCTTAGTAATTAGCGGACACATTTGTGCAGTTTAAGGTCCTGTGTGTGAAAATTAAAGCGCTGCCTCACTGTCCCTCTCCCTCTCTAATGTACAGTAAAACACACAGACAGCAGACACAAACAGCAGACAAAACAACACAGCAAAATGAATGCAAACACTTACGGGAAATAAAAGGCATCCAAAAACAGAGCTTTCAAATCTCAGTCTAACGTAAGACTCCAGTTTCAAGACAGTTTAGAACTTATTCCATTTGAAAGGTGCTGGTGTTGAGTAATCAATAGATTGTGTTTTGTAATTACTAGTTTTAGGTGAAAGAGATGTAAGGTAGGAAGCTTCCACTGTAAAGCTTGATAAGTGAATAATGAGAGATGACTGATTGTTCTTGATTCTAATGATGATCATCCAGCAGACTGGTAGAGAGAGCAGTGATGAGTATGAAATTTGTTGTCAGTGATAAAATATAGAGGACTATGGTCGACAGGATTTACCCGTTGAAGTATTGATGTGACGGCCTGACAATGTAGGATGTCTCCCTAGTCAAGGACTGACATTAGGGTAGACCGCTTTTAGACTTATAAAAGTTATAAGGAGGGAGACAAACTTTAGTCCTGTACAAAACGCTTTTTAGTTTTTGGATCAATTGTTGGATCTGAATTTCAAAAGATGGTTTATTATGAAGCCAAATTCCCAGATATTTGTATGACTGAGTCAGTGTCAGTTAGTGCCATTTAAGTTTGTAATGGTAGGGTAGTCTGGTAAGACAGGTTATGTGGGAAAAAAACCAAAAAAAACCAAGATATACTTTACCCAGTCTTTTCTGCATTTAAAACTAATCTGTGGTTATGCGAGCCGCTTGGAATTCATGGATGGCAAACAAGTTGGAGCCTCGTCTGGGGTGGAGCCTAGTGAACAACGATTCTGCAAAAGTTGACACTGAAGTATTAATTAGGAATAATTATCTTATTAATGTATAAAAGCAGTGGACCAAGGATAGACCCTTGTGGCAGTCCAATCCTGATGTTGAGGGAGATTGATTTATAACCATCAGTGACAACACTGGGTTCTATCTGTTAAGTATGAGTGTGGGCTGATCCAGGCCTGTGCAATGAAGTTTGTGGAATAGAATTCTTCTATCAATAGTGTTGAATGCTTAGCGAAGCAATAGCTAGTCTGGATGTGTTCAAAACACAATCTGTCTACAAGCTAAGTAATTAACACATTGTACATTATCTTATTGTTTTTTTTTTCAGTCATGTTGTCACTATTATGTTGCCAGGCAACTGGACAAATGGTCACATACCCCTAATTCATAACTTTTCGATTCATAATAATAACAAAAAAAAAAGGTTAGTTTTTAATAAGCAAACTTTAGAGGCCTTTCTAAACTCTTAACAAGCTAGTTGTTGCACCTGTCTTCAGTCTCTATAATAAGCCTGGCTAAGCGGTAATATAATGGTTTGTAAGACCCTTTTGACATGTAAGTTCCTGCTTGTATTTGTATTTAGGTTAAAATTACATTCTCCACAGTTTTGTTTTGTTTTTTTACTGGGGAAAAATGAAGCTACATTTGCACCTCTTGTAGCCACTCCACACTTTCCACGCTGAAGGGAAAAAAAGCTTTTTAATAAAACAAACTCTTACACAAAAAAAAAAAACAGAGGGAAGAGGATGCATGAAAGTATTCGAACAAATTCATTCATGTCAGACACGCTTCCATGCTCGTTCATGGGCTGCCATAGAGTCAGCAAAGCTTATTGTTGAAGACAACTCTCCACAGCTCTACATCTCACTGTCCAAATGCTGCTCAGCTTGGCTGCCTCAGCAACGAATGACCTTGAATTCACAATTACTACACTGCTTCCTGTTCTGTCTGCCTTAACTTGCCTCCGTCTCCCTGTGCTGGAAAAGCCACAGTTTGCTTCTCCGAGTCTCCTCTCGGACAAAAATTGAGTGCCTGGCCATGAAGTTATGACACAGGGACCGATAAGGTTTTAAAAACCTCCAGCATCAATCATTTACCTTACAGCTCACCCTCCTCCTACACTTATATTTCATGTAGGTCGTCTCTTTATCCCACCTCCCCGTACTTACTCCTACCTGCAGCACCATAACATCTGATAAAATCTAACAATGAAACAAGATGGAGAGTCGCCATGACTGGTGTAAAGCTCCACGCTGTAATGAGCTCACAGGAAATGTTAATTAAACCGGCTTACTAAATAAAAATAAACCCTGACTGCAGAGAGCAGCCTCTTCTTTTTGTTGACACTGGCAACATCTTTCCTCCATATTGTCCACTAAAATGTATAATTACTCAGGCTTAGCGCACAAGTTAAATCAGAGTGACAAGTAAAAAATAAGAAGTTAAGCAGCTCTCCTGCCAATCCCACATGTGACCACAGATTTTTTTTCCCCTTTTGATTAATTTAAATTTGTAATTCTAAAGCTACCCCGTATTTAACACTTAATCTCTTATTCTCCTTTTCCACATTTTTTTCCCTCACACCATATAATCTGGTCCAATGTATATACTGAGCAGCTTTGCACTCACTTATGCATCTTTTAAAATGTTGCTCACTAAAAAAAATGTAAACTTCAATTGTAACAGTGAGGAAACTGTTGTCGCTTGGTTATTGTCACTGTGTAGAGGAATCTCCAAATGCAAACTTAGATTTGTGACTGTGCACAGGAATCAGCAAATGTGTCTTCGGAATCCAGGAAAATGAGATGCAAAATAAATGAATAAAACTTAGGTTAGGTCAGGTAATAAGGTTTGCAATTTTATCAAAAATGCCCTATCTTGTAAATATGAATGAATAATGAATGAATGAATGAATGAATATTTAATTTCAGTGTGTGGTCATCTTCTATGTTCTCCCTATAAAACTTAAGAAATTAATTCTGATGACTTGTGGAGGTGGGGCTTGACTTTGGAGAGACAAGAGTTAGCATTCTGACGCATCACACTGCAGGCTCCTCCTCTTCTTCCTGGGAATGCTTGTCTGGTTCAAACAAGTATGGCTGAATTACTCCAATGTTAGAACTTGCCTCTGTGCAGTGTATAGTAGACTAGTTTAAAAGTGGGCTAAAGATTCACATTCATATATTCCCACAGTCTTGAAGAAGCAAAGGTGTTGAATCACATCCAAGAAATTTGAAGGTCACAAAATGATTTTTTTGATCAAGGTTTAATCAATGGCTGGACTGAACTGCATTTTGTCACATAAATGTAAACATGCATATTAACAATGAATACTGAGCTATAGATTATCACCAGTGCTCAGTTGAAAGCCAGAGTTTTGGATGTGGTTTTCACCACATCCCTGCTGTGTGGAGATTCATACTTAGCTGTAGAGACTAGACGCAAGCGCTGGTTGCACTAGAACATTCTATACAATATCGAATTTCCCAAACAAGCTGGGCAATATTTTGCTCGTGTTGCACTGGGGACTATTTTAGACCTATAGATTAATTCGCATTTGGTGCGCTCAAATTATTCTATGTAATAATCTAGAGAAACCAGCTGCTGGCTGTACAAGAATGTGTTATCTATCATCTAGCTGTCAGCATCAAAGCCTCTATCCTAAAATGTTTTTATTGAGAGATACAGAGGAAGATACATCCTGCATACATTTAGCTCTTAATATAACAAGATTAATCGCTTACTTCCTTATACATTTACCATAGACTAAGCATAAAAAAATATATAATATGTATATATATGTATTTAGAATGTGCGAACGTTTCCTTGTCTTATGGGTAAGGAAGGGATGAATACTAAAAGTCCCCTGATAAAACATGACAAGTCCCTCTTAAACTAATGGCACGCACTGACAACTAGAAAACAACTAGTAAGCCACTCAGAATGAACTATAGTGCTTGTTCATGGTAACACAGGAAAAAAATCGTTATGACATGAATCAGAATGAGCTCCAGGCATTGTTCTGTGTGAGAGATGACTTTAAGGTTTACTGATAATTTTGTTCTAGATAATTCTGCTGATGGATCCTCCTGTGCTTTGTAGTTATCGTCCTCCTGCTCTGTCTCCTCAAAGCGCCTGATACGTCACGACTCAGAACCGCGCAGCAGCGATGATATATTTCGTATTCTGCCAACATCAACTTGTCAGGTACAGTTATTAGAAGCCATATCAGACAGCACCAGGCTGCACTGATGCCTTATGACCATCAGCCGTTAGACGTATTTGTGCCTCCCACAACCCTGGGGACGGTACATTGCGTGTTAACTGTGTGGGTGTATGCATCTGAGCATGTGTATGTGTGAATAAGCAAGAAAGTCTAAACAATGATTTGTCTCTCTGCTGGAGTAATGTCCCTACAAGAAAACAAAAGTCAGAAAATTATTCTTTGGGAGGAACATTTCAAACTCAGGTTGTATTATCAATCTGTGATATTTGATCTATAGTGAGGATTTTAAATATTGTTACTTAGCTTGTGGTTTGATCTAAGTTCTGTGTTACTTCCTCTCTCATTTGTTTCCTTCAATTCCCAGAATGCCTCTTGGGAACTTGTCCAGAATTGTTTTCTTTGAAATCTTGCATTACGATAAATGATGTGTGGACTGTTCCTAGATTTTTTTTCCCCCCTCGAATGATTACAGAATTCAGAATAATAGAGGAATAGAGATCCCAATTTTCTAATTTTTAAAGTTTATTATAAAACATTTGTTGAAAACTAATCTTATATTACATTTTCTTTGGAAACCCCTACATTGAAGAGGAATTATAGTAGCCTTCAAGCAGGTACTTGAGTTCATGTAGGCCTTATGCCCATAATCTTGGATGCTAGATTAACATCATCAGTAGGTCTATTTTATTTCAAAGACATTTAAAGTTTAAAGGCAAAAAGCTGGTCAACGATTCCCACTGAGAGGCCCTATCAGTAACAATGCAGTGCTTGGGTTGTTGTGCCAAGAAAAAGGTTCTCTATCAAATATACTGTGTGCCATCATATATTATCCTGGCAGTACATTAAAGGTGCAACTCGAAATGATCAGCCACATGCTATCAGCATTAGGGGGCAGTGTTTCACCCCTTCCTAATGTGAATTATCAGGTTGCGTAGACATTCCCTAAGATATTCATTTTGGTTATTGTTTGACTGACAAACTAAGTCTGCTCACAGGTCAGACACAGGTAGTGCTATTGACAGGAGACAATGTAGAAGTAACCATGGAACAAGAGGTTGAGGAGCAGAAGGACCAGGGGACTGTAGCTGCAGCAGGAGCTAACCTAAAGCAAATAGTGGAAGATGGCTGCTGCAACAGAAAGCTAGAGTAAGAGGGAGAGTCTCACTACCTAAGAGTTGCAAATCCACTTAAAATATGGTTCTTTTGTTTTTCAACATCACTGACAGCTTGTAATGGAAACTGATTTGATTTTCAGATTTATGGCCGTTGCCTTGCCCACTGCATTGACTAACATTGTCTGGTTGCAGCTAATATTACTGCTGTAGTGTAATTTGTCCTCCCACAAACCCTTACATGGACCTATCCCACCTCCTCCAACCCTCATTTTAGAAAAATCAGTATCATGCTAATCTGATCATGTCTTAGTGTAATCTTGTTTTTCATTCTTATTCTTATGAATTTCGACCAAAATATGCACCTTTTATTCTTAAACATTATGGTAATATAGAGAAGGTGTTTATTGGTTCAACTCCTAACCCTAAGCGGTTTGCCAACTGTGGTGATTTGTATTTAATTTGTTCCAAACAATATTGACATTATCTTTTTAATGGATAATAATACAACTTGATAGGGCCCATGATTCTCCTGAGTTTTCCTTTTAAATTGTAAATCAGAATTGTTACAGGCCTTTTTGTCTGCCAGGCTACACAGCATTTAGCCCTGTTTCCACCAAGTAGTACAGTTCAGTTTAGGTGAGTACAGCACACATTATTTTGTGTTTCCATTGCCAAAAGCTGTGGTAGCCCTTACAAAACAAACCACAAAGCGCATGTTTTGCAACCCTTGGGGAACCAAGCGGAGTTATCCCATACCATAAAAGGGGGGCTAGACCCACTGCAGTCCGCTGATTGGACGACAGAATTGGCACTTCTTTCTGACATGTAGGCCATCTTTCCACTTGTGATATGCAGCCTGTCTACTTTGTGTGATAAACAACCATATGCAACAACAGGAAATGCTGGATTTGTTCCATTGTTTCCTTTGTTTATTGTTACTGTTTCTTCATCGACTTTATTTGAAGGATACACGGTGTTGCGTTTCAATATTGGACTTGTTTTGCAAGCTGCTCTGAGAGTTGTCAGAACTGCACAGCCTGTGGAGAAAGACGTAGGTCTAAGTTTTAATATTTCACTTTTAAAAAACAAATAATTATAAGACTGAATTGGACCCCAATTTCCATTACTAATAACGTGGATGATTACCCGGCTGAAATTCTTGAGAAGCCGTCCTCTGGGGTGCTGAACAGCAAGTTTCATTTTGAAAAGCTTCCAGAAGTTTGCATAAAACCAAAGTTGTGTAAACATGAACTGAATATGGTGAACTGTTCTTCCGAGGAAGCGTGAGAACTCTGAAGGACCATCTTTGGGCGATACACATTTTTGCAAATGCAAAGTCCAAGTTTGTCAAACAACAATGATGGAGTGCAGCCACGACAACAACTTAGCTTAACCAGCGACATCACTAAAATGGCACATTTGTAGGCACACGGTTATTTGTCATCACTTGTCATTTCTAAATTGTAGCTACACAGGTCCAACTACAAAATGGCCAAAAATCATACAGATGTTTTCTGAAGTTTTGTTTGACTTGCTATTTATTCCTTCATCTGACACCGTGAAAACTAAAAGACAAAAAATGATCCACAATGTCCTTCTCTCAACTCTGGTCACGTGATCTCTTCTTTTTCAAGTTTTAACGCCCTGTTTGTTACATTTTAAACCACATTTTAATTACTTACATTACACCAATAACCAAATTAACCGAGTATTTACGACAAATACCTCAGAGAACACCTCTTACGACAAACTGTAACCTTAAATGTCTCTAATACGGGTACTCGGATAGAAACAGCTAAAGTTCTTGCTATTTTTTATTCTGTAGGCTATAATACAACAACAGAAAATGTGCATCACATACACTATTAAACGTTCCCCAAAGACTGCCTTACTTTAATATATCAACACTGGACTTGAATACAAGCGATCTCTGTAAAACTCACAGCTCTACAATCAAAATAATCAGCTTCAGATACAATAAAGATGTCCTTCACTGTTGGACTGTATACTATGGGAGGTTGTAATACAATGAACAGGTGACTATAAAGGGCAAATGTGAAATTCATGGTACATTGTTTTTTCTTGTGTCTCAATGCTTGTCCTCAGGGTACAAAATACTACTGATTCCCTCCTTGCATCCACTTAATTGCATTCACAACGCATCCCATGTGTAAACTGGTTCCAGATTACAAGGCAGGGATGAATGAATGCATGCCAGCAGAGCTCTGTGGAGTCTGATCAGTTTCTGAGCGAAGGGTTTATTAATAGAGAAAATACATCACACCTGGGGAGAGAAAGAAAGTGAGAGCGAAAGAGATGTATCCATCTAAGTACATGCTTCCACAGTTTACGTGTCACTCATTCCTTTTTATTATTTCCTGACATGTGCACATTTTCACTGGCGCAAAAAGTAGGCTACGGAGAGTCCAACGTGGCAACTACGAGGCAGAAAATAGGCAGTCTAATGACAGATTTCTCATGCTGGTGACAGCAGAGGAGCAAATACGTCCCTGCCGGCTAACCCCGCCTTGATTTTCCACAGCAGCTTCTCCTGCCTGCTTCAGTAGCGAAGGTAACTCCGTGCGTAAAGCAGCCAAACACACAGGAGGACGGACGTGTCTCAAACTCAGGAAAATCAACCCTCCGTGTCGTTTTCCCCTCAAGAACCGGACGATTGTTGACTATTTAAAAGAGTTTGAATATTTTTTTTTTCTTACCTGCGTGTCGCCTGTTGTTTGGGGGCTCTCACCGGTGTGGTTTTCCCTCACAGCCTTCCCTGATGCCACGCACCCGAGTCGCTGCACAGACTCCACCTGTTTACGAAGAGTAAACAATGTGCAAAACAAACGAAGGATGCAGTGGAAGTTAACCGTGGATGCCGTTGGATTTAACAGTCGGCGACCGTAAAAACAAACAAACAAAAAAACCCAAGAAAGATTCAGTCAAACTTATGGCGTGAAGGTAAGACAGATTTTGTTTTCTCTTTGTGATGTACAAACCCTGGCAAAATAATAATAATTCTAATAATGATAATAATAATCTCGGGTTTCAGGCAGTCTACAGCCCCACAAATGCTTTATGAAAGCGTCTTCTCAGCAGGTGGTGTTAATCCACTTCAGCCACCTAAAACGGATCCTGGTGATACAAGAGAGTTATTGGATTTGATTCCCGAAATATTAACTTCCAAGGCGTGTTTGTGCGCTTTATTTGTCCTTTTCCAAAACCAACACTTCGGCTCGGGCTCCCTGAATCAGCGCACGAGCTGCTTGCAGTATTGATCAGGTGCAGCATTTGATGTGAAACAACAGAGAGCAAACATCAGCGGATCCAGCTGTGGCTGTGTCTGTGCGCGCTGGTCAGGAGCGCAGTGTTGAATGAGTCCTGGCTGCGCTGCGTGCGGGCCAGGTGAGGGACGCACATGTCAGCACTTGCCGAGCACCTTTAACAGGCTGACAACAGGCTTAAAGACGGGCTGTTTAGCCGCAGTTCCGATGACCAGATGAGTGCATCTGTGTTCACCGTCACAGAGAATTTTACAGTGACCTTGTTAGGAGACTCACTGAATGTATTCTGTGTCTGTGCCGCTTTCTCCTCGCTGAAATCTGCCCTCAGTTACTCCAAACTTAACTGCAGATTTGTTTCTTTTCCTTTGGCATCATTAATCAGTGGTGCGTCAACGTTTTCCAATCTCCCCTTCCCTCAAACAGAGGGCAATTGTTATGTTAGTGATGTAAATGCATGTATTCAATCCCATTAAAATCTTTACCAACCTAAGCATGTTTGTTCATGGGGCCTCTAGTGCCCAAATTTGACCTGGTCTGAGATATCCCAAATTTTAAGTTTTCTCAAAAAGACACCTGGAAGTCTTTCACTAGTGAAATCCCAACTGTATACTGGGCTGGTGTAGTGCAAATAGTTTAAGAGTTTAACAGTTTTAACTATCAATTCCAGCACAAGACAAATGATGTAGTAAAAGTTTTAAGAATGCAAGAAAGTTATAATTTTCAGCTGTGGGACTTTGCACGTTCGTGAAAAAGAGGCAATCCAACTATAAGCAAACAAAATGATCGGTAATAAAGTCCCTTAATGGACTGTAATGATAACAATTTGTCTTGCGTCGTTTGATGCTTCAGTGATTATTTGCGATGCTTTTAGAAAAGTCAAACCATTTAAACATCTAGGTCCTTCTAATAATTCGCACTGATGACTGGGCTCATGCATGGCAGACCCAGCTTGATAACAGCAGTGGATGTTTCTTACTGTTGTATCAGTGTAAGCAGAATAAGAAAAACAAAATTAAATCAAGGCAGAGTTTCAGTGACCTTTGCGGGAGCTTCTCTCTGACACATAAGTGTACGACGATGAAAGATAAACAGTTTTTTGTTTTTTGGCAGCAGCAAAAGTCTGCAACTGGAATCTGAAAAGGGCCTACAGATCACAGGCATCATAAACACACAATCCTCCAACTAGCCGGGGCAAAAACACAAGTACGGCTCCTCCTGTGCATCTTCTTGTATAGGTCCGGTAGTCATGTGGCTCAGGAGCCCGACTGTATTTACACAAGTAAATCATTTAATTGTATCGGCTCTCTACCGGCCTACATTCTCTCTCTGCTGAAACACACTCCTGAGCATGTCAAATACATCAACACACCAGGGAGTAGAATCATCACTGAAAGGGTGGAGGAGACAATTAGGTCCAAAAGCCAATAGGAGATCCATCATGAAGTGACTATCTTCCAGGTTACAGTTGTGTGCTGAGAAAGATGTGTCAGCTGGTCTGTGCATTAACCGTGTCCATGTTACATATCGATCCATGTGGAGCAGATATGTAAACATTACGATGCATTAGTAATAAGTGGAAGCCTAAATGTGTTTGTGGGGAAGGTATTTTATCGCCAGTCTTGTTGCTGTGTCGCACTGAATATGTTTTTTATTGCGTTGCACAGTTACTGCATTTTTGGTCACACTTTTTATTTTCAAATGCCAATACTTTACTGTTTGCCTTTACAGTGCAGCTTATGATGCTTGAATATCACCCGCACCTTCACCAATCAAAAAAAATAAATGAATAAATGTCAAAACCCAACCAAAATAAGTCAGATGACCTAATGTTCCGCTGGATTTAAAAAAAAGTTTGAATTGAAAACCACCACAATTGTCCTGGTCATTAAAAGCAGGTGAGCAACAGTCGATCAAAAGTAACCATGCATCAAAAGAACTGAACCTTTCCATGACCACTTCACTGATCTGCTGAGGAGCCACACACACACACACACACACACACACACACACGTGTGCGCTATATTCCCCCGGGAGGCGTGAAATCGCTTTAGCTACAGTTAGGCTACAGTGTCAGAGAATATCAGGCACCTCTTCTTCTCCTCTCCTCTTTGATCTGAGGTAAATGGCTTTTATATCTACTTCCAAGTCCACGAGGGATTTCGATGAATGTTCCGTGAACAGTCTGAATCAGTGTGTTGACAATGCGAGGCGACTGACTGGACAACTACCAGGAGAGATTGGAAAGAATGAGGATTAATAGCAAACGTGAAAGGGAAAGAATAGACTTTCCCAGGAGGAATGAACATTCCTCCCAATTATCTTGTTGTGTGGTGTCTTTGGTCAGAATGCTCTGAGACAGGAATGTTCAGTCCATTCACCAGTGCCTCCCTGAACATTCTAAATTAGAAGGACTGGTCCCATATCAGATGAGCCCCAAGACTTTTGAAAGAAAAATGATTTACAGCTCTCGCTCAAGAGCCCGTCTTTGGCTGAGAGTGCCAGCCTTTAACAGGCCAAATATAAAGAGGTCATTGTGAGACAAAGTGTAGGTGTTGACTTATGTCATGTTGAACTTTCTGTTTTTTTCCAGTCTTTTGTCAACTGTCAAATTAAAGACGGGGTCGTACTAAAGAGCCTTTCAGTGATAGTTTCCTTGACATTTTCCTTGAGCCGAGAGTCTTTTGTTTGGCGATCAAGCAAGCAGGGCCTTTTGTCTGTCTGACCTTTTGATTTTTGGCTGCTCTTGTGCTTTTAAAAAAATTCTCATTTCTTAAAAACAGTTTTTGAGGCAGCAGGTTCTTTAGTTGATTAAATAAGAGTTAATTTCAGAATCAGTGCCACACTTGACTGCTGTTGTAATGATGTACTATCAATGGGAGTCAATGAATTGTGTGTACAGAATCGTTGGTAATTTTGCCAGGTAGTGTACATATGTTTTCTACAGCTCTGACTGGAATAAATGACCAAATTAAAAGCACTGTTCCCTGATTACAATAGAAAAAACAAGTGAGTCCTAGATGTCAGAGTTTTGCCATTGTATTAAATCCACCAAAAAAAGGTGCATCTGAGATGTGTGTTTTCACAGTGTGTGGATATAACCTTGAACAGCAAGACTTTTACACATTTCTGAATACAAGATATTAATTTGGTGAAGAATGAATCATTTTGTATCTACTTATAACTGAACACACTGCTAGATTTAAATTCAAGATTTCCAGCACAGAAAATTCAAAATGGCACTGAATATCCTGGAGAAACGGGGCAAGGACTAGAGAAATTGCAGGAGAAGCAGCATATTGTCAAATAAACCAGTTATTTTAGTCATTCCCTGTCCACGCACCTTACTGGAAGGAAACTCTAGAACTCTAGAGATAAGAGTCTTTTGACAGTTACACTGGTTGCATGTAAAAAAGCCAAGACTTTTAAGTGACTAAAGCGTTTGTAAGTGGTGCGACAGTGTTTTACTGAGGCACCGTGGAGCTCAGTGTGGACACACAGCTCACCTTGCTCACATATGGCACATGTACCGCTAAAGTGTGGAGACGGCCATCAAATGGATTTCACAAGACTTTAGGGACCTCTTTTCATGACCAGCAGCCGAGGTAGTTTGTCCAAGTTATTAATTAAGCTTTCAGGTCGTTGTTGGGCTTAATTTGCGTAAGCCTGAACACAACATATCATGTTGTATGTTAATGTCATGCACTGTTTTGCATTTAAATTAAAACGCAATTCTCAAGGCGCGGAAGGCGAGGATGTATATGAAAGAGGAGACACCTTCAAGAAATAAAGGCCCCTTTAACGGAACCGTTCTATATTTGTTGTGAAAAGGGCTACGGCCTCAATCTCCTTTGACAGGAGACTGGAGAAACACTGTTCATCAAATATATACAATGGAGAAAATTGCACATTTCCACAGCTTTAATCAATATATGCTCAATATGATCCATTTTTTTCCCCTTTAGTTTAGGTTTTCAGATGGTGGTTAGACAGAATAATGGCAGGAAGGGAAGCATATGATTAAATTGTGGGTATAGTATGGTGTTACAGTGTGCATCACTAGCCTGAAGTAGGTTGAAGGCAGTAGGCCAGACACCTCGCCATGTTCCCAGGTGAGTCCAGAACTGAGAAATGAAGTTGATTAATCTTGGACCAGCTTCTGGCTGCCCACACACCCAGCAATGCTGAGCTCGCTGCATTAATCAGCTGCTATTTCCATTCATTCGAATGAAAGAAAAATCCAGTAGTTGTCACAAATTCCGAGAGGAAAATCAAAGAAAGGCTCAAAAGAATGACCGCCAATAAAAGCACACCTTTAAAGAGAACTGATATCTTGATTAAAATTACATTTAATGACAAACAGTGATGATATGACAAAGATGCTGCCATCTTTTTTTGGGACAGGTTTTATGAGCTAGAATGGCATATTTTTAAGGAAAAAAAAAACTAAAGTTGGAATAACAGCTAACAACTCCATCTACTGACATAAAACAGCATAACACCATATAAAGTGTACAAAACTTGAGAAGTACTGAGGCGGGTCCCAAATTTCTTTTTGTTTTTTTTAAGACAATGAATACATTATAACTCATAAAAGAAAGTGAGAAGTACTGAGGCGAGTCCTAAATTTCTTTTTGTTTTTTTTTAAGACAATGAATACATTATAACTCATAAAAGAAAATGAAATCATACATTATACATTTTACCAAGTTACCAACAGACTTGGTAACTGGCAGTGCTACAATGACACACCGTGTTTTACATCAACCATTTAAACATTGGTCTGCTGAAGTAGTAGATCATGATTTTGTTAAGCTGTGTTTCAGTCAAAGTTAAATGCAGTGGCAAGAAGAATCTTTGAATATTTGATTCGAAAGAAAAGTTATCTAAACTTTAATTATAATGGATTTTTTTAAGACTCATATTGTTTGGAGGATTTAACTGTGTTTTTTTTTTTTGTTGCGTGGTGAGGTAGAGTATTTGTTCTCTTTCGCTTGATGCTGCACTGTTAAACTGTAGAAACAGAACAAGAACGAAATTAAAAATGATACCAACTTATATGTTTTTCTCTTCAAATTTCAAATCTTTTAAGAAACTGCAGTATCAAATATGGATGTTGTTATTTCCAAACTTTTTCATTATGTGGATTGTGCTAAAATAGTTTTAACACTTTGTTCATGTCAGGTGACTGTGGAAAGACATGGAAAAAAAAAGCACACTGATCCAGCGTCTGCATTTTGTGTTCTACATTGTCGCAATGGCCGAACAAAGGAAAAGATGGAAGTTCTACTGAACTGCATAACTTCATTGTAGGATCTGTCCACTTTAACAATGTGCAAACTGATATCATTGTGTTCCATTTTGAACTAACGAAGCAGAGTGTGGCTCTTTGTCTCATTTGTTTGATCTTATAACATGTTCCTTAGCGTGAACGTGCTCCGGTCAATGAATTCAGAGCACTTAAACAATATCCAACAACGGCACAATATTTTCTGATATGCATGGACTCTAAAGGGGGAGCTGCTGTCAATGGAGTTAATTCCCTCTAAATAAATCCCATGGATGTAATTGGAATAAATTAGTTGATGTTGGAATAATAATAATAAACAAAAAGTGATACTCAGGTGGGACATGAATGGTTTTTAGGTGTCTGCTAAAGCCAACTGTTGACAAAAGATGTAATTCTATTATTTATTAGTTTTATATTAACCTCATGTGTGATGCTATGGACAAAAAGTCTGGGAACAGTGTTGAGGCATTAAGTATATTTTTTCTTTATTGAAAGAAGTTTATGGCGGCCAAGTGGTTAGCACTGTCGCCTCACAGCAAGAAGGTCCTGGGTTTGATTCCTGGATCAGGGTGTTTCTGTGTGGAGTTTGCATGTTCTCCCTGTGTCTGCGTGGGTTCTCTTCGGGTACTCCGGCTTCCTCCCACAGTCCAAAAACATGCAAACTGGGGGTTAGGTTAATTTGTCACTCGAAATCGCCCGTAGGTGTGAATGTGAGTGTGGATGGTAGTTTGTCTCTATATGTCAGCCCTGCGATGACCTGGGGTCTTGTCCAGGGTGACCCCGCCTTCGTCTGATGATGCTGAGATAGGCTCCAGCTCCCCTCCGCAACCACTAACAGGATAAGCGGTAGGAAATGGATGGATGGATGGATGAAAGAAGTGTAGTGGCAGAGCTTTGGGTTAGGAGCAGTGCCATTCTCCATTTCACTAATCCCATTCACTTCAGAGAGAGCAGCTCCGCAGCAGAGACTGCCCAAACATCTATTTGGAAAAGAACATGGTTGTTTTACTGGAAGCAGTAATTCATTACTTTTTATTAGATTCTACCAAATTCTCATTAATTAGCAGTTAGGTTATATTTAGGCCCTTATTTTCTTCTGGGGTATACTGTATGGGGTAGTCAAAACAAGATATTAAAAAAAGTTTTGGACATTTATCAATTTGACAACCGATTTTTACTTAAACTGCGGCGATTGTTGATCATCTCCTTTGGTGCTTTGGTGCTGTTAAACATACAAAGCATTTTATACCTTTTAGAATCTAGAATTCTTTGCAGCAACACCATATTTATAGCATTCTAGTTCATCAAAAGCTTTTGTTAATATTGAGCTTATTGCACCGTGTGGCTATAGATCTCTATCAGTCATTCTAGTCTGGACAGATAGACTACTGAATCTGAAGTCCTACTGAGGTCCCACGAAACTAATGGAGGTAGCAGCAAAATTGAATTGTGGCAGATTAGATTCTGCTACAAGAATGAAATATCACAATATCATTATTATTTTTGCCAAAAAAACCCAAAACTTTTACCAAAAAAATGTTACCACAAGCCTCTATGTTTTTACATGTGTTTAGCTTGTACAGGCACAGATATTTAAACTTTGCAATTTAATGTGAACTTGTGTACTTTCGTAGAATGCAGAGGAGTTTTAATTGGAGAAGATATCTCTGCTGCAAATATTTTAGCTGGGCACAATCTCAGTTTAGTACAAGAAAAACAACTAAATAATACAAAATTTTCATATTGTGATTTATATTTGGGGTCTCTTCTGTATAGGCATCTTTCCTATGCTCCTTTTTTAAAATAAATGACTGCAGTTGCAGACAGGGACATTAGCATTTGATTTAACCGGGGCAATACGAGCCTCTGCTGAGCAGAGCTGCTGCATGTGGGTGTTTTTTGTGTGCGCACATATCTTCATCAGTTCCTAAATGTGGGTGGGTGTTAAGTGGTTTATCATGGAAAAGAGGCCAGTGTGCAGTACACAGCCTCACAAGAGACAAGACTGGTTGTTAGGTTAAACTTACCTACGACCTAATGAGGTCGATGGAGGCCTGGGGCCACCCGTTCCCTCCCTGCACCTCCCCTTCTCTTGCTTTACCACTTTATCCTGTATGGCTGGATTTGAGTAGATGATGACTGAAATCGCCGATACCGTGAACCTTATGTCCCACCGTATTAAAAACATTGATGCACTGGTCTAAAACGTGCACACTACATCACTGCACGTACACACGCTATCTTGTCATGATAGATGACGCATCAGTGCCTTTCATTCAGCTCTTTACATCTTTCTCTTTGGATGGTCTTCAAAAATTCTTTGCTTTCGCTTCTTTTTTTGTTTTTGACAGGAGTCCCTGCATGAAATGTTTCTATTCGCTGTTGAAATTTGTGCTCTAAATGCTGCATGGGTTGGTGCGGTTTATTGCATATGTCAGTCAAATAAAAGACCAATTTGTCCTTGATTTATCTTTTTTGCAAATCAAGTCCGAAGCATCCTCAAATAACCAACCACCATGTGTTCTTTCTTCCTTTCTCTCTTCTGCTGCTTAAATATAGGAGGATGACTCAGTTGCAAGCTGCCTGAGATTTTATTCATCAGTATCATTATCATGACTTTCAGAGTGTAAACACTGTAGTTATTAATGCAGAGGCTAGTTTTCTTTTCTCAGATGGTCGCCACAACAAACCTAATGCACCGTTCCATAAGAAGGTTGTTACAGGGATATATTTCGGTGATGATAAGAGCAGAGAGAAAGGGTGATTAATTGCAATGCCAACATACCGGCACTGTAATCGTTAGTTTGAGCAAGCAGGTTTATTTTCAGCACTGTGAAAGTCGTAGCAGCTCACAGCCACACAGCCAGAGTAGGCAGCTACACATGTGCAATGACTTGCTACTTCACGTAACAAAAGGGAGCTATTTTGTGTGAAAGGGAATTCACAAGATAGTCATTGACTTTGTCAGCTTCAATTATTTATTCTTGGCAGCCAAGAGGGTTGTTGCGGATAGTAACTGATTAGGATACGACTATCACAGGGCAGAATCAAAAACTTTGACAGTATTGACGGAGCCTTATAATCTTGAGGTTTTTGCTCTTTCATAGGCTGATACTAGGAATTAGGAAACTGTTACATTTTGCAGGAGCTGGACGGGGATGACTAAACTAAATACCTCTGTATTATTTTTATACCTTTAGAACTTGTTCGGTCAACAAATACAGGTTGTTTAGAACTTCTTGTTAACATAGTATACACACACTAGATTATAGAAAATGACCCGAAAATATCATCCACACAATTTTGGTTATTACTGGTTTCAGTTTTGATAATTGCCGTTTAAAACTGATTTTGAAAGTAGCTGCTTTTAGATTCAAAACACACTTACAGTGGTATTAAAGCATTTCAGACAATACCCTAGAACATAAATACATCATAGAGAAAAAAAAGCCAGCAAAACAAGACTAATGGGTTTTGTATGGGAGTAATCAACGTGTTTTACTTTCTGTAAATATTCAGTAAAAAGAAAAACAAATGATACATCCATTATAGATCTGTTTCTGTGCATGGGTGTGGGTTTGTGAGTGTATTAGGCAGCATAACAAACAAATTTCAGGACCTTGGAATAGCAGTGATTCACTATAACCAAACTATTGATTAAATGGGGCTCCTTGTGAACTTAGCGGTGCTTCACAAAGTTTAGCAAACTGATGACTGCTGCTGCACAATTGGATGAGAGTAGTATTCAACAACAATTAGAAAAAATCTTAAGTTTTCTGGGAGATATGATTGCATTTGCTTTTCAGTTGGGCTGCAGCTCATATCAGACTACAACACCATCATGTTTTTACAGCTCAAACATAATGTTGTAATATTAAAATTAATACAGTTATCATGATTAAGTTGGAAAAAAAAAAAAGATAATTTGTGACATTATCAGGGAAATATTAAGTCATTAAGTTTAATTAATATACAATGAATTTTAATAAAGTATTCATTTTGCTCCCCCATAAATTCCACATAATCATTATGCGCCCGGTTATTACCATAATTTGTTTGCAGTTATTTCCAAAAAATATCACAGCAGCTATTAAAATATGACAAATGAGAGCCATTTATCCTGTAATTTCACCTCTATGACTCTTTTGTAAAAGTTTGAGTAAACACAGGCAATTCCTCATCATCCTCTTAGAATGAAATTCTTCACTTCATCCAATAAAAGAGCGAAAGCTGTTTGTCCCAACATAGAAAAACATGCAGCCGGCTACCAGACAAACACCCTCACTTGTGCCTCTTATCTGTTGTTGGTTGACTCCAGGGAGCTTGCTGGTCTGCAGAGAAAAGCCTTGTCACAACTGTGGAATTCCAGGATAGCCAGATAATGCCTCTTGCTTTTATAGATCTCTTCTGGGGTCACCTGGGAATAAGAGGATGCGTTTAGATGCAAGACGGAGGGATTGTGGGTAGAGACTGAGGTCAGGCTATTTAAGGATTATATCCAGTACAAGTCAACTGCTTGTAATTCACCAGGCCACCTCGTCAGCTTCAGCACTATTTAACCTGTTTAATGATGAGAGCTGGATGTACGGCAGCTGTTTCTCTGTGACCCATCAGTTTAATGCCTATAAGAGTATGTTCATGCCATTTAACAGTAGTATATGCTGCACCAACAGCTGTCACTTTACTTGCCGTGTCTTAAAATGTCTTTATTGATATTGATCGATCGATCACACTGCAGTTTTCTCGGTGCGCACAAATTGTTTCACAAGATAATTTTTTCTTTTACTTTCAGAATTAAACCTGCTCTCTAGCTTTTAAAGAACCTTTTAAAATTCTTCTTTAATCTGCATACAGCCAGAGCTAGAAGTCTGCAGCTATAAAGCATTTCCCAGAAGCCTAAAAATGAATCTTCTTTATTTAAACATGAAACATTGTTGTTCTTGTATTGCGTAACAGCGCTAGTGAGTGCTGCTATCATAGAACAGACATACAGCAGCATTATAATAAATGAAAATGTGATTAAACAACATTTTTAAATAGTTCTTTTAAAAAACAACATAGAAGTTTGTACTGCAGGAGTTTTCAAACAATAGCTTTATATGCAGAAAATATGTACAATAATAGTTTAGGATAAAGGCCGAACAAATAATGTGTCTAATGTAAACCTAAAGTTTCAGGTTATTGCTGGAGGTAGTAAGTTTGTTAACTTATGTTAGAGATAAACTGTTTGATGCCTTTCATTTATTGATTTATTGATTTATTTTTTTGACATTTTCTCTTCAGTTGAAGTATTCACAGACCTACAGGAGGAGCCATAGAGGTCCGGTGCTATGTGGATCGGGTGGCAGTCAAAGGCAGGGGCCTTGGCAGTCTGATCCCCGTTTGCTGAAGCTGGCTTTTGGAACATGGCATTACAATTGAAATGTCATTTTAAAGTGACTGTTGACATGAAGTGTATAAACAGTTTAAGTATCACTTGCACCATGATTCATCACTGCATGTACATATTTGCATGCCTCCTTCTGTTCCCCGATAGTAAAGTTATTTCAGTTAAAAAGTGCATTGATTGTGTTTATGACTTTGCAGTTCTCCAGTTAATTGACAGTACTGATCTCTAGCACTCAAACCAATGGCGTCTGACAAAAGTTGCAATCGTAGGAGCCAAACTAATTACAACACACGTGCAACAAACTTGGCTGCATCTAATAACTGATGCATCTTGTGCGACAGTGTCCAAATCATTTCAGCAACAATAGGCCATTTGATATATTTTTAGCATCGCTTTCACACTTTGATTTACTGGCTGCCAGGTTTGTTCAAACAGGACATGAAGACGACCCACTGGGCTACTTTAGTTTCTATCTATCAAAGTTTCCATTCGCACCCTGATCACTATATGTGTTTGTGGCTCTGTGTGCATTCATGTCCCGTCTTCTTCGTTAAAGAGCTACAAAGTGCTTTGTTAGTTTGAAAACAAAAAGCACAGAGTGGAAACGCAGTCAAACCATTGAAAGGTTTTTCCTTTTCCCGATTTATGGTTGGGACATTGCTATTTCATTAACATGAATTACACATTTTTTGATTTTTTTTTTTATTTGTTTGTGCATCATTTAAACCAAACAATTGACGGCAACTCTCATAATGTGCCATTATAAGAGTGATTATTAAATATCTTATAATTGAATTAAACTATATAGATGTTTGATGTGTTACTTTTGGCCAATCAACCAATTGCCACCTCAGAATAGCCAAAATTTACATATCTGATTAGTTAGTTGGGCCACAGACAAACAATCACGTAATTTCATATCACACTCTAGTCTACAGTCTGTTGATCAGTCTACTTTGCTTGCAGATTTTGGTGATTTTTATGTGTTGCCGCTAAATTTATCTGATTATTTATTGCTGATTGTTGAGTGTGCACATAAATAACTCATTTCTAAACTCCCCTTTTTATCTGAAGTCTTGGAGAGACTTGTTTTTAATCAGCTGCAAACACTTTTAACTGATTTTAGTATTTATGAAAAGTTTCCATCTGTTTTTTGCTGGCACAGTACTGAATCTGCACTTTGAAGAGTTTTTAATGATCTTATTTCAACTGTTGATTTAGGAAACTCGGCTGTTTTAGTGCTTTTATGTGTGTGGGCAAAATGTGTGGGCATTAAGGGTACAGACCTTAAATTGTTCAAGACTTACTTGACAAAGAGGAGTTTCTCTATTCAACTTGGTGGATTTTCTTCTCGTGTGGCCCCTCTCTCCTGTGGGGTACCCCTAGGGTCCATTTTGGGTCCCTTACTGTTTTCCTTGTATATGCTGACTTTGGTTCTATTTTTACGAAATAAAACATCTCCTTCCATTGTTTTGTGGACGATGTGTAAATTCACTCATTCACATGCCGCTAAAAACTAATTTTACAGACTCATTGCAGCTCTTGTTAAATTGTGTGAGAGATCTCAAAACCTGGCTGGATCTGAACTTTCTCTGCCTAAATGACAATAAGACAGAGATTGTTGTGTTTGGTTATCCTGACCAGCTGGATGGCTGTGCTGTTAGTCTTGTCTCTTTAGGGTCATACATTCAACCATTTATTAGAACTTTGGGCGTGATTTTCGACAGTGCCTTTAAATTTCACAAGCAATTTCTGTTTCTTGGTCTTTAAACAAAATAAGCACAGTCCTTTCTAACAAATAAGTTTAGTTGTCAAAACCAGCTTTTTTCAGCTAAGAGCGTTGGCCAAAATTAAGCATGCCTGTCCTACAATGATTTTGAGAACAACTCGGTTAGATTATTGTAACTCTCTGTGTGCTGGTTCAGACATACAGAGAATTCTCTTCATTGACTACAGACAGTGCCAAATGCTACTGCTCACTTTCTAATTGGGACTAGAAAACGTGAGCACATTACTCCCGATTTAGCCTCACTCCATTGGCTTCCTGTCTGCTTCAGGATTGATTTTAAGATTTTATTACGTGTTTTTAATGACGTAGCACCTCCTTATTTATGTGGACTAGTACACATTTATACTCCAGTTAAAGCTCTTAGGTCTTCCAGTTAGAAGGTTCTGGATGTTCCTATGTCCAGACTCAAAAACAGAGGCATATAAAAACTGCTCAGACCATTGAAACGTTCAAGTCCTAGCTGAAGCCCTACCTTTTTTCACTGGCCTCAGTTTGCGTTGAACTCTGACACCTTGACTCCACGTATTGTTTGCTTGTCTGTGATAAATTATGTTTTGTTGATTTTTAGCTTGTTAAGCACTTTGGTCAAATTTGGGTGTTTTTAAATATGCTATTTAATGAATTTGACCTTGACCTTGACATTAAATTTCCCACACATTACTGTCTGGCTACAAGGTTTTCCTCCTACAGTCAGACTGGACCTGTTTCTTGGTCTTTAAACAAAATAAGCACAGTCCTTTCTAAGTATGGGAGAAATCATTATGACAGTGATATCTTGTCCATGAAGAATCTGATCATTCCACATTGTCGCACTCTGTAGATCAACTAGCCCTCATTCCCACTTGAGCCAATGAGTAAGAATAATTTTTTATTCATTTCAGATGACACTAGCCTGCCCATAATTATGCTGTTATGTTTGCCACTTTATTTCATTAGTTCATCAACTAAAAAGTTGGTTGCTCAGCCTTATGATGAGAATCTGCATGTTGCCCTGGCCCTCTTCACTGCTGCGGCAAGCCCTTCTGAATATTTAATCGGTGATTTAAATGCAGTCTCTTCTAGTCTCTCTGAATCAGCTGCATGACTTTCTGCCAAAGAAATTAGAGCAGAAATCAGATATCCCATGAAAAAAAAAAGTTTTTCTACGTTTTATGGCGTACGTTTGTACTGAATTACAAGTTTACTTAGTCAAACACGAAGACTAAACTCCACCAGGGTACCAGATGCTACATGACTTGTGTTTGAAGTTGTCTAATTCAAGCTCTTCAGATATAATTCATCTCCCTCTTGTTTCATCCAGATGCACAAGGCATACTCTTTGGTGTCAGGCAGGGAGACAAGTTTTGAATGCAACTTCAAACTAAAGCCATCTGCATCAGCTTCAGGAGACTTGAACAGATGACATAGCAAGACTTACCAGAGCAAGTGAGTACAAATAGGGATAGATGTCATGGTAAACTGAAAATAAGCATCACTAGTTATTTCCTGAATCTAACCAAGTACAGTTTTAGCATAGCCCACTGAAGCCAAAGGGGTACCTTGTGCAGCTGGATAAGACACAACGGGCACATGACAAGATGTTGGCATGTGATGAGCTAAGAGTGGAAGATGAAGTTCCCTTGTTAAATAAAGTGTACCATAGTACTGATTGATACCAGAATCGATTCAAGCTACTGGACAGAAAATGATACTATATGATTGGCCATTTCCAATTTTGTATAAGCCATAAAGGTATAACTCTTCAGTTTTATGAAAAATAAAGTAACTAAATATAGTAATGCTCCCAGAACAGAATTATTTTATATGACATTATTACCAAGTGTAAAATGTAAACTGTAAGAATATGCTAGATTTAATTATTTTAAATCTGTTTTGTATTGCTTTATCCTTCACAGGTCTTTTGTAATCACATGGGATTTATTCAAAATGTACGCAGCTACTGCTTGATTCACACTACACCTGCCAAAATAAAAGCTCATTAGATATTGTATATATACTGTATATATTGGAAAAAAAAATCCCCACTCGCCCATTCTGTGGGTGTCTCCTTCAAGATCGGGTCCTTGGAGCCTGAGGGTCCTGTGCAGGATCTTACCTGTTCCTAGGATTGTGCTCTTCTGGATAGAGATCTCAGGTGTTATTCCTGGGATTTGTTGGAGCCACTGTCCCAGCTTGGGGGTTACAGCCCCGAGTGCTCCTACCACCACAGGTACCACTGATGCCTTTACTCCCCACATCCTTTCCAGCTCCTCTTTCAGCCCTTGGTGTTTCTGGAGCTTCTCGTGTTCCTTCTTCCTGATGTTGCTATCACTTGGGATTGCGACATCTACCACTACCGCCTTCTTATCCTGCTTGTCGACCACCACGATATCCGGTTGATCAGCCACCACCATCTTATCGGTCTGGATCTGGAAGTCCCACAGGATCTTGGCTTGGTCGTTCTCAATCACCTTTGGAGGTGTTGTCCACTTTGATGCTGGAACCTCCAGCCCATAGTCGACACAAATGTTTCTGTATACTATGCCGGCCACTTGGTTGTGGCTGTCTCAGGGGGATCTTTGCACAGTCTGCACCTTGGGTCCTGTCTAGTGTGGTAGACCCCGGCCTCAATTGATCTCGTGTTCAAGGCCTGTTCTTGTGCTGCCATGATGATATACTGTATATACATGTACTGTATATATGATGTAATATTATACTTCACCATTTAAATGAACGGTCTCACCTGCAGCATTCTCAAATGAGGAGCGCATCATGCAGTGGTCTTCTATGTTTATTAGAAATAATCGTTTCATAAAGTTTAAACTGTAAAAATTCCATTCAATCTGTAGTAAACAAAGTTATAAATTGCTATGCCTCTTAAATGCTGTGTTTCATCCTGTGCTGTACACTCTCAAAATACAAGGCTGCCTTCTGTCCTTAAAGTGAATGGGACATTTTCCGCCTACATAGCCTTTTCCTATATGGAGTTTAGCCATAAAACATGCCTTTTTGCATGTTTTTTGTAGCATGCCAACTAAAAAGAACTTACAACTAGGTTACTTCCTTAGCTGCAGTTCTAGAAACCAATGAGAAACTGACTGGTATCCGGACAATGTTTCACTTTCTTTTTTAGAGATCCTCTATTGATGGTTTGCAGATTTGAGAGACTGAACTTTTGGAACAAACCATGATTCTCTTATTAGTTATACCTCTGAATCACAAAGGCTGGCATTTTATGTTGAACCCATGGTTCATTATTTTTAATGATAAGACTATTAAAAACCTACAAAAAAAGCCATGGGAATAACATGAACCTGGGTCTGGATCCAAACAAATCCAGGTGTAATGCAGTGTAACAGTGGCATTGAAAAACAAATGGAATATTTCTATTTTAAAATTGAAAAGCAAATTAATTGATTAATTATTCATCCCCAGAGTCTTCCAAGGAGACACCATTAAGACATTATTAAACTATTTATTAAATAATAGAGATAATATTTCAAAATATTCTTTCCAAGAAACTGGGTCAAGTGGACATGTGGTTTAAGTGTAATAAGTTATCATTGAATGTAAGCAAAACAAATTTAATTTAGCTCGAGTAGAAACCAATGTGAAGTCGAAGATATACTGTATGTATTGACATCATTTTCATTCACCAAATTGATTGATGAGTTTTTAAATTTTAAGAACTTTATTGACAGTTT
>KV751316.1:5217594-5241999 GCA_001698575.1 Mola mola
TCAACGTCTTCCACTTGAGACACTTTTCACCTTGTACTTGTCTCCGTTTGAGCCTCATTCAACGTACGGCAATGTGATTTAGTGTAATACCTTAATGATTGATCTCCTCCAACTCAAGACTGCATAAGAACATTATTCATGCTGTGTCATGGAAACGCTCCCATTAACCCTCTTTTCCATCGTACTGGTCTTCTGAAGCTTACAGAATGTAGAATCTGTATAACGAATAACATTATATACAGGCTTAACAATAGACTTTGTGACCTCATTCCAATTTTCCACCCTTTCGATATAGACAATACTAGGAACAAACACTTGTTAAAAGGTCAGACTCATAAACGAATATAATTATAATTTAAATTAATAAAAGTTTTAATGTAGCTTGTACAGGTCTTCAGCTTTTGAATGAGCTTGATCATGCTACTAGAATGTCATCATCTCTGTCTGGACACTGGGAAGTGGTTACTACAAAGACATATTCAGGCATAAATTATACTGCCTGCCTGAATATTTTTGAACTACTCATTGAATTTCTATTACTTTGTCTCTGCCATTTGCCTTTGTATTTAACTTGTTTGGATCAAATTTTATAATCAAAAATATATTGATGTGTTATCTTATCTCTAGGGTCAGATTTGGTTGGTCTCTGGGGTCCGGAAACAGAAACAGACGATTGCTGTAGGAATAAAAAGGTTCATATTGTAGCACTTGGGAAATATCCACTTGAAAACTGCTTGTGCGCGATATAAAAGCCGTTTCTGACACTGACCTCCACCTTACCTGAGGAGAAGGACACAGTTATTATTATAATCAGGTACAGGGCACTGAGCACATCTTTTAAAGAATCAAAGGAAGGCACCGGGGAGCCAGCAAAGGTTTATGCTTAAGCAAGCGCAAGCTATCAGGCCAGTAGGGACAACAGACTCAAGTACTGTAAGTAAGGAGGTAGAGTGGGCAAATAAATAGGATTAGACAGCATAGGGCATCTTCGGGGTACACACACATGGACTGGTGCCTTAGAGCAATGCTTACATATCCTAAGGAAGAGCATTCCTCCTTCCAACACTCCCTTACTCCGTCTCTTTCTTCTCTCTCTGCTTCCTCAAAATCCTTTGTCTCTGTGCACCACAGCCTTCTTCTGCCCTCCTCTGATAACTTTTCTCATAAATTTACCTGTCGACAGGACCCGAAATTGCTCAGTGTTTTGTAATTTGTCCACATAAACACTGTATAATGGGCACTCAGTAACCCAGATTTCAGTCTAGTCATCTATCTAGTTGTTATTTGCATGTGTTGTATACACCATAATATTATCTGTGCTCAGCTTTAGTTGGCCTAAATCATGGTCAAAGGTGAAGTTGATAATCTCATCAGTGTAGTGACATTCAGATGTACTGTTGTAGTGGCAATGTTCCTAATTCAGCATTTACAAATGCAATCATAGTGAGCAAGGTCTCTTCAGTGGTGAGCAAAAGACAGTCCCTTAGCCCAGTGTCCAAACTGGCCACAGACAAAACATGCCCCAGATTGTTCTTGTCTTTGTCCATTTCCACATCCACGCCATTGTCCTTTGCCAAGACTCCCTTCCATTTGAGCAACTCTTGTCTTCTTTCCGGCATAAATTGCATATTGATAAATAAGCAACAGTCTTTCAAGCAATGTAAGTATTTGTCACCACGTGACTGATTTCAGGCTTCATGCAGATAAACTTCCCAAGGCGAGAGTGGTTGGTCGTAATCATGTTACATCGTGTGGTCTCACAATGCTACTGTGAGCTGTAACTCACTGTAATGAGTACGTTTCTGTATGTGGCATTGCCTGCATCGTTCCAGTCTATCCAGACTGTCAGACTGACATTGCCATCTGCAAAGTCCTGTTGACACCTTGGCCCACTTTATTCTCATGAGGGTCATCAACGAGCGTCTGAGCTCTGCTGTGGTGGGTCTGAACTGCTGACAGATGATAAGAGGTTCGGCACCAAATTCTGCGCTGATGTCCAGGAATGGTGGAATAAAAGAAGTTTCTTCCTTCATATCCTGGAATGCATGACCTCTACTGTGGATCAGCTGCACACCACCACTTCCACTCTTTGCTCTCATCACTTGTGGAGGGACTGTACTGCATTGACGGGTGTCATGGAGTGATGCCACAGCTGCTGCACCGGATATAGAGGCTGGTGGTCACCGTCCTGCAGGTTCTCGTCCTGGATGAGTTGTTGCAGCTATGGTTGCTGTCTGCATGGTGGAGCTGAGTCCAGATCCACATTACACTGCTGAGTGCCTCTGCCCATTTACCATTTACCATTTACCATTTACCTTGAGCCTCCCAGGCTGTCATAAAATCTTTCCTCTTTTGTAAACTTTCCATTTCTTTTTGGTTTTTCTTTTACTTTTTCCTCTTTCTTCTCTTAGTTTTTCTTTTTTCTTTTAGTAATTGGAGTTCCCTGATGGTGAAGCTTCATGTTGATGGAAAATCACATTTACCCAGAACCTCAAAAGGTCACATGATACTTGGTTATCATAAATTGAATTTTTGTAAAGTGAGCATAAACAAATTGTTTTTTATTTTTAGCATTTTTGCTGTTCCCAGACCCCATTTTGTAATTACCTAAGGAGACATTTCAGTGTTTGATGGATTATAATTCTAGTTTAGGTATTACAATTTGATGTGAATTTGAAGAATTGTGCAAGTTAGGTGGTTAGAAGAAGATACAAAAACACAAGTTAAACTATTAGATTGTGATGAATTTTATATAATTTCAGTCACAAATCAACATTAGGAAATCAAAAGTAAAACAAATAAAGAAATGTTAAGTCAAAAGCTCTTCACCTTATGTAAGGAGATATACAGTCATTCCTCGTATAACCCTGTTCCTGCTACCAGTACACAGATTACAGCCTCTGACTGATTTGAAAGACAAGCCACCTGGATCCTTGGAAAACAGCAGTGAAAAGACTCCAGGCTTTAAGCCAGCCTAAAATTATCAAGACAAACACCTGTAATGCTGCAACAACCCATTTGAGAGGTTGAGGAGAGCAGGGGATCTATAATGAATGGAAGAAGTGTGGATTTGAGATTTGAGACAAATGTAATCAAATCATCTCACAGTAACAAAAGCAAAGGAAGGTCTACTTATTGCATGCTGACATGCCCAGTTTAGTCAAGGCTAATAGGAGGATTTATGTCAATGTCATTTAACTACAGACAATACTGTTCAAAGGTACAACCCTTGCACTATAGAATTCTCCCTGTTGTTTCATGGACAGTGCTTTTCACTTGCTGAGCTGAGGCACACTGACACACAGAAAACACTGCACAAGCTTTGGACGGTACTTTCAATACTTTTTCTGTTCATTCCGCGGAAGCCTCATAGCTTTGGTTCACTACAAGGACATTTTTGCCCATGTCTTAAATCAGAGTCGTGTTTGTAAGCAATCTATTCTCAGCCCATCTGAGCAGTTATAATTACAATAATAAAAAAAAAAAAGGTCTCATGTAGGCCTGTAAGCACTGCTTCTTAAAAAAGTTTAAATTTCAGTTTGTCAATCATGATACTTTTTAGATGTTTGTTGTTGACAACATGATCTATCTAGCTCATATTTAAACTTTTCACATATCAGTGAAACACTGTTCACATGAAGGAACAGAATCTGATGACGTTTGTCAGGTGACTTGAAGGGTTTTAGTCACATCACAGTTGCAGTTTAATAAAGTTTAGGAATATAACAACCTGGTAAGGTTTAGGCATTAGAGAAAACAAAAGATCACGGTTTGGGTTCAATAAGTTTAGCTTCATTGCACATGTGGCATATAGTTACGTTACACATATTAAGTTATTGACATTACATATGTGGCATAAGTTAAAATTGTTTAATATTCTAAAAAGCAATGGTCAAAGTTTAATTCCAGTTTCCTCAGCACACAAATCCTGTTCTCCTGGGAGAAAATCCTACATTTTTGTGGTCCATCCCCCTCCACAACCTCCTGCATGTGCAGACTTTCTACTCTTTATACTACATCACAATATTTCTGTCTCTATGAATTTCATGCCTCAAATGAAATAAAATCTACTGAAAATGTTTATCTGATAAACTCTTCAGTTAAATGTGAAATGACGTACAGTGAATTAAATAGATACATTAATTACACTGAAATGTCTCAGGAACAACAGGAGTTCAGTAAATCTGTTAAGTCATTATGCTGTTACACACCGTCACAAGCTTATTAAAGGTTTCATTTATTCTGGTGATGCATGATAATGCATTGCGCCTGATTTGTGACATATCGACTGAGAAAGCCATTATTTTTTCCATTTTTTTATCTGCTACTCGTAAAACGTGAGCAGCCAGAACCATGGAGCAAACCACAAACCTTTCACTTACTACTTCGGGAGACACAACAACCAGAGTATGCGGTTATCGTCATTACTCACACACAAGGACACATGCAGTCTGCTCTGATAGGTTGCGTCTCTGCCACATTACCTCTAATTAGGGATCTGTCTTTTGAAGGGACACAACTTCAATTTTTCTTTTGCTTCAGCAGTGCTGAAACTTAGTGGCGGGTAGTGTTTTCACAAGTCACAGCATTTTAGTACAAGCAGAAGCCAAGGTAAAATCAGATACTGTCGTTAGCCTATAAAAGTACATAAAATCCTTGAATAGCAAGTAACTTAAATATTAATTATCATGATGAAAGTATACAGTTGATTAAATAACATTTACACTGGGGCAGTAGTGAGCACAAAAATAATAATCGACTTATTATAACTTTTTTTGAATTGTTTTTCATATTTTAGTTATAACAGGATTTAACAAAGCAATCAATTTGCTGCATGTGATTAACAGATGAATATCTGAAAGTCAAAAATTAAATAGTGTACTACTGTGGTCCTTAAAAAGCCACAGATCAGGTGTGAACCCTCCCTCTATCAGGGCAGACAGTTGACCAGATCCTTCGCTCTCTGAAAATGATCAGATGTGTAATTTTAGCTAATTTGGAGATATTGTTACATTAGTAATAAATGCACTTTTACCAGAGGCAGGCCATCTATGTTTAAATGTTAAAGTGTATCATAGATTAACATGTCAACATAGTTGCGCACAGGTACAACATCTAATCTTGATTGAAATCAAGAATAATTGATAATTATGAAAATAATTCTTAAATACTGCCTATTATGTACACACCAAAACTAAACTGAACTGCAGATTTGGAATTGCAATTAGTAAATACAAAAAGTTGCAGGAGTTTTGAAACAACATAAACATTGTATATCTGCAGCATTAGTATTCACACAACACTCACACTTCCTGCTGTCTGTTGGCTCTGTGTCAGCACGGTTCTCCGATGGTCCTGCTTCACATCCATCATGCTCTCTGAATCAGTCACTTCACATCCGGAGCCTGCTGCTCTGTCACTTTGCCGTAAATATTAGCTGGTAGGTCAGTTTCAAAGCCATACGTCTGACCAATTATTGGGTGCAGTAGGGTGTGAGATCCTTAAGAATTTGTCTTTTTTCTAAACTGTCTGCAAGCACTAACATAAACTTCAACTCCATTTAAAATCGATTCTTCTCTCCATGTGTCTACCCGTTTTGCAGGGCCTGCTCCTGGCCGTCGTCACTCACAGCTAATGGATGTGTTTACCCAGCATGCCTACAATGACAGTTTCTTTGAAAACGGGACGTGGAGCTACAATGAAACAGGGAAAGACCACAACCACCAGTACAACTACTATGCCATGCTGCTCACTCTGCTCATCTTCGTCATTGTCTTTGGCAACGTGCTGGTGTGCATGGCTGTGTCCAGAGAGAAGGCTCTGCAGACCACCACCAACTACCTGATCGTCAGCCTGGCTGTGGCTGACCTTCTGGTGGCCACGCTGGTTATGCCCTGGGTTGTCTACTTGGAGGTAACACACCCACAGCACAACACACACACACACACACGTGCTCTTTGTACATACAAGATGAGAAATACATAATTTGACGTGCCCTGTGCTGCTGACATGCTCTCCATGTTTCTATGCACATACCTTTTTTTCTTTCTGTTTATCCTGTGTCAGTGGAACAGGATGAAGCAAAAGAGAAAGTAATGGCTTTGAAAGCTAATCTTAACTCATTTGTTTTAATAACAGGATTCAGTTCAATTTCAACTACGGAGTTAGTTTTTTGGGTTTTTTTTTTTACAAAAAACAGTATACAGTATTAAGCTGCAGTCGGTAAGATTGAGAAGAAAGGACTTAAAATGTTGAATGAGCTGTGCTCTAACTTTGCCTCCAAGCACCTCCCTGCAGAGATGGCTGCCATGCACAAGATCAGGATCAGTCCAAATGTTTCTGATTCACATGCTTGTCTTTAACTGACACTGTGATTTGGTTGTTTTTTGGGAAGCAAAGAATTTTTGCAGACCTCATTAAGACGTGGGTCCACGGGAGTCTAGTACAGTCAAGAAATAGTGATCATTTTAGTAATTAGAGCTAAGTTATTTTTCTAAAACTTACCGCCTGCATCTTTAAGAAAACACATGCACATGCATCTTCATTCATTTGTGTAGCAACAACTACTGTAAGGACATGATGGTACAGCAAATGCCTGAACACATTATAGATAAGACCATAAATAGCAATAGAAGTATCTACAGAGGTAACTATTGTTGAAAGTGGCTTGAACATTCTTGTCATTGCCACAGTTTGTATGATGTTGTTTCATAACATAAATGGATCAGGCAAATACACACGGATTGCATATACGTTGTGCCTTAAGCTCTTGGCCACCATGCACTACAGAATAATTTTTCGAAATATATTTAGTAGTAGAATCCTGGTACAGTGCTTGAGCGAACATGTCAAAGGATTCAGGGCAAACAAAGATAACAGATAAAATGTTCACATATCAGCACTGCTGCGGTTAAAGGTCTGTAATATAAGGATGTTATGGCACAACATCAAAATGTCAGACATGTCTATGTTGTCAGAGGTCAGACGCGTATGAATATTTTTCCTATTTCCAAAATACATCATTTTGCAGTACCTGCGCTGTAGGATGCGGCACATCTCCATTGTTTTTTAAAACAATTATGACACATGAGTATCTGCTAACCAGTGCAGCCTAAAACAGAGCAGAGACTCCAGTGTTAAGATCAGCTCCACCAGCACGCATGATGCCGGCTTTCAATAAATAGATAAATAAGAATCTCTCTTGACTGTTGCTCATTTTTTTCCATCTATCTTCTGGGTCTGAGGGTTATTTCTGATAACAAAGCTTTGGGTCATGCAGTGTGATACAGAGAAAGGCAATCTTAGACTTCCGGCACTCTAATCCTCCAGAGTGTCTCAGTGAGTTATTATCACTCGGATCAGATTACAGGTTGTAAATCCATAGTATGTTATATCTACCTGCCTCTATGAAGGTTTATTTGTGTGTGTGCAAGACAAAAGTGATTGGAAATGTGTCACTCTGGAGCAACTAGTTTACTAGCACATTGTTGTTGTGATCATTGGAAAGCCTCAAGTATTCAACCAGCATACATGTGCTTTTTTTTTTTTTCAGAATGAAATTGATTTACTTCCATTTTTTCTCTGTTGACATGTGCAGCTGGGTGCACACAGTCGTCTTACATCAAAGTATTGCAATCAGCGACATGTCAAAGCTTGAAATCGTAGCATAAACCTAAATGAATAAAATATAAATTTGGCTATGATAACATAAAAAGGGAGTCTCTGATGGTGTTTTAATCGCACAGGTGTGTGTTTCTAATGTCTTTGATAATTTCTGGACAACAGATTGGGCTGTGCACTGGAACCAGCATATCAAAAATATTAGTGAGCTGCAGCACATTGTTGGACACAAATGTGGAAGATATGCAGAATCACGTATCAGGTTACGAAAATAATTATTCAGCAATCTGCCATATCTTTTTGTTTATGTTTGGGGGAACATGCTTTTGTCAAATAGACCTTTCTACACAATATGACCGCAAAAATTGATAAAGGCTGATCGAATGGAAGACGATCCAACTAGCAGGACATGAATTGTGTTTGTTGACTTTTATTCCCTAGATTGTGCGAAGTTTGAAAACCCGGCATTTCCAATAATGCTTCATTCCTCATTTAACTTCAGAACACAAGCAATACCTTACATATGGGTTATCTTGTACTATAGTATCAGTAATTTATTTATTTTGTGCAATGCTATGTCTCGGTTTGCCTTGCTATTTATCTTGTTTTAAGTCATGTGCAGCTGTATGAAGCACTCATGCCCAAGAAAAATGTCCCCCGTGGGACAATAAAGCATATCGTATCTTACCTTTATGTGGGCCACATGAATTCAGATATGGATTAAAGGGACAAAGGCTATACATAGGGATACTACTCACATTTGTGAGAATGTGATTAGTGATAATTTGAAGCCATAGAAGTAATAGTAGCGGCAGAGCTTGATCTGACATTTTTATGATTTTTATCATATGATTATTTTAAAACAGCTGATACAGTTGTCTGGATGCTGTATGCACGGTGGCGTGGGACTTCCGATCTCTGAAAAACAGTATGAGCATATGGAGGAGATAGCCTTTTGTTTCATTGTGGCAACAGCTCTATTTTTTCGTTATCCTGCGATAACGAGAAAAACGAGAAACAAAGTTTGTTTTCCGGATAATTTTTAGTTTCCAGGGTCGAGCGAGATAACCTGGCTGGCATTACTATGACATCAGCAGGGGTATTGTCTCAGAGGGCTCCAAAGATCCAAACATGAACTGAATGTCCTTCGTATGCTAGCATTTTCCAGTAAGGTGGATTGATTTTTTCATTTAATTCATTTGTCATTAAAGATCAATAATTTGGGTGTTTCTGTATTCTCTTGGGTGATCCTTACAAAGATCAATTCGAGTGGAGAGTATTTGCTATTTTGTAGGTTTGGATTTTTTTTTTTTACTATTTTTGTTCATTTATGTGTTTGAAGGCAAATTTTAGATTAATTTAAAAAATAAAATCCTGTCAAAATGATGTGAGCTGCAACAATTCAAATCTGGATAAGAGATAAGAGATTATTGTTTGATATAGGTGAGGAATTGATTGCCATGTTTTGATTTGAGCCTCCTGCTGATGTGAAATTGAATAAACATAGACAGTTGTGATTTGGCTGGTATAAATGAACAGATGTTCATTGGAAGAATGCAAAGCCTGACAGATATTACATTTTTGGAGCTTAATCTGATAAAGATATCAGAGAGTAAAAAGTTCCAATATCCGATTATGGCAATTGAGACAAATTTTTCACAGTGATCCCTCAAATCAGGTTACCGAATATTTGTAACAAAGATATGCAATGGAGGCAGAATATTTTACAGATCAACAATGAAGTCTTACCAACTTAAATGACTGCAGTGAACTGAAACAGTAACCTTTAATGGAAATTTTATCTGTTTCTGCAGTGTGTTCTTTGAAGCCTTTTTTAATATATTGGCGGATATTGATAACATATAAGCCAATACCGATACATCTGTGATACGCCAATACTGGCCAAACCAATATAACGGTCAAGCTCTAGAAGAATTACACTTTTTAAGATCATTAGCCCAGGTAAAACACAGGTAACATTAAGCTCACAATTTACAGCAGTTCTGTGTGGGAGGATTTACTCATTTCACATTATGCAACGTGTGCTTGTTTTTATTCTCAGATATTTACAAGAAATATCATTATCATTTGTTTATTATTCTACATCTGCGATCACACCAGATACACACATCTTTTTTTTTTAGTTTGAGGACCCAGAAGCGAAGCCAGGGGACAAACAAGGTTTTAAACTGTTTATTTAATGAATGACTCCGGATTAGTGAAGTTCTCTTGAGTGCGATGTGAAGAGCTGAAGAAAAGATGACTGGTAGGGAGCATGATGGAGGCTCTGGCAGTGCCTGAAGAGGCAGGCGAGGAGAACAATGAATAGAAGATTGATCTGAGAATTAATTCTTGAGCGATTTGTGCCGACAACCGACACTGTGGCTGATTGCTAGTTTCATGTCAGCCTATTTTGAATTAAGTCTTACTTTGCACTTACTCTGCTTTCCTAGTCGCCCAGCCCCTATTACTGCATTTTCAATTTCACAACACCTTACCTTTGCAAATTGAATTAGAATGCAGATAAATTCTGAATAACAATTCACTATGAACATACTGAATAAATATAAATTAAGTTAGAGCAGTGGTGGTGGACACATAAAATATGGGAAGTAGCAAGGACAAGATAAGGAAAATATGTTCAACCCTCTGTCTTCTCTTACCATACATTTGTATTGATTTCATTGCCTGACACACGAGGCTGCATAAAGCAGTTAAATATCCGCTTAATGGGTTCTCCCACCGACATGAATAGACCTGTGCAAGCACTTGTCATGTTTTTTAGCTATTTGTGATACTCCTACGTTTGTCATGGTCTGCAGCGTTGATGAAGATGTAAAAGAGCGTGTTTTTCTGCTGGTGAAAGGAAAAGGAAATGATCCCGAGAAGATAAATGTCAGGAGCAAAAGGTTGGAAAAATAGAAAAAGGGAGAATTAGAGAGGAGAGGTTGCAGCAGACAGAAGAGCAATCGTTATGCTCTCAGATCATTATGTGATCAGCTCTGGTGTTACACACCAGCAACACACAGCGCCGTGAGCTGCTGCTGGATTTTATGAAGACAAGTGCTAGGGGAAAAGATGAATCATCCACAGAGAGTTAAGAGTCGCCCCCTGACCATGCGTCTCTTATCAGAGTCGTGGGAGAGTGCAGATGTAGTGTGAGGCATGGCGGGCGGCACTGGACATGTCAGAGCATCACCGATGATCTTTCATCGTGGAGTCTGACAGACAGACATATAAATACATATACAGTTCAGTCATGTCTTTTAAAGCCACCTGAGGCTATACACTAGGAATATTACAATATAATAATTAAGTCACATGCACTGTTTTGTGAAGATCTGTAGTGTCCATCCCCACTGTTATCAATGATGTGAAGAGTCATAAAGTTACTGAAGAATCAAATCACACAATCAACATTTTTCATGGTGAAGCATTGTGATTTTCTGTACCCTATTTACTGTATATATGTATGGCAGTAATCTGATAAAATATGCAAGCTGACTGTCAGGATCCCTCTTTGTGGCAGAAGGACAACAAGTGCAGAGACTTTCTCCTGTTGACTGTCGCTGTAAGCCTCCATTTGTCGGTGTTTTTTCCTCTTCTAGGTGGTGGGAGAGTGGCGCTTCAGCAAGATCCACTGTGACATCTTTGTCACACTGGATGTGATGATGTGTACCGCCAGCATCCTCAATCTCTGCGCCATCAGCATTGATCGGTGAGTTCACAGATTGTTTGTCCTCCCTGTCACGCTTCCTGCATGGATCTTTAATGGAAATCTTTACCTTGTAAGTAACAGAGGAAAAGTGCTACCTTTGACTGTCAAAGCTCATCTGTCTACAAACAAAGTAAATCCCTCTCCACAACATTGGCTGTCACACCTCACACCTTTATTTCTTGTATATTGATATGGAAGTGCTTACGCACCCTTATTAATGACCAACAGATGTCCGAGAATTATAAATAAGAATTTCATAAAATGACAAATTGAGAAAAACGTATGCCCACTACCCACTACCTTAAAACTATAAATTAATTATTGATTACATAACATGCACACCACAGTTTTCTATTTAGGGTGATAACAAACTAGTGCTAACACTGATAGGAAGATTATATTCCGTGTTTGCAGATCAATATTTCTAAATTCTACATAACTGACCTTTAACAAGATAAACCCAAATGTTGACTGCTCATGCGAACGTGGCAGGCTTGAACTGGCTACGTTGACGCAGATGTTTTTGAGCTGTCCCAGATTGTCATATTACTGGAGAAGCATTTAGTCACTTTTATTTAAGGTATTAAACGTAAAGATTTAGGCCCTCTGACAACTTTGTTTGGTGTAACAGATTCTGATGTTGTTAAAACAAGGTCAGAGAAAAATGTGATAACTTTTGCTGGTACACAGACTAATACTGCCTCACTGGAAGCAAGCACCACCTCCCACTTGTGCAAAATGGAGCTGAGACGTTATGACACATTTAGATCTTGAGAAAGTTAAATTCTTGTCAGAAAGAGGAGAGGGCACATTTGGTCGGTCACCTTTTATAAATTCAGTCTGTACTCTGTACTGTTAGCGCCCCTCTATTAATACTGATTGGGCTTGTGATACACCAGTAATGTTTGTTAGTATCTAAGCAGACTAAATGGACAGTTCAGGATATACAGACAGAAAGGTAGAGAATCCTGGTTTTGTAGTTACCTTTTTATTTTACTACCAGTAAGCTAAATTGCAACAGCATTAAATAAAGCTACATTTAAGGATCAAGTTCATAACCACACATGAAAGACATGGCTTTGATTTCAGACACAAAAGGATAAAAACACCTATTTCTCGTGTCTTGTTTCTTCACAAGACATCCCCTTAGGATTCGTATACAAAAATAAATGGCAACAGGATACCTGTGATTAATGGCCGTGCCTCCGTAAAAGCATGCCAGGGTTACAGTGGAAAGCAGTTTGTCTTAAGGCCTATAAAGTTCAAGCTTTCAATGAAGAATTGTAGAAAGTAATCATGTTATGTCGGCTACAAGAATATGTGCGGTGACTTTGAAAGCTCTGTTCGTTCTAAATGAGGCACAGGAATCTAAAGAAAAACAAGGAAATTACATTTCCTGTATTTCCATTTCATTGAGTTCTATCAAGTTTCATTTTGCATGATTTTTTGCCCGGCTGCATTCTCATATGTAACATAAATATTCTACATGGTCACACATGGAGGATTAGAATGCAAATGTCTCTCATGCGTGTGGAAAAAGCCTTATTAGTCTGAATGATTCCGTAGTGGACGACTGTGTGTTTCTTGAGTATTAATCATACAAGCAGAGAATTTAGCAAAATTAACATTTCAATATTATTTTTCTGACTTCTGCCACCTTGTTGTGTACTACTGAATACAATTCGTGGAAAAGATAAACGTGGCTTTATCACATTCCCTCAACAATATGCCAGTGCCCTTGCATATGTCACTGACTTTAAGAGTCACAGACAAGTGTTCAGTTTTGTTTTGTTAATTCAGCAGCTCTGTACAGCATCCTAACTTTTACACCAGAGTATTGTGTATTTTTCCTCTATCTTTGTTCTCTTATTGGGCAAATTGGAAGGGGATCACTGTTTGAGAATCTCAGTGTATACAGACATACAGTATGTACAAATGTCCACAACTTACATTTGCCATTTTATGACCACAGGCCAGAAAAGTACTGCCATTACTTTCATACAGCCTTCAACAATGGACAATCCAATCAGCTGCTCACAGAGGACTAATAGGCCCATGACAAAACTGCTTTAGTAAAGGAAGTGATGAATACACACATGCCATATGCAATTTAACAGAACTCCACTCATGCGGCCAGAAGGCAGACTCTTAAATGGACCCATAGGACATTTCTCTATTCTAATGTGCTCAGTCATTAAGTGTACTAAATTGTTTTACAGAATGATGATGTCAGAGCAGTTATCCAACAACTTTGCTGACAAATACCAAGGCAAAATATTACTTTATAGAATACACAACTGAGGATATGGGAAAGCAGTGTTGCCACAAGGAGTACAAAAAAAAAAGATGTGAAAAAGTCCAATGAGTTTTCTTGAGGTCTGACGACTCCAATGTCAGGAATGTCACTCTAGAGCAGAAATCCACCTTATCTCCCGGTGGCACCGTAGCTTTTGATAATTGTGTCACAGTCATTGTATTCAAATCAGGAGAGACAAGTGCATGCAGTAAAGATACTTGCTTACTACAGCAGATGGTGCGATAATTAATTCTTGGCGGACGGGCTTAAACTATACAGGGAGAGTTTGTGATTGAGGGGTGTGTGCCCTCAGTAACAGTGAGATAAATCCCCTTCATTGCAGTTGAGACACTGGTGAGGCCAATGTAACGATGAATGTGGTCAGCCTGTACATATGGGGAGGAAGAGGGGCATGCATAGCAGCAACATGTGTTAATGACTATACTGAAGGTAAAGACAGAATCATATTTTAAAAACAGCATCAAAATGTTAGGCATCTATGCAGATTGGATAGATGAGACCACCGGATGGGAATGGCTGGTATCTCAAGTGTCATTCCCAGATGATGACAGGAGGAAATTATGAGTGAGCGTGCTTGACAGGAGTGAATGAAGGAGATGGAATGAGAAATAAACATGATAGTGAGCGACAATGTCAGCTGCAGTGTGTTCTTCTATTGTGCAGAGAAACTAGGTCCCATGTTTCATCAGATTTTCCATCTCTCTGTCAATTAAAAGAGAACACTGAAGCAAAGCTCTGAATACACCCAGAATCTGTTTGACTGCAGTTTGCTCATAGGGCTAAGCGAGGGATAGAAGATGACGCGCGTTACGTCTACACCTGTTTAAATAACAGGTGTAAACAGAGAAACACATCTAAAGATATTAAAACATGTTGGGTTTTTTTACAATAGACTATGGATATTTATTTGTAATTTATTGTTTAGGAATAAGTTTAGAATTGGATACCGTCAGTAAAATCACTGAATCTCTGTTTAACTCAAACAGGACGTAGGAGCGTGCTATCACGATGTGTTAGAATTTAGTGCAGACCACAAGAAGGGCTGCAGCCACACTGAAGGGAGATGGCGCGTTCTTCTTCCTTCAGCACTGGTGAAAATGATGTGTTTCATTTGGAATGATATGAGATTTATGTGATTGTTCCCTATGGAAAAATAGTGATTAACATGAACATTTTTGCATTTCATCAGAAGCTACTTTAATCTGTCCACCTGAAGGAGAGCGAGAGAGAGATAGAAGCGTACATCTCCCAAAATAGAAATTTAATATGTAAATGAATGCGTGTGTTAATTACGTAACTGTTCAGACTTGACAGGCACAAAGTCCTAAGTGGTCTATGGGAAGGCGGTTTTCAGAAAACATGGTGACCAGATGGAGGAGCAGCTTCGCCATGGCCGTCATCTGCTTTCAGCTCAGTTCAACCTCACATTTTAGATGACAAGCTCTTAAAATACATTGACCTTGATTTTAACACAGTGGGTTTGAATGTAGATTTGTGAACTGGGAGAGCTCACAGGGTATGGGTGAATGGTCGTCTGAATATGTTACCATCTCTGGGGTTGTCCTCAGGGCTGTGTCCTGTCACCACTGCTGTACTACTTTTGCCACTGTCCTCCATGCTAGTGACAGTGGCCATGACTTTGTACTCTGGTGTGCTGGGGCATTCCTACAACTAAATATGACAAAAACAGACATTGCTTATCAATGTAAAACCTCTGCTTCATGGAGCACAATCATTAAAAAGTAGGAGGTAAGATCACAAAAACTCACCTCGGTAGGGTGATTGCAAATTTGTTTGAGAAAGATGCTTTGTTTGCCTGCAAAACCTGTTCTGCCTCGGTAAAATGTCAAAAGTCCATGTGGATAAGGCCCTTGGGACCTTTTTTTTATGAATCCAACATACTGTAGAACCTCTACTAACATTTTCTGTAATCTGCTGGTAGAGCAGTCTCAGTACCAGTGCCAGAACTGCTCTTTCCAAAATAATGAAGGTCAGACCAATATAATAGGTAGCATGGAAGGCAAAATGCATCCTATCAGAGACTCGGCTTCTATTTTTCTGGCTCCCGCTTCAGATTTACCTTGGGTGAACTGTGCTGCATGTTTTTTTTGATAGCATTGCCCGCTTCGCTTTACGTAATAAAATCAGACTTATGATATTGCATTTTATGTTAGTGGTGCTTATATTGTAGTTAATGTCTTCATATTCAGCACTTTTGTACGAAATTTATGATCTGAAGGGCAAAACAATTCAGCTCTGTATAATTCTGAAGGAAGCAAAGCTCAGCATCTAGTAGAGACCTGCGTGTGCATCCTTACCAACTAAAGCCATGCAAAAAACATGGGGCACCTGCTTTTTCTTTTTGCTGGCAGAAGTGCAGGCTCAGATTCCTTTCAAAACTGTGTTTGTTCTGTGTCTGAAATTGCACTTTGTGCAATCAAGTGTACATCCAGCCCAGTTCTGGGGATGGATGTACACTTGGTTGTACATCCACAGCAGGTGGATAAAATATGTCAAACCAACGAAACAAGCAATATTCTTGAAATACACATATGTTTTGTCCTTGCATTATATGTTATCAATCTTATCACTCTTGTCTTACGGACAAACCTCTCTGAACCCAAGGCTTGATTGCAGTATGAGGCACATACATTTACCTTAGATTTATTCTGACTTCTTGGGTGTTTTCATAATAAAACTCTCACACACACACACACACACACAAATTAAAACATTTGTCTTTTAGTCTAGAGTTTTTCAAACCAAATTACCCAGAAATCAATGTATGGGAAATTGTAAAGAGCAATGCATTTCCTTTCATTTCATTACTCTGTACTAACAAGGTTAACCACTGTAGCAAGGTTAAATGATAAGGACTTTCCTGTAAGAGACAGCCTTTGTTACCATTCCCACTCCTCATGTAATCTGCAGCCAGCAGCACTTTATCCAAAGTGCCTGTCCCACATCAGAAAGGATCAATTTAAAGACAACAGACAACATTTCCTGCTTTCATCACTTAAAGGCAGTGAGCTTTTTACCCATACTACGGGAGAATTTAAATGTCTTCATTTTATCAGAAGATAAGTAGCCACTAAATAAAACATGATTTCATTTATACTTTGCCTGTCGTCTTTTTGATATCCTCCATACTTTCGTACATTTGAACTAAATCGGCTATTTTTTGCGTCACCCCTTACAGGTACACAGCAGTTGCAATGCCAATGCTATACAACACTCGCTACAGCTCCAGGAGACGGGTCACAGTAATGATCTCAGTGGTGTGGGTATTGTCTTTTGCCATATCATGTCCTCTGCTGTTCGGCCTAAATAACACAGGTAAGAGTTCGAGATGCAGCTCTTCAACTCGCTTTGAAACATATGTTTTTCAAGGTGTGCCACTAACATGGTAGAGCAATAGTGGGGTTGGGTAGTGTATTATTCATGGTCACATTCACTGCATAGAGTATACATTTTAAATGACTTGCCCATATTTGTATGTGTCCATTCACATACTGAATAGGATTGTCTTAACACTTGAATAGAAAATATTAACATTTCACCAATCAATCAGCGCACATGTCTGTAAGTTATTACTTTGAAATTAAACTCAAAACTGCAGCCTCAAACCTTTGTTGCTTATTTCTCAGGACAGGGGCTTGGACACAGCTGACTACTGAGTTTCTGATTAAGAGATTTTTTAGACTTGCTGTCACTCTGGAGCTCTGCTCATCCCTGTGATGGCCTTGATGTAATGTCAGTTCTACCTGGACTCCAATGTTCACACTTCGTGAGCCCCGTGTCTGCTTTCAAATGAGCTGTGGCTCCAGATCTAGCCTAATGTTTCATGTTATCCTGCAGATAACATGAAAGCAGAAGCAAGCAGCAAGGAACGGCATGACCCAAAGCAATCAATACTGGTTGAACATTTCAAATGCAGATTTTCACAACATGTGTTAACCTAATGTATATAGTCCTTTTATCTAAAGCTCTGTCAACCACCCACTAACACACACACAAACACACACACACACACACAAAGCTACAAACCTCCAGTTTGTAGCTTCTGTTAAAGATTCTAACAAGGCTAATTCACTCTTTGAAAAACACTTCCATTGAAAGACATTTTACAACACCTTTCATACTTTCTTAAGCTGTGTTTAAAGGTCAGAACGTTGTCCATTTTCAGTATTTAATCCAGGCCAGCTCTGTCACTTTGGTGTGTGTGTGTGTTGTGGTATGGGAGTTAAAAAGTCAATGATATTGCTTGGGGCAACTTCGGCTTGCTTTAAAAATAAATCAGTGGAATCTAAAATTGACAAGCAAGCAGTGCAAGGATTTGAAAAATTGGATGATATGATCTTGGCATTTGGCACCCTACATAAGCTGTTATGTGGTCTTAGAATAGGGTTAAGGGAATTGTTTGATTGGCTTTAAAGTGACGGGAGCATGGGAGTGGTTCCCCTTTTAATTTTAATTTTCAAGATATTCAAATTAAAGCAACTGAGTTCCCCATTTAACTGTAAAAGGTTTTGTCACTTTGGTGTACAGTTACACTAAATAAAATTTTCTGGGTGGGCGGAGAAAAAAATGCAATCTGATATATTCATTTATTCTGTTCTTATCTTCACAGCTACTCGTGATGAGACTCTCTGTGTGATTGCCAATCCAGCTTTTGTGGTGTATTCTTCCATCGTGTCCTTCTATGTTCCCTTCATCATCACTTTGCTGGTTTATGTACAAATCTATGTGGTCCTAAGGAAGCGCAGAAAACGTGTGAACACCAAACCAAAGCAGCGTGTCTGTCATACTGCCGACTCTGACGTGGCCATGTCGCTGAAGGTTCGTTTCTGTGCAGAAATGCTCACTGTTTACTTTCATAGCAAAATCAAACTAAGAATCATTCAAATTAAATCAAATCAAATCAAATCAAATTTTATAAGTATAGCCCCAAATCACATTTTACACATTATCTCACTTGGCTTTGACATATTGTGCAGATGTGACACCCTCTGCCCTTAGACCCTCGAACTGGGTGAGGAAAACTTTAAAAACCGTGCAATAGATTTCACTTGTACAGAACACAACAACATGAAGATAAAGGTTTACTAAGAATATCTAAGTTCAAATGAGTCTATAAATCCAGATATAGTGTGGGTATAATATGTTGTTCCAGAAGTCATTGTAATCCATGGGCTAGGCTGGGCAATCCAGCCTAGGATCCAAGTCACAGGATCTCCTGTCCTAATGTGGCCAGGAGGCATCAGGCAGGACCACAGCAGCACCTCCCACCGCGACCTAGAAAAACCTGCAGGATGATAAAGCACAACGACTCCGGGGAAGAAGTAAAGTTAGTGTAAGGATATGGACATTTACAGGAGCAGAGAAGGAGTCGGAGTCAGAGGGGGGAGAGAAGAGAGCTCAGTGAATCATGGAGTGTTCCCTCAGCAACCTAAGCCTATAGCAGCATAACTAAAGTCTAGATAGGCCAGCCTTAACTATAAACTTGATCAAAAAGGAAGGTTTTAAGCCTACTCTTAAAATCAGATAAAATCAGAATTTATAGGTTTTGAACATTTTTGAATGATATCTAAATCAACATCAGGGCCTATGATCAAAGCAAGGGCTGTGTGTGCATCTCCAACAAATGAAGACATGAAAGTAATGGTTGTTTGAAGCTTTGCTTTCTGTGTGGGCTGACTTGTACACTGATATATCCTCTTCAACCAGTGTGGGAAAAAAAAAGAACATAAAATAATCTCCTGCCCTTTTGAATTCATTTGCCTTTTTATAAAACATTATTCAAAAATATTCTCACGTCAGTTTGATGGTTTTATGGAGGGGCATTGTGTTACATAACACCGTGCAGGACCCATACAGAAGAGAATTGATTTTCTTTGAAAAACATTATGGACTACATTCAACACTACAGATTAAAAGGACAAGGCTCAGTTACACTTTAAGCATAAGCGTTTTTTATCCCCCTCCCCAGCTCAAATGATTCAATAACCGGCTCCATTTAGAGGGCCAATTTTAATATTAGTGTTACCTTTACTGGCATGTTGCAGTGTCGAAAGCTGTCACGCAACTTTAGTTATGATGGCCCTCAGATGATCTTTTGCTTCTTCTGCTTATTGATTTTACTGGCATACTGAAAAGAAATGGGGTCTGCACAGGAAGCCAAGTAATGCCTCTAATCCAGTGCCCCACATTACTAATATTCACACATGGTTTAACAATATGGTTTCTGTGTGCGTGTGTGTGTGTGTATAATAGATTGAGGTCAGAGAAAACATTTATAAGGCATGAGAGTTTACAGGGAATATAGACTTTATATTTATAGTCTGGACTGCAAAGCTGTTAAATGGCAATATATTGAAAAACTGCAAATGTAATCTTTATGGAGTAAAAGAAGAAAATGTGCATGAAATTTCACTTCTGTTAATTATAGGGTGAATGTGTGTCATCTTGGTGACTATTGAAAACTGTTGCAGTATCGAGTTAATGGAGTGCAGTGGAAGCTGCAGATCCAATTTCTTGCTAAACAGCCTTCTGTGCCAAAGCTTGATGTAGCCTCGTTTGACCTAATAAGACAAAGGGAACCCTCTGATCAGACAGTCTATTTGTCTGCTGTACTTTGACATTGTAACCTTTCCTTGCCTGACACATTCATTGTCTTCTTAGGATAAGTGCACTCATCCAGAGGATGTGAGGTTGTGCACCATGATTGTTAAATCCAATGGGAGTTTTCCTGTCAGCAAGAAGAAAGTGGTAAGTGCTCTTTTTTGTTTGCAACTTTCTTCTTTGAAAACAGTTTAATTGTTGGGAGGCTTTGTTTGCACATTAAACTTTTATCAAGTTCCAACATTTCTCATATATACAGTGTATATACAGTATATGCTCATATATGCTCAAACTGAGGGTTTGTATTGTTACTTTTAGAAGTACCTTGTTACATTAAGACGGGGTGAGAGGTAATTTGCACAAGTTAACTCTTAGTAAGCAACATTGTATTTGCATTAAATAATGACCTCTTTACCAATTAGCTACAGATGGTGGATCAAGTGGTGATCACTTCATAGAAGAAAAGTAAAATATTACTAAACGGAAATAACATCTTATACTTAATGACCTTGTTGTCCAGAAAAATACATCTGTACACCTTCTGATTTCAAGCTTCCCCCAGTCACCAAATGACATGCTTAATTAATTGCCTCATTAGCTCATCATAAAACACAATTTAAATACGACAGTTAATGAAATAAAACTCAGCAAAACCATCTTGGTCTATCTTTCTTCTTTTCCCAAAATGCGCATACTAACTCACTGAGTTAGATATAAAATATTCTGGCTGCATATGCCATTTAATTCCCTGCCAACAATCAAACACCAATCTGAGAAGAGGCACATAGTCACAGTACGCCAGCCTCTACTAATACAATCAAACGCTTTGGTTCCTTCTGCCTGTAGTACATCATGTTTCAACAAATATTCAGTTATGGCAATAAAGACACAGTCATATCTGAAACTAACTAGACTAGATACATTCTTCACAACATTTGCTTTCCAGCAATAAATCCTTTGACATTTGGCCATCAGAATCTAATCAGTTGTATGTTGGGCTAAGACACATCTTTGTGTGTCATCAAGTAATCTTCCTAACAAACCAGCCAACCAACAAACAGGTGAAAACATCCCCTCCTCCAACTTCACTGGCAGAGGTTCAAACTATTTATAACTATTAATTTGAATTGTTAAACTAACATGTCGCATTATTCATTACCACAAAAATATAATCTGAGTATCAGACTGAGATACCAGCAGTGCTCCCAAATGACCGCCTGACTCCATGTTTTCCGGCTTACTTTGGTCTTGCTCAGATATTCATCAAAGATGGAGAGAATGAAGGAGAAGAGCTGGAGCTGGACGAACTGAACAACAGGGGCAGCAGCCAGAGGCAGAAGCAGAAGCCACAGTGTGCTCTTGGAGACACTCCAGCCACCAGCCACCAGCTCCTGATGACCAACAGGGCCAACGCTAGCCCCACTTCCACACCTCCTACGCCGCCCGAGGAGGGCCAGAGATCAGAAAGGAATGGAAATCCTACCAAGGAGGCTTTGGGGGATTCGGCTCCTGTTGTGGCCTTACGTAATGGCAAGACTCAGACCTCTCTGAAAACCATGAGCAAGAGGAAGATCTCCCAGCAGAAGGAGAAGAAGGCCACTCAGATGTTATCCATCGTCCTTGGTAAGTTTGTTCATTATTTTTTTTAGTTTTTAGTTTTCTTGTTTTGTTTTGTTTTTAAATGCTTTGAGTTAAATTATGTGAGCCTTCACAGTGTGGTGGAACTGACTCTGTGACAGCAGTTCCACAGCCAATTAGCTTTGTTTTGTCACCCAACTGTGTGCATGTAAAAACTCATTGGATGATTACAACATCAACTCAATGGGGAACTGTTCAAATCCTTGAAGAATAAATATTTGTGTCTAGTATAATCCACCACAAGCTAATTCTCTGATGATCACTTTTTAAAATTGTTTCTCTTTCTCACAAACTCACAGCCACCCTGGGTCCTCGGCTGCCTGCATGTGTTTTTTTTTTTGTTTTTTTTTTCCAACTCCATTTTTCTGTCTTTTTTGTTTTTTGATAAGACTTTAGGTTTTCAGTGCCTGAAAACAAGACGAGCACTGATGCAATGCAAGGAAATAGTTATGGTAGTTGTATTTTAGTTTAACTTCTCCACACAATCGGTTGTCCATATTTGGGTATCCAAAACTGAGTGCTGTTAAAAAGTATTTGCCCCCTTCACCATTTTTATTTTTGCATATTAATCACACGGAAATGTTTCAGGTCATTAAAACAAATTTTGATGTCGGACACAGGTAACCCAAGTGACCAATAAAATGCACTTTTTAAAATGATGATTTCGGGAAGGAAAAATCCCTATCCAACCCTACCTGGTCCTCTGTGGAAAAAATAACTTGCCTAAATCTAATTCCAACAATTAGCAAAATTTCACTGGTAATCAGGTTCAATTTTATCTTCCACACCCTGCTATGATTACTGCCAAAGCTGTTCAATCTACACATCAGTTGCCTGGCAATGTGAGTTAGGCTTCAAGGTATCAAAACCAACACAAGATCTAAAGAAATACAAGAACAGATTTGAAACAGTCATTGAAATCAGTCTCTAAAAAGGTTATTATTTCTAAGGCTTTGGATCTTCAGTGAAATGCCGTCAGAGCCACTCTCTATGAATGGAGGAAATTGAAAAGTGATGAACTCTCCAAGGAGTTTCTGGTGTACCAAAATTCCTCCAAAAGCACTTTATTGACTTACATGGTAGGTCACAAAAGAACCAAGGTATACACCTAAAGAACCGCAGACCCTAATTGCATCACTTGAAGTCAATGTTAATGATTACCATTAAAAGCAGAAGGACAATAGCCACCCATCAGTTTGTGATCTAAAGCTCAAGTGCAGTTGGATCATGCAGCAGAACAATGATCAGTGCACACGAGCAAGTCCAGATATCAGAGGGTCCAAAAAAAAAATTAAAAAGAATGTTCTGAAGGGACCTTGTGCTGACATCGTGAATCTGATTGAGATGCAATTGCAGGAACTGGAGGAGCTCATGCTTGAAAGGGTGGACTAAAATTTCTCCATAGAGATGCTACAACATTTGATTGCAGACGCTAGTTCTTTTGGGGGGAGCTTACTTTTCACCTGGGTGATATGGTTTTGAATAAATTTTTACTTTCAGCGAAATGGTGTGATTATTTAGAACAGTATTTTGGGTTAACTCTTGTTATCTTCATCTAATATTAGAATATTAGAATAAGTGGGATCATCTGAAACGTATTAAAGATGGATAAGTGAATATAGAATGGAGGAAATACTTTTTCACCCCATTGTAAGAGCCCCTTTCTTCGCTTTTGTGGCACTTTGTCCCTCTGTTTCTAATAATTTAATTTCTTTTTGTTTCTCTACAGGTGTATTCATCATATGTTGGCTGCCATTTTTCATTACCCATATCTTGAACACCCACTGCACAAGTTGCAAGGTTCCCGCTGAGATGTATAATGCTTTCACCTGGCTGGGCTATGTGAATAGTGCCGTAAATCCCATCATTTACACCACCTTTAATGTTGAGTTCCGAAAGGCATTCATTAAGATTTTGCACTGCTAAAATGCAACGAAGCTCGTCCGATGGGAATGAGTGAGTGTGATGAATAAGACGCCTCTTCTGGCAAATACCTCATCCTGTTAAGGAAAAAGCACCGCAGGGCGAAACAGGGATCTGCTTTTGCCAAAGAGGGGTGGAGCTGAGTGACTGACAAACTGACAGTGTCTTACTGAAAGGTGTTTTGGCTCTTGATGTGAATTTTGTGGAGTCCCCATTCTCCAAATCACTGAATGTAAAACAAGAAATGTCTGTAACAATGACCTGTTCCATGGAGAAAAGAAAAGTGTACCATTGTTCTCTAAAATCGTTGTGCTTGTCACTTACAGAGCCATCTGTGGATACCACACACATGCAAACAGCTATATATTGTGTGTGTACTTCATGTTTTGCTGATGGAAATGTTCTTCAGAAATTAAATATAAAGTCAGTGTTCATTGCGGTGTTAAAACAAATAACTGAGCTCTTAATCTTAAAACTAATTCTACGATTACTGATTGGAATGTGTATTAAAGACAAGAAGTTATTTAATTACTGTATAAAGGGGCCCATATCCACATATTTTTAATTG
>KV751316.1:5261210-5273420 GCA_001698575.1 Mola mola
ATTTAAACTGCTGATATTGCAGCTCAAAGAATTGTGTTTATAATAATTGATTTCACAATCAGCAACAATGCAGCTTTTTGCCATAATATGTATTTTTTTAAGCTTCACAGCTCACAATTATAACAACTTTATATAACATTATAACAACATTATAACAACCTTTTATATAAAGAAGGCAGCATTTAGTCGGTTCATTTTGTGTAGAAGAAAAGTCAAATGATGCACAAAAACACCCCTTTTTATGTGAATGTAGACACAGCCTGCCAATTATCAAAAGGCCTGAGTTAATAAAGAAATTTGATAACCTTGCTCATAATGCCCATAATGTCTAACTATAACTTCAGGGTTTGTCAAGCTCGCTCTCACAGAGAAAGCTCGTCTACAAAGTGTCTGTTGGACAGACTTTCACATTCATTTTTTAACCACTGATCAATGCTCTGCTCAGTGTCACGATGTAGAGAGTACTCACAATAAACAACATTACTTTCTGAAAGGTAACAATTCCTTTATGCTCTTAAAGCTGCCAATGAATTGCAAGCTGACCATGGCTTGCGTCACGCTGTAGACTGTCTGTGTTCCACTTTTTTTATTTCATTAACATAACATTATGAAAATAAAGAAAGAAATAATTTAAGTTTCTACATCTGGCTTTTTATCTACATGCACAGCCTAAGTAAATGCATTCTTCCATGGCTCATTCCCCTTTATCCAGTAAGTTTTATTTAAATCCATATAGTAGTTTTTTGTGTAATTCTGCTTATTGAAAGTCAAATAAATGTAGAAACCTGAAAGCAAAACCTCCTTAGCCTTAGTGGAAGTAAGTGGAAGTAATAACTCTTCATACTTTCAGTTTCAAATTCCTTTCAACATTCTCAGGACACAGTCCAATTTACAGAGTGGTCATGTCATGTTCTGTGCTAATGTTAGTAGTAACTTACAGCCTATCAAGTGATGGAATACTGTAGGTGACATAGCCAAAACCTTTACTTGAGTAATTGATCGAATAAGACACTAAGTTAACTTAGTTATCCCTTTGTGTGCAAGGATGGTATAGTTTACATACTCTGCCATTCCTTTACAGTCCTTAGCATCTTATTCTTATATGATAGGTCTGTATTACTTTGTATGAGGTCGAAACTTTAGGGAAATTTCGTTACCATTGGGTCTTTGAGAAAAGGTCCTGTGTGTTCACTCAAGCCCCACCTCTGTCCATATTCTAATTTTACATTTGGTAACAGTGTAGTAAAAAAATATTTGAAAACCATACCTGAGTTAAAGCTGAAGTCAACCTTAAGAAAACTACTACAGTCAATGAGTCTTAAAGTAGCTCATATAAATGTAGGTAAGCATCAAAAGTATCTGGTTGTAAAAGGTACGTAAATATAGTTATGAAAAGTGCATGAAAAAAAAAAAAAAAACCGACAGACTGTCAACAAATTAAAATTAACAAATTAACATTTGCATCATAATTGAAAAATCTTAATACGTCTGTTCACCTTTGTTCAACCGAAGTGTGGAAAAGAACCAGAAACAATGGACCTACTCTTGTCGGAAACATGACAACCGTTGTGACATCAGGAATGTTAGGTTTTCTTTTTAGCCTGGACCAAAGTGCAGACACAGAGAAAAACCAGGACAAGGTTTAACAATTTATTAAAGAGTTTGTGTGGTCGAAGGTGTGTGGTAGAGGGTAAGATCCAGCGGGCATTGAATCGGCTCCGAAATCCGGCTGGTCGAAAAAACACAAGTGCAGCTCCAAGTTAGTGCGGCCCTGAGCACTGGAGACAAAAACAGGAGGGTGACCTATTCGTTCAGTTAAAAAATATTTGCTTGCTCTTTTTCGCACCAAGAAGGTTACCACAGGTTACCACTAGCAGCGAGCCTGAGTGAGCCGAAAACTGCAGGTTCTGTTGAGCTAATGGAGCACAGCTGAGTCTCGTCCAGTCCGGCCTCTTGAAGGATGCCCTGCCCTCCGACCCCGCACACACACACACAACACTCAGTCCCCAAAGACAAAAAGTAAAGGAGAAAGAGAGGCCGAAACAAAACAACAAGGCATTGCTTGACAAAGGATCGCCACAAGAAAGCCTGGATCTGCTTTACCAGCCTGGATATCCAGAGTACAGATAGAGATTGTACATCTTTGACTAAAAGTGAATATGTGACTAAATTTATCTTGATGAGAGTCTGCATGCCAGTAGTTTGATCTTGTGTTAATACTCAGGGACCAGATGACCAAATACTGATAAGTAGAGACTGAGAACTATATTCAGCTTTTACATTATAACTAGTAAGAGATTAAATGTCCAATTTTAGGGTAGTTCAGTAAAAGTATACCTTTTAATAGGGAACTGTAGTTGAGTAAAAGTAGAAGTTGCAAAAATTAAAAGAAAAAGTCAAGTATGCAATTTCTAAATCATTACTTATATATTTGTATTTACTTTACACCTTTGTACATAAAATGTCTGACAAATCAGGGATTACAGGCTGCCATATAAAAATATAGTTTAACAACAGTTTCAATTCTGGCTTTAGTTTACAAGGTGCTTCTTCAATGTAAACAAAGAATTCCTGTGGCTATTTTCCTTAGTCAAACCATTTTAGTGTATGTTTTTATTGTCAAGTAGCCATGCCTAAACTGGTGCAAGTTTAGTAAAGGTTAGAAATTTGCTTTACACCGTCTGCTGAACAGCGACAGGCTACAATAATTTTACTCAACCTTAAACCTCCGACACAGACCCCTTTCCAATTGCTCTATTTCCCCTAAGATTAAAGACAGTGATGGATGGTTCACACATACAAACCTTCCACAATAAATAACACCTGGAGACAACCCAAACGAGCTAATAGTTATCACTTAATATACTCAAGGTTACATTTCCCGGAGGAAAATAATAGGAGTTTTGGAATAAAAACTGAAAAATTACAGAGCGTATATGTATATAATTGGCAACCGGTCCGACCAAAGTCAGTTTATTTATAGTAATTTGATTGTGAGTCTCTTTTGGTTTGAGGGGAATCTGTGCATCAATACAACTCCTTAATCCACACATTTAATTTCTATGTAATAAGGAGTCACTGCGGTGAATAAGTCTGGCATAAACTGGATAGTGCTTCGCTTGTCTGCAAGGACTGACTGACAATCAGAGTTAAATTACCCCGTCATAGTTTTAAATGTAGTTGTAGGAGATCGTCAGATGAATCTGAGGATGTTAGGCTCAGGATGACTCATTATGGGAGCAGCTCTTTTATATTTTCATTTCCATCTAAATGTGGCAGCAACATAAATTCCATTCACAAGAAAAGCACATAACGGATGTAAGAAAGGCAGTTCACGGAGTAAAATCAATATCTGATTGTTTCTCTTAGGCAACCTGACCTGCTTCTGACCCCAGCGTCGCCCCCACTAAAGTCCCTGTAGGATTTCAGAGACTTTCATTGTTATTTTAAAGATGCCTAATTTGGCTTTGGAACGTGGTAATAATTTATGTTGCACTCATTTATAGATGGTAATTATTGGGTAGAGTCAGAGAAGGTTTATTGAATCCTTTATGAACTAGAAAGAGGAAAAAACAATCTAGTTTTTAACAAGTAATATCAGAGTTGTGAAAATAAAACCATGGTTTTCCTAAGTATTGTTTGCAAAAACAAGTAAGTAATAGTGGTGTTTGTGCATTTATTTGTTTATGATTTAATAGCATTTTTATATACGTATCTTCTCAGTCAAATGATAAAAATATATTTTTAGGTCTTTCTGACACCCAGTAAAAATGTCCACTCAAAAGGAGGGTGATTTTCCAGCTGTGCCATTCACATTATTGTAGGGATACATTATATTGAATTTTTTGCTACAACTGATATCGGAGAATACTGTAACCAACTTATGTTTCTTCCATTAATTGCAGAGAACTTAAGACTCTTCTGTAGTGGAAATATTGGTTGGCCTGTTCTTATTGTAAGGGCTTATAGCAAATGTAAATGCATTTCAAAATGTACACATGTGGAAACACAGTGGAAAAAATAAGAAATTGAAATTGAAATAGCTGACAGTTTACACTGCATGAGCTAAAATTAAATTTCTTATCGACAGAAATGTTCATTTTAGGCTGATGAAACACTGAAATTAATTAGTGCTGACACGATCATGCATTCCAATTTTATTGTGCTGCTATTCATCCATTTATGGTGTAATTACTCCAGCAGTTGCACAATTTCCTGTTTTTCACACCTATTGGCCACATCCAGCGCTGTGGATCCAGAGGAGTCCAGCAGTGTCTTGTCAGCTCCATTCAGCAGTAAAGCCTTTACAATAGGGACACAGCCGTGCTGGGCAGCTACATGTAAAGGCGTCGCCTTTCCTGAGTTCACTGCATTGACATCTGCATGATTTGATATTAAGTGGAGGACACTGGGGAAACTGAGACTAGCACAGGCCATATGTAATGGCGTCCATCCTTTGCCGTCCTCTGACACGTTTGGTTCAGCTCCAGTTGCCAGGAGCCTTTCCACCAATTTCGGTTCGCTCTGGTTGCAGGCGAGGTGGAGCGGGGTCCATCCATTCTCGCCTCTGGCATTCACACTTCCGCCATGCTTCTCCAGCTCAACCACTGTGGCTTCATTTCCCTTCAGGGAAGCCAGGTGCATGGGAGTCCAGCCTTGGATAGTCCTGGAGTCTGGACTGGCAGAGTTAGATAGCAGTTGCCTGCATATACCCGAGTGACCCTTCAGAGCAGCCAGGTGGAGGGGTGTGTATCCCCCGCTGTCTGCACTGTCAGGAGTCACTCCACTCTTCAGCAACTGTCTGACTAATCTGTTATGGCCTTCCTCAGCTGATAAGTGAAGAGCAGTGGAGAGATTACAGTCGGTAGCATTTGGATCTGCTCCCTGAGCGAGGAGGAGTTTGGCAATATCACAATGCCCGTAGGCGGAGGCTAGGTGTAGCGGTGTCCTTTCTTGTGCCTCCCGTTCTCCAACTGCTTCCCGTGACAGGCGTGAAAGCAGCAGGCGCACCACCGCTTCATGGCCGTTCTGGCAGGCCAGGTGAAGGGGTGTCCAACCGGCCCTTTCCTGGGCATCCCCCACTGCTCCTTTGTCCAGCAGGAGTCGAGCGCTCCTGTCATCGCCGTTCTGCGCAGCAAAATGGAGCGCGGTCCACTGGTCCTCGTCTCCCTGGCTGGCAGCTGCTCCATATTCCAGCAACAAAGAGATGATGTCTTGAAGCCTGTGGAAAAGAGGTTTGATTCATGTTACTGTATATAGTGCCTCAAGCCATTCATTTGATTCTGCACAAAAGGGAATACATTAGGACAAATTGGCATCCTTTGGCATTAAAACATCCATTTTAAACCTGCAGATGATATCAAAAAATGCTAAGCTTTCGTAATGTCATAAAGAGTTGTTGGTTTTTATACAGACCTGTATAGAACTGCGAGAATAAGTGGAGTGTAACCTCCAGCAGTCGTGCAGTTGACATCAGCGCCCAGACTCAGGACATGTTCCACACTGGCTGCATCTCTACTGGCGACCGTGTAATGGAGGAGGCTATTTTCATCAGAAAACCGCATGTACACATGCTCTCTTCTCACAGACTGTCTGAAGCTACCAAAGTCCTTTTTGTAGAGAAGAGCAAGAATGTTGGGCTTTTCATGTCTGTCATCTGTGAAACGAAATGGGAAGAAAAAGAACGGAAAGGATGACTATATTTTTGTAGGCTGCAGAGTTCAGCAAATATGAGAAACTTTTACCTTGTTCTTTATTGTTTGAACAAATGCACTGTTACATTTACATTTTACTGGCAGAAAAATTGAACAGACCAATTTAAAGTATTGTGGTTCATACAGTTCATGCCGTAGGCGGTGCAATTTTTTTCTTGCATTCTGCCTTCCACCGACTGTGTTTTAAAAGTAATATTTAAAATGTCACAAGACGTAATACACTGAATGTTATTTTCCATCCTACTCTAACCATGGTTTTACCTGTGGGAGGGTCAGACATCTCAGGCAAAAAAATCTGAAATGGAAAAGAAAAAAAAATATTACGAGTTTAAGAGTTGTTACCTGTGACATCAATCATCAAAAGTGGTTAGTAAGCACATATCAATCAACATGTGAGTGTGGGCATTCAAGGCTATGAATGCGTCAACACTTTAACAGCTACAGTGTTATTAAGTGCTTATATTTCTGTCAGCACAGAGTGAAGAACTTGTTGTAACACTTGTAACAGTCTGTAGTAGCTCAAAACAATTGGCCGGAGCCTTTCCCAGTGTCATCCGGTGAAGCCTGACATATAGAGACAAACAACCATCCACACTCAAACTTACTCGTACCGGCAGCTGAGGGTAACCAATTAACCTAACTCCCTTTTTGGATGTTTTTGGACCAGAGTACCCGCAGTGCTAACCGATTCATATTATTATTTGATATTATATCAAAAATCTCTGATTAAAAAAATGCCAATTCAATAATCGGCATAACGCAGAACATGGGCAGCAATAACTGGTGGATCCCCACCAACAACTTTTGCAAGATTAAAATACATATTTGTATTGTGATCACTTTTAGTGTGATCTGTCGAGTTTTTGAAAATATAGAGATTTCTCCCTCTCTCAAGAGAGGCAGCATTTTTTCTGTGGTGCTCAAAGAGCCCCCAAAATACAATTGAAGCATTGAACTGCAACCTCTATCTCCAAAAATCATGACCCGATTACTCAAGGTAATCTTGTTGAGAACAGGTTCACGTACAGCGTGGCTTCTGTTTCATTGCACAGCAGAAAATGTGCTCGTGCACAAAAGGCTTGGAATGTGGTGGCAAAGGTTGCAGGTCACCGTGAACCAGTTGTTGCTGATTATGACAAAATTTGACGCAAAGGTCTAACAGGTTAAAAGGATGTAGTGATGACATTTTAGATCCAAAGGTCAAAGGTCAGTTTCACAGCGACATAGTGCCACACCACTACAACCTGCGATACCATTTTTCTGATTTCATCAGATGCAGAATTGGTGTGACTAGAACTGAGAGCCAAGCCCATTGAAAAGTACTGGTAGTTATTATGTGCTTGTGGATTGAAGATGTGTAAAGCAACTATAATGTAAAGTTTCTCATTTTATTTATATATATTTATTCATTTGATAAACAAAATGTTTTGAACACATCACAGTTTTCAAAGCATGAAAAGCTACTTTATCACATCCCTCCAAAACTCATCTCTACAGGGGCGGCCGCTTGAAAAAACCCTTGGAAAACATGTCAGTCAAAACTTGTTTTATATACAGCAATTAGTGGGAAAAAAAACCTGCAGATGAAAACTTTGAATTGTGTCTACGAAACAGGAGTTACAAGCCTAACCGCAAGGAAACAGCGGTTTGTTGGTGACAGTCTAGCAACAAATCTCTATGTGAATGGCTGCCATGGCAACCTTAGATCATTTAAGTACTGTTCCTGGCCGAAATCACAAGATCCATAAACCACAAGGCACATGACTCACTAAACATCCAACCCTAAACAATCTAAAAGTAAGTTATGGACTGGAAAACATCTAAGACAAATTTCATTTCTCGCTTGCATTGTGGATTTTTTTGGAAGGTAATTTGTTTTCTGTGCTCTCTTGCGTGACACATTCCTCTGTAAATACTGAATTTTTAAATGATAATGAATTTCTACCAGATACTATGGATTGCAAATATTTCTTACATGGATAAACAAATGATGGAACACTCCAGTGTGCAGCTGTGATCTAGTTTCAATCACCTTTTCTACATTGGTCCCTTATAGTAAGCCTATCCTCACCCTGCCTGAGCCGCTCATTATGCCAAACATGGAGTAGATACAGGATATATGTATATACCATGGTAATGTTTAAGTAGATTATTAATCAAAACTAACCTTGTTTATCGGGGAAACTAGCCAAGGGTAATTTGATTTCTCTCCATGTTCGCCATGTTCGTGACACTGGATTAACCCTGGGATCTTCAGGACTTCACTCAAAGCCTCTGTTTTCCTCACAGTGTCTGCAAACAAAGCAGGGGACAACAAACAATGTTCTGAGTTTTCCAAGTGTTTTGTCAAAAAAAACTCACCAATTTCAATAGTTGATCTTTATGAATAAACATTGAACTAATGCGAACTAAAGCGCTTGTGTAAATGGTTCACTCAGATATCACATGCAGGAGAATGTGCCAACATGTGTGACTTCACAATACAGGCAAGGTGAAGCACCATGTGATAGTTTTGTCTGGCACCTTTGTGTTTCAGAATGTTAATCAAAAGAAAGACTTGAAAAAAAAAAAGTGGCAAATATCTTTGAAGGCAGAATAAAATAAGCAGTGATATTTTAAAAGAAAGCAAAAATGTTTTAAAATTGTAATTCAGCATATTTTAATACTAGCATGTGAGGGTATGCAGATTATATTAATACTGTCATTGCAGTGCCTGATACAATTTTATGATTTTTTTTTTTTATAATAAAGACACACAAAATGTTATCTAATGGTGTCGTCCTCATTGAGACATGAATTCTTGTTATTTTGGCATCATTTTTTCACTAAGATATTGTTTTTAATGAAACACTGAAATGATGAAAGCAATTAAATGCAATAGCAGGCAGTTTTGACAAATTATGTCTTATCTAAATGAAGCATGGATATTATGTTTGTTGGAAATCTTTTTCAAATGTATGTTGTTGTAAACTCTGAGGGACATTCCAGAATTGGAGGACATCATCTGTCCCACCCATGAAATAATTCATACACAAAATCCTAAAACATGCAGTTGTGTAAATTATACTTGTCCTGAGACAAAATGTACACATGGTTGCAGAACAAAAAATGTTGTTTCATATTTGAAATGCTAAGCATCCACTAAAATGTAATTTTTCTCTTGTCTCATCATCTCACCATACATAATATAATAGTTATGCGTAAAATCTATTTTTATATGATTCTGTTGATGTATGTGTCTTATATTTGTTACAACAATTTAGTGGTAATTAAACACTGAATATGTGTCCCGCATCCAGGTGACCATAATCTATTTAGCCGGGCTGAGGAAGAGGAAAAAATAGTCATGAATAGGCCAAAGGTAGTCCTAAATGTACTAATAAAGTCATAAGGAATTATCCCATTCCCATTTAATTTTGTAATCCCAAACAAAGTAAGAGAAGTTCAATACAAAATTTTACATTCTGTCAATCCCACCAACATATGTTGATATTGACATCAATTGTGTGCTTTGTGAAGACAAGGAAGAAACAATTACATGTATTTTTTGAATGTCAGTTCACGACAAGATTCTGGTGAAAAGTGGAATAATATCCTAACACTAAAAGCAACTATATAATCAGAATAAATGCAAAGGATGTTCTATTATATTATGTTAATAAACTACAGAAAATTCAGCAAATTGTAAATCACATCCATAAAGCCGCATTCTCAAAATCTCGCCCGTCGTTTGAGCCCGTCAGGATGAAATTTAAGAAATACTTTGAGTCTATCCATCTTATAAATAACAGGATGTGTGATGGAACAATTATTGTCATAGAGGAATTATTTCAAGAAATTTTAGCATGCCTTCCACTTGTTAAATTGAAAATAAGACTGCATTAAGGTAAGTCTGCAATGTATATCAACAATACTATTGACTAATGATTATAATTACAATGCCTATTTACACTTGTTAAGATTGTTTCTTCTATGAAAACATGTAGATAAGTGTTTTTTTCTTAAAAAGGGAGTAGACCAAAGTTAAGTCCTCACTTTTGTTTTTAGTATTTTTCCAATCTTATCAGTCTGACTGTGTCACTCTAACCAATGCAACACTATTACTCATTTCCAGAAAATGTATTTCATTTTTAAGTTTTCTATCTTTTTCATATTACTAGGTTTGCCCTTGACCTTGTATTTACCCTCGTTGAAAAGACATGAAGATATTCGTTAGTGGTCCTCATTATTTGTCACATTCATATCATGAGCATTCATCTTAAATGATATATCCATTCAGCCATGTATCATATTATTTTTATCAAAATAATCTAAACTGATCCTCTCAGTGTGGAAGAGTTTTAACCTACTGTACTTTTAATACTATATTTGATTATATGCATAATGTTTTTACAAAAATTTGAAAATTCATTCATTCATTTTCTACTGCTTATCCCATTAGGGGTCGCTGGAGCCTATCTCAGCATCTTGGGGCGAAGGCGGGGTACACCCTGGATGAGTCGCCAGTTCATCGCAGGGCTGACATATAGAGACAAACAACCATCCACACTCACATTCACACCTACGGGCAATTTAGAGTGACCAATTAACCTAACCCCCAGATTTGCATGTTTTTGGAATGTGGGAGGAAGCCGGAGTACCCGGAGAGAACCCACGCAGACACAAGGAGAACATACAAACTCCACACAGAAACGTCCTGACCCAGAATCGAACCCAGGACCTTCTTGCTGTGAGGCGACAGTGCTAACCGCTGCACCACTGTGCCACCAAAATTTGAAAATAAATCCCAAAAATGGTAGCATGTGATTTTTTATAGATTTCTAAACGTGCTTAAATTAATGTAAGTTTCTTATTCTTTCAAAGATTCTTATCTGAGATTAAATGGGTAGTCAATGCGACTGACTCTCTTTACTAAAGAGTATTTTGAGACATACTTTTTCTTCAAGGTTGTGCCAATCATAGCACACAACACATAAAACATCTCACAAAAGTGTACCTTCGATGCTTGAGCCAGACTAATATAACTACTGTATGTTTACCACTTGTTTTTCTTAAATAATGTACATAACATAAAATGATCAAATTACTGACGCGGATTAGGGCAAGGCATAAGAAGGAAAAACATTTCTGAGAGGACAAAGACTATTTTTCATTTTGTACTACAAGATAAAAAGTTGAAAAGTTGAGGGAAAAAATAAGACAAAATGTTGAAATACAATTTGGAGAAAGTTCAAACACTGAGAATTTACCTGAGAACTGAGGCCTCTTCCTGTGGTCCTGGTCCCAGCACTGCCTCATGATGCTGATTATCTGTTTGCACTCCTGGGGTCTCTGTTCGGGCAAAATTTCCAAACAGGGTCTCTTACCATGTGACACCTGTAGAAGCACTGTGGTCACACTGCAGCCTGAAACAGATGTTAACACAGGGTTTAATGTCAGCAACATGCAGAGAAGCGTATTTGTTTTCCCCTTTCCTGTCTTTATCCTAAGCTACGTTCGCAATCTCTGGCTACAGCCAGAAGTTTAACTGACAGCCATGAAAGTGGTACAAATTATTAATGCTGAATCGACACTTTGCGAAGTCCTGCTCAATCACTGAGTTGCTGCTGCTCTGTAAAACTACTGGAGCCCATGATTACTGGCTGCACTCTGCTGTGTAATTCTGGGAACCGGAAAAAAAGCAATTTCGAGGGAGATATATAAGATGTTAAACTACCCCAGCAGCAATTTTGTTCTTTAAAACAAATGTCTGATCCTTTCTGAACTGCTGCGAAAAACTTGAAATTACAATCTGAGACTGTCAGTGGCAAAGAAAAAAACAAAAAACAAACACTGTAGGTTCTGTTGCTGGCTCCGACTGAAACATTTGTAGAAATGAACTGGATTATCTAACAGTATACATCCATAAAACCTTTTTTTTTTTTCTCATTCTTTAATGTTTGGTTAAAGGGTAAGTGAAATGACATGACCAAGAAGATGATGTGATATGCTAGAGCACAATACAGAGACCTTCTTGACTCTGACTGTACCACTCTGTGGTGTGGACACTTATAGACACTTCAAAAGTCTTGAAATCAACTTGATTTGGGCATACTGATTGTATCGTGCACAACCTTTGAAATATATCACCTAACAACAAACAAATTTACTAAGAAATTATCAAAACATTGGCACGCCGCCGGCCTTGACTCTCAGGATATTCCATGGGTCTTCTTGTTGTTCGTTGTGTGCCATTCATCGTGGCAGCAGCTTCCTACCACCTGCTCACCTGGCTCGTCTCCTCACCAGCTTCTAATCAACTCATCAATACTAATATAAGGCCCGATTCCCCGTAGCCATGGCCGGATTGTGTCTCAGTGGCTGCAGTAACTCTCATCCACACACTGCTCCTCTATATAAAACATTGCAAGATTCAGTCTAATGCTTTTGAACCTTCAATATTCACATTTATGAAGCTCATGAGCTAACTATGAATTACTTGAAAAGCTATTCTTAT
>KV751316.1:5283362-5312201 GCA_001698575.1 Mola mola
TTAAAAATAGATCAATAAATGTAGTTTAGATTTCCAGCTGTGTAACTTTTTGCTGACTCCACCATTCCTTATTTAATTTTGCTGGACAGTAGGCTTTCTCTTCTCTGTGTGCCATTATTTTGCCTACCTACCTTGAAGTTACACATAAAAACACAGCAAACTCTACCAGTTTGAGGTAGTTTTGTTTGAGGTTCGTTTTGTTCTAGGTACTTTTCAGTTAATGCCTGATTGGACCATAGTTTGGAGAAGACTCTCCTGCTTGTCAACCACCAGGATATCTGGTTGATTAGCCACCACCATCTTATGGGTCTGGATCTGGAAGTCCCACAGGATCTTAGCTCGGTCATTCTCAATCATCTTTGGAGATGTTTTCCACTTTGATCCTGGAACCTCCAGCCCATACTCAGTGGATAGGTTCCTGTATACTCTGCTAGCCACTTCGTTATGGCACACCAGGTATGTCGTACCTGCCTGCGTCTTGCACCCTGCTCTTATATACTGCACTGTTCAGCCCTACTGGGTTTAGTCTAATCTTATTATCCTCCCATTGAGAGTACACTTTGGCTCAGTCAGTGTAGAAAATCCTGTTTTTTTTCCAGGGCTCCACTTCCCTACGAACAGCTTAGATTCTGTGCAGGACCCTCAGGCGCCCAGGCCTCTGGTATAGGACCCCAGCTTGAAGGCAACACAAGACCGCCCACAGAGGGCGAGTGGGGATTTTTTTAGGGTCTCAGGGACAAGACAGAGGCACCGATCATGGCAGCAAAAGAACAGGCCTTGAAAACAAGATTGATAGAGGCCAGGTTCTACCAAATCAGACTAGACACAAGGTTCAGACTGTGCAAAAATGCCCCTGAGACAGTGCAGCACATTACAGCAGGGTGCAAGATGCAGGCAGGTAAGGCATACTTGGAGCATCACAACCAAGTGGCCGGCATAGTATACAGAAACATCTGTGCCGAGTATGGGCTTGAGGTTCCAGGATCAAAGTGGACAACACCTCCTAAGGTGATTGAGAATGACTGAGCCAAGATCCTGTGGGACTTCCAGATCCAGACCAATAAGATGGTGGTGGATAATCAACCGGATATCGTGGTGGTCGACAAGCAGGATAAGAAGGCGGTAGTGGTAGATGTTGCAATCCCAAGTGATAGCAACATCAGGAACACAAGAAGCTGAAAGGGCTCAAAAAGGAGTTGGAAAGGATGTGGGGAGTAAAGGCATCAGTGGTAACAGTGGTGATAGGAGCACTCAGGGCTGTAACCCCAAGGCTGGGAGAATGGTACCAACAAATCCCAGGAATAACATCTGAGATCTCTGTCCAGAAAATCCTATCCTAGAATCCTAGGAACCGGTAAGATACTGCACAGGAGCCTCAGGCTCCCAGGCCTCTGGTAGAAGACCTCAGCTTGAAGGAGACACAAGATTGCCGACCACACAAAAAAAAAAAGTGACCACAAATGGAGTATCAAAAATACTAAAAACGAACAAACGTCATATCTTTGACCATGATGAGCAATTTTGGCATGTGGCATGGCAGGACCATTTAAATTATGTTAAAGGATAAAACATCTTCATAACCCTAAAGGAGCTATTCTGCATTAACACAACATATGTTATGTGCGTCCCCTCCTCTTTTTGCTGGGTGCGAGGTGACTAACTGTTGTTGTACTCCTTCCTCAGGTGTCGACCTGGCTGATGAAGGAGCATTAAACAGTGTTGGGTATGAAGGAACTCTCTCCCAGCCTGGCCACAGCTGCTTCAGACAGAGGTCTCAATATCTAAACCTTTAAGTTTATTGTTGATGAGATCGGTTTTTGTGTTCCTTCCTCCCCAATTTGACCTGGCTCAAGAGTCGCAACTCGCTCAGAAAGATCAGTTTGTAGAATTACTCTCTGTGTTGTTCCAACAGTAGTATAGTCATGTCCTGAAATAGCTGCGTCCTCAGGTGTTACAGATGCCATTTTCCGTTTTTTTGTCAGGAGTGTGAGCTGCATTGAAATAGTCTTTCTCCATGTTAACAACCTATGTTTTATACATTTTCCCTGGAGTTGTATGATCAATCGCACCTGCTCCAGTTGTTTCAGTTGTCTTGCCAGATCTTGCAGAACCGATTGTCCTGCTGCTGACTTTATTAATAATCTCTATAGGCGCATTGTCTGTAGTTGCTGCAGAATCAGTCACAGCTCCAAGAATCATTTGAGTTATTGAAGTCGCTTCAGATAATGCGCTGCTTGTGCTTGTATGCTCTGGTTAGTTTATATACTTCGGGAGTCCAGCTGAGTGTCTGGCTTCATAAGCGCTCTTTGTTGTCAGAGTTGTTTTGATGTCTTCAAATGATGAATATTCAGCGACCACAGTGGGCGTGGAGACGTGTGCCTCTCGAGCTTTGAGGGCAGTATTTAACAAATCTACCTGGATGCTTGGCCCATGGATATACTGAGGATACGCCATTGTGATCATATTAGGCAGGATATGCTGGCTTTATTTGATAGCCTGCCCAGCAATTTCATGTTCGGGTTCCTCTGCATTCTGTGTCCCTACTGTATTCTTTCTTTTGACAGCAGGGGGCTTATGCTAATAGTGGGAGTTGGTAGAAGCTCTTTCAGTGACACAGGATTAATATTGGATGGCACCATAAACTCAGTATGTGTAGCCTAAGGTGACTTTTAAATAGCAACACCCACAATCTTTCTTGTGATCAGCGCTGATGTGTACGCTTTCATAGGGAGACTAAGACCACCTTTACGAGCAGTTGTTGCCGGAGACACAAAATAATTGGCTTTTGCAGTGATAATCTGAAAATCTGAGGTGATGTTCATTATCCAGTCAGCAATCTGCGGAGTAGATATATTGAGTACCTGAAGGTCACTGATGGAATTATTGCGTGTAGAGAGATGTCTCTCCCCCGCCTAGTGGTGTGGAGAGATTATTTGGCTTTCTAGGTGGTTTTGCTGCATCATACTCCATTGCAGAAAAAGAACTGAGTAAAATAATTAGAATGTATTTCAGGTGACTAAGGCGGAATACAGCAGTGCCAACTGATCTCAAGGTGGGACAAAATCACTGGTAACAGGCACAAAAAACTCATTTACGGCCTGCTCACTCGTGTGAGCGCTATCATTCGCAAACATGCCTGTCTTAGCGTTTGTTTCATTTGAACCTTCCAACTGAGAAAGATAATTATTCTCCAGGGTAATTGTTGCTGCAGAGGTCAAGGTCGCCGTCTTTTGCAGACTGTCATTATCCTTAGTTTAATTTGCCTTATCATCCATGTGTAACAAGGACTCAGCAAGGCCTCTATCACTATTTGCAGATCCAGCGTTAGACTTTGCTCTCAATATTTCTTTATCTGACACCGATCTTGTAAGACTGTGGGCGCGAGGTAAACTGTCACCTCTCAGCGGCATGAGTTTTAGCAATGGTGACGTGGTGCTGAGAGGAAATTGATTGTTTTTTGCTGTAGGGCTAATTGATGCCATTAGTGTCTGTACATATCTCTGCTCATTATCATCAATGCATCTGAATAGGTCGTCCACTCTGACAGTTTAAATGAGTATAGCTGGTCCAAATTGTTTATTTGGGAAGCAGAATGCAGAGGCCTCAAATGTCAACTGGAGATTTGGGCCTTAAGTGACAAGACTCCTCTTGTCGGTGGTCGGGTAGATGAGTCAATATACATTTGGGGGACGGCTGAATTCTAAACACCAGATTCAAACATATGTACGGGTTTGGCTTGTTCGCCCTTATTTGCAGTCTGAGAAAGTGAGGTACCGAATTTTTGCCTATGATGTGAGACGCTGTAAATAATTGATGAGTAGAGCTGCTTACTGTGAAACGGGGCGTGCTTGCAGGAACCCAGCTGTGGGCTGCCAGTTGTGGGGCAGTGTGTGGCAAGATATTACTGAGGCTGTCCGGCGCAGTATGTGCTGATTTAGTTGGACTGCTGCGCAAGTAAATCTTTGGTTTCACTGCTCCGTTAAATTTTGAAGCAAGAACTTTTAGAGAGAGTGCTGGGACCACTTTTGGTGTGACAGCCAGAGAAAGCCTGGCCTCATCAACTTTGTTATGAGTATTTGCTTAAGTAAAGACGTGTCTCCAGGCTTCACCGCTGTGTGGGAAGACAGATAAGGTTTAATCAGTGTGTTGATTCTTGATAGTTTAGAGCTCTGAGACCTCAGAGTTGAGTATTGTGGTCTGAGACTGCTTGCCACTTTGTTGGAAAGTGTCTCGGTATTAATATCCAAAAATTGTGCAATAATTTTCTACAGATAGAGGCCCTCACGCTTGGTGGCTTCCAACTGTTTATTTAAACGGTGACAGGAAGACAGGTTTGTAACCGTGTGCTCTTCGTCTCAGTTTAGTTTTTAGTATTACAAGTCGGTCCAAGTGGAACTTTTGTCATGTTCTCTGCAACGTCCCTGTTATGTTTAATGTCCTCATTGTTTCCTGCTTCCTTTTGTCGAACCTCTGAACCTTCCTTTGTCAAAGACTCTTTCTGCTTTTTAGCTACAACTTCTCCATCTCTTAACTTCTCTGGTCTCGGAATTTTTGTCTTTTTCCAAATATTCATCTTCCTCTGCTTTGGTCCCTCTCCCTTCTTTGTGATTTTCCATTTAATCCTTCCCGCAATCTGTGTTTTGATTTACCTTAACTCCATTTATTATTCTACCTGGTTTCAAGCTTTGTGTTGTATCTGATCTAAATAATAATTCTGCTTTGCTCCCTGACGTTTCACCTTCGCTGCTCTCCCCTTTTTCCTGAAACTTTAGTTTATCTTTTTTTCCTGCTCTTTGCCCTTCTTGACCTCCATCTTGTTAATCTCTTCTTCCTCATCTCCTGGAGCTACGCTTAACACCTGCCCATTTTTTATCTCCCAACTGGAGATTGGGGACTATTATCGATTGTTTAATTAAATCCAGGCAATATTTTACAAAAGACTGGCTATTTGATGCCACATAGTTATCATTGCTGACATCAAAAGGCCATTCCTGAGTAATTTAGATCGACTGCTTAATAGTCTGCTCATCTCTGAAATGGCTTGCTTGATAGTGCCGTATGCATCAGAAAAGTCTGACGCATCCAGTGACTTGATTTGAGAGAAACTGTCACAGGCGCAACAACTTGTCTCAGAGTAAATATTGGATTTCCTGGTTCTTTCCTACCTGGTCTACTCCCTGCCCCCGAGGGATCAGCAGAAGATTGCTTAACCACAGTGTTTGCAGTGTGAAACATGTTGGAATGTGAGCTATGTATCAGGTGACTGTTTGTGGTTACAAATTCATTTTGTTTTTGCACTTGATGCAGTGTATATGAATGCTGTGCAGCTCTGTGATGAGTGCCCTCTGGGACAAAACCATTCTGACTGCTGGAGGGAGCCTAAGCAATGTGCTGTTTACCAATTCATTCCTGATGTCCAAAGTTGGTTGTAGATAAGTGGATTATTTGTTGAGAGACTGCGGGAAGCGCTGCAGTTGTTGACCTGTGTCTGTTTATGGCCAAATTTCCTCTATTATAAGTGTCCCTCACTCGTACTGTGGTGTCTCTTTGTGTTGCTGGTGTCATCCCAGCCATAGACTGTGACTCAATGATTCTGTTCCTGTGTATGAGAGGAAAAAGTTGACTTGCAAAGTGTTTAAAATGCTTTGTCAGTTTTTTGAAGGAGGAAATTTGACCGTGTAAAGTGGTCGCTCCCACTTACTGAAACTAGAAATCTTCCTAAGGTTTTGGTGCAAGATGTCTTGGTCCAGCATATCTTCTTGTTCTCCAACTGAGTGTTGATGTAAACTGGGGAAGGAGGTAATGAACTGACTTAAATCTAAAAGGAGCTCCTCATTGTGCCACAGTGCATGCAGAGTTGCAGATTTCTAGCCGAAGCCGGCCTTCTATCTTTCAGGCAGGTTTGTTACAGAGCGTCTTCTCACAAAATCATTTTGGAAGACAGATTGCATCGTTACTGACACACAATCATTTCTTCCCAGGCTTCAATACCTCCATGCCTTGAGATTGTTTGTCATCATAGTCATTACACAGCACAGCCAGATTCTCAATTTCAAATCATCCTCAGGATGAGATGCAGGTAGGATTGGATCTCCTGGCCCTCTGTCAGCAGACGTGAGAGTAATGGAGTCCACGTTTCTCTGATTCTTGTTGTCAAGCAGGGTGTAAACCCACAGAGAGACTGGACAAATGGACATTTGGCTCAGAGGTGCCGTTCATCATTGATTCAAATGCAGCATGTAAAGAAAATTTTCTTACAATGGGTCAATGGGATTTTCTGATTCAGTGTGAATCCTCGCAGCTGATGAACTGTCTCTCATTGGTGTGAGAGTGTTTTGATCAAACAAAGAAAAACAAAGTGCTCTCCGTTGTTGTTGTGCGCTTGGGTGATTTGTGTCGCCTCATGAGATAAGACGCCTCAAGATGCCATTAACGCGGTGTCAAACAAAACCACTCCCAGAAACTTGGCAGCTGCCTCCACTACTGCAGTTTGGTGAAGCGTATTCTCTGTTGGTATTGCTGCTGTGCCATGACCAATTGTGCGTTCCTTTTTCAAAAGCGGATCTATTGTGTCAGTTTTGCCTTTTGTTTGTTCTGTGTAACCTTGGGAATCTTCGTTTTCTGTACTGACCACACAGAAAAAGCAAAGGCTGTCATTCAAATCTCTTTCATTGAAAGCCGTTCTTCCCATAAAGTATAATTTAAAGAGATTAAAAAATAAAAAATTAAATTAAAAGAGATTAATTATTACCGTAAATTCATACAATACTGTCGCAATTAAAGAGTTTATTAAAAAGTATATATATGTATATTGGTAAGGTAATGATGATCGTAGGCATTTAACATTTTAACATACAGTATATGCCTAAGATTGCTATTACCATGATTTCGCTGAGAATAAAAGCATGTTACCATATCAGTTATCAAATTATGAGGATGGGTATCACGTCAGCACATTCAACGTATGTAAGATTCAGACTGGAACCTAAAGCAGGTCAAATCTGTCGGAGTTTATTTGTGAAGTGTGTAAGAAGTCGTCTTGCCCCAGCTTCACATCCCCAGCTCATCTCATTCAATGATCAAGCACACTTGGAGCAAGTGGTGGGTGATGAATCGAGATGGTTGCTAAATAGGCAGTATGTTTAGATCAAGCATCAAATGTTGAGGCTACATTACCAAAAAAATGGCATCTTGCTTGATTTTCTCCACAAAGAATATCAATTACTAGAGGAATTTTCACTATTGGCCACGCAACACACAGGTTTGCTTTAATGTGAGAAATTGGTCTGTAGATGTGCATTGATTCAATCGAAGCTACCTCTAGCCATAGTAATTGATTTCTAATTCAGTATAGGATTGTGACTGTTGATTAGTGTGGGAAGCAAAAAACCACAAAATATTTTAATAATTAGCCACCAATTCTCATGATGTCTACAATGTTATGACAGCTGCAGGAGGGCCCTAAATTGCACCTGTGGATGGTTGGTGGATGAAGGTGGGGGGGAAAGTGTTGACATCCATTAGTGTGTGACTCACTGGACCATTAATAGAAAATTAATTAAATACATTTTGTGTCCTGTTAAGTCATCTGCTCATTTTGAAATCTAATTTTTATTATTTTAACACTGCTGGTGGGTTTCTTTATCACAGCATTTACATTATAGTTTATGTCAAAATTAAACATTATTTTTTAAATGTGATCTTAATGTATTGAAATGTAAAACTTAAAAAGAAATCTATTTTTATTGAATTGTTTTCCTAACAGTGGCACAATGCAATTATACAGCACTGTGCAAAAATGAGCACATACCCACAAGAAGGAAAAAAATCCCATTATACAAAAAAAGCCCCTGCATTTCTTTCACTCTTGTTGGCAATTTCTCAAGGTCCAAAGAAAATAAATGTTATTATTGTTTCGTCCAAGTGAGCGTGTCCTATCAGTTGTTTGCAGATGGTGCCATCCCTTACAGAGCGCTTCTGTCCTCTGCAGTTCATTTATACGTGGATTCGATTTCTCAATAACCATTCATCATACTGCAGGTCAGCCAACAGGTACAAAACATGTGGAGACTAGTAAACTTACTTAGAAAATACATTTTAATCTTATTTGCTAAATTGTATTTAATTCATGGAATCAAGTTATACATACATATGATCTTTTCTTCATCTTTGCTTTTACCTCAGTGATTCTAAACAATGTATCTATTTTTAGGGAAACTACATGACAAACCACAGATTCGTCTATAATCAAAGTAAGCTACAAAACACAAATTCTTTAATCTAAAACACAATGTAAATATGTAGCCTACTAGATTGGTCACCATAAAATAGAAGAAAGAAGTCACTTAATTTTCCAACAGATAAACAAGCGTAAGAGTCTGCGAACATTCAAGGTCAAATACGTTCACCATGCTAATGCTAACATGTTAAACAGTTAGCACGCTGCTATTTGCTTATGAGCTATTGGCTCGACACAATCAAAATCTTCTGCCGACCATGAATGGATCGTTTGGCGTGAAAATAGTGTCAAATCATACTATTGATGTGGAGACATTTTCACAGGATGAAGGAAAATTTCAAATGCCAAATTTCAAAGCATTCCACACATTGTGATATTTTGCTTAAGGCAAAAAAAAAAAAACAGAAACTGCAGGGGCTTCATTAATGTAAGCACGTTTACGAGAGTCATGGTGAGTCATATAATTTGTTGAGATATTCTATCTCAGTGTGGACAAATTATGGAGAGACTGACCTTAACACCAACATTTTCATTCCCTTAGCCATCCAGCATGGTTGAGAGAACAAATGGCTTTACTAAAATAACAATTAATTATCAAATATTTGTTTTTGTTTATTTTTGCCAGTCTTTTTATAGTCTAACTTCAGGAACTCACACATGCCCACAAACACCCTTATTTGCCTTGAACCACAATGTCAACACAATGCCTGCCATCACAGTGTGTCTGATGACACTATGGTTATGGAATTGAAGTTGGAGCTTTACCACAGTATTCAGTATTCGGTCAGCATTTAACCAACAGCAACACTGTGGTGGAGTGGTTAGAGTTATTGTCACACAGCAGAATAAGTCCCACATTTATTTCTTAGGATCAGTCCTTTCACTGAGTTTACAAGATATCCTCATATTTCAAAGGTATTTTAATATGGCAGAACCCGAAGTCTTTTTTTAAAAATTTAAACATTTGTGATCGTGTATTGTGATCTGGAGTGTTAGAAAGCAGATGAATAAGTCTCTTTTCTAGTGATAAAAGAGACTCAAGATTTAAAGAACCAGGCTATTCAACAGGTTAATTACTAGAAATTCATGGAAGACTAGAAAAGTACAAATATCTGAATGGCTTGCAGCCAAGATGGCGGTGAATATGAGAGGGATTTATTCATCTCTTATTTTGCCCAACTTCAGTGGTTCATAACATATGTATAAATCTCCAGATGCTTTTGTTCAAAATGGACCAAACTTCTCCTTGGATGTTTGTTTCAGCCTTTGTTAGCCTTTTTGTAACTAGCCTATTGGCAGAAGTGCTCTGTTTCCAGTGGAAATAAGATTCCTAACTGAAGCTTTTTGTTGCACAGTGCCTCTGCTGCTTAAGACGAGTGGGGACACAACAGTCAATGCTGGCGTAAAACCAAGCAGACAGTAGTTTGTTTTGTTCATAAATTTCGAAACACCACCAGCCTAGGGGCATACAGGATAAAAGTGCTCAAAAATGCTCATACACAGTCAAAAGCATAATCCTCCCAGGGTTTACACCTGAAGGAGATAATAAGAGATGTACCTGAAAACACATAGATACATTTCAGGTTTATTTCTCTATCAAAAGCCTTAAGCCATGGGGATTTGTCACTGTAATCTCACTTCAAATACCATCAGCATGTTAATGTTGTCTGATCAATGTGTGTGCAAGTAAACTCTTCAAACAGCATTCTGTTGGGTTTTCATTATTCGACTTTTGTGTGACTTCACATTGTAAAATTATATCTTAAGAATGTTAACAGGCAAACGTAGATGGTAAAACTGAGCCCACCTACACCCAAACTTATTTATGGTAATCAACCGCATCAATTCACAAGGGCAGTCAAGCATGCTGCTCATATTTATTATCTTGTCTATGGACATTAAGCCATTGAAAGCAGAGTCCTATTCAGATCAAAGTAACTTTTGACATTCCCCAATACAGAGCCTTAGTTTTACTGGGAAAAAAAAAAAAATAGAAATGAATTAACAATTCCTTTTCACAACAAGTATATAAACCTAAAAAAGAATACAGACGACACAACAAGGACAGTATTAAACGTGAGTTACATCCCAGCCTACTAAGGTAATGGGAAGCAACATAAGACCTGATACAACAAAAGGTACTCTAAAAAGACAACACAAGTTGACTAACATTACTGCTAAACAAATAAACAGAAAACCTAACTAAGATAGACAGCATAGAAGCGTAATACAACTGAGTAGCAAATGCTAAACCTAGCCCATCTAAACATGAAGTAATCTTTCAGTGAAAATGTGCAAAGTAAAATGAGTGATTTTAAAACTAGACCTTGCTCAATCTTACAAATGCCTAAAACAAATTAGAAACACAACAACAACCAAAGCCATCCTGAAGACAAAAGAGAAGCATGCTGGAAAGCTAAGTGAGCTGGCGGTTGTTTTCAATGACTGATGATTTCATTTGACTTGGGTTTGATGCTCCAGGGAGTGGTGGACAGGTAGGAGGCAGAGCTGGGAGCGCAGCTAGTTCAGCACTTACATGGACAAAGGTTAATTGCACAGATGGGGGGGACGTGATGGCTGCCAGCCGTTAAGTCGTGTGATTATCATTGGTTCATCTGATGAGTTTCATACAAGAGTGCAGGATCTCCAGGCCGTGTAGCTCACGAAGTTTGTTCACATGTCTGGAAGTGAATGTAACAATAGTATTATTAACATTATGAGTTATTATTAATACTGTATGTTTTGAATGGAAAAAATATGATCCTTTACAGAAAATACAGTGCTGTGGTAAAAAAAAAAACCAACAACTTCTATGTTAAAACAACTAATCTTTTCGAGGTACGCACATACAGTATTTACTCAATATACATGTTTAAAACACTGTCATTATACATTAGGTGTTTAGGAAAGCTTGCCTGGTGTGCTCAAAGGGATATTCAAAATATTTGTACTTTTTGTAATTTAGTAAAGTTTAAGAAAATAGTTGCCATATTGATGGCTATTTTCTCCCTCCCTCTTTATGTGTGTGTATAACCCAAGAAATACAGAGTCCGACTCAGACACCATCAATGATATTACATATCAAGGCGTATGAGTGTGTCAATTCATGTCGTCTATCAGCGCCCCTCCAGATTAGTGTCTAGATGTAATCAGCAGCATGTGCTTCACACAGGGAGGTGAGTGGACACCTGGGCTCAGACCGACACAGCTTCCCGAGAGCAATCGCTGCGTTCTTCTGCACAGCTGTCCTCTTAGCATCCGCTGCTGCGTGGCGCAAGAGGAGCTGCACAACATCGGTGCCCAGCAGGTTGCTGGCAAGTCCCTCCGTCTCAAGGCAGTGGGCAAAGCACAGGGCTGCATTTCCTGATACCATCTCGTCACAGCCAGAACCCAGCAAATGACGCAAAACAGACAGTTCTGCATTGAACAATAATTGAAAAGCAAAAAGAGTAAATTTAAACTCTGCAGCATGTTGTACACACATGAAAATCTACAGACTCACTGCACTTACAAAGGCACAGCACATAGAGTTTATCTGCATTGTATACATTTATATATACTGTACAGTACTGTGCAAAACTCATATGTTACCATTAGATTTGTTTGTAATGTTGTAATAACCATTTGCTGTATATTATCAGTCTCTTTATTGGAATATGACCAAAGAATACAGGATATATGTAGGCAGCAGTAAATAAAAAGACAAAATAGCTCCTATAGGCTTAAGTGTCAAGTAACTCCCCTTACACTCAGCGTGTCTTGAACTCTTTTGGGAATATGAGATGAGACTAACTGCACAAATCCTCCTGTGTATTAAGGTTTATTCAAGACATGTTAAAAGCATTTTATTGATAGTTACAGCTAAACAGCTTTTGTGTTGAGCATTTCATACACATCATATACATACCAGACCATAAGACCACCTTCCAATCCCATCATCCCTTCCAAATGCTGAAGACAACATAAATAAAATTCTAATTTTGCATCAGCGAGGCCACTCTCAAAGCAGAAAAACTTGATACTCAGGACGTGGTATTCAAGCTGTTATAAAGGATTTAAAAATTTTAAAAAGAATTCATAACAGAATTTGAAGAATCAAGAGAGGTCGGGGTACAAAAAAAAAAAAAAAAACAACTTTGGAAGCCATAGAAAACTTTCAAAATCTGATGAAAAGTTTCTCGGAGTTTCCTCTTTGAGAAACCAATAGGAGTCCAAAAAAACTTCATCAAGAATGGTCTTTGTTGAAGGAGAACAGCCAAAAAACCACTTTACAGGAGAAGAGCAGGGTGAAAAGGCTAAGATATGACAAAAGCTCAGCTAAAGATATTAGATCTATCAGATGGTCATTAAAACTTTCCAGAAACTAGACGTTTGCACAGTACTGAATATACACACAGTTCAGATCAAACCCCTAAATATTACTCGTAGGCTAATGAATGAGTTTTAAGAGTAAGGCCAACATGCGAGTCATTTCTCACTTTTATCAGACTTCAGCAGTTCGTCCCGTGCCAAGCGACTGGCAGCAGTGCACACTGTCAGAACTTTAACAGCAAACTTGGTAGTCGTCTGCCCGGCTCTCTGGGTAGACAGACACAAAAATAGCACATCAAATTAAACAAGAACACTTTTTTAAACTCCAGCTAAGTGTTATCTTACTCAGATGTTAGCTTGTGAATATATTCACGCCCAGCAATACATTTAAACAATGTGTGACTGCAATACTTAACACTACAAATACAGATACCTGAATCATCACACCACTTCATATGCACAGTATATCTCAAGAACATAAAATAGGCAACATACTCGGCTCATGCCTGCACAGAAAGTATAACATACGCCCGTCTTAAAGGATTCTGTGTGACAAATTATATGAAAATCATCTTTAATCATTTCAATATTTGAAGAATAATGAATCAATTTAATGATTGTTGGGAAATATAACATTATTCCACAAGTGAGATACAGTTATGTGTTAGTGTTGTCACAGATCTGTGGTCGTATAGTACAGTAACGCACCTTCAGCAGCCGGTGCATCGTTCGGACAACATCCTGCTGGATAACATGCTGGATGGCCTCAGGGGACTGAGGGAGGAGAGTGCTCAGCACACCTGTGGCTCTCTGGAGGCAGAACATGAATATAAGCATCAGAAGAGGAGATAACAGAAGCTGTAGAAAATTGGACAAGAATTACTGCCTCTGCGCACCAGATGAGTTTACATTTACATCCATGTCTGTCTAGCCTTATAAAATCCACTATGTAGTAAATGGTGGAGATCTTGTTTGCACGGTGCAAAGAGAGCCACCTGACGCTCAGAATTAAATTCTGAAACGTGAATTTTTCACGCATGTTCAACCTGGTAGCACAGAGCATCTGTACAGCCAGCTCAATTTGTGTAAAATGTTGTCATAATTAGTAGAATTCTTGAGTTATGAATACAAAAAAATTGCATAATAAATCACAGTGGCCTTGACCTTTTCAATTTGATAACCAAAATCGAATTCATTCATTGACTTCAAGTGAAAGTTTGTGCCGAATTTGAAGGGCTTCCATCAAGATGTTTGTGAGATATTGTGTTCACAAGAATGGGAAAGACAGACAATGCCTCCAGCCAGGGCTTTTCAATGGAACAGAAAAGTTGTGGATCAAATAAAGAGAGAGAACTACACTGGAGACAAGGTGAATGAGAGTAAAAATGGAACTGGAAAAGACAAAACTGATGTCACAGGATCAGTAAGTGTTATGCAGTGTTTTTAGAGCAAGTAAACACAAAAGTGCAGAAAGTCCATTGGAAAGATGGTGCTAAAGTTGCCTGAGAACATGTTTGAATGAACATAAAAATTACAGTGACATTTTCAAGGACAACACAATAAAAAAGAAATGACAAGAAGAACAAGCATTAGATTTACAGCAAATGAGAATTAGTCACACTTGCTTGCTTTGATCTGCTGAATCACACATTACTACATGGAGTCGTTTGGGGTTTATGTGTCCAGCGATATCGGCTGAAGTGACATTGCTTCACGGAAAAGTTTAAAAAGCCTCTCAAGAGTGCATGCAGAGTGCGTGCGTGCTGTCAAGCCACCTATAGTCTAGGTGTAGGCTCATCATACATGGGTGGACAAATGAGTGTAAGCTATTTGCATAATGTGGGCGCTAGGTTTGCGTCGGTCAGAAACGTTTCTATTTTGAAACAATACAAAAACCCCAGCAGCAATAATTAGCACAATGACAATGCTAAAGATTGAGGCTTTAGGGTTTGGGCATAATCATCATGATGAATTGAAGTAAAAAGAAGACAAGACAAAAAAGATGACAAGAACAGAGAAATAATACTGAAAAAATGTTCATAGAGGATGTCATGAGCCGCTGACGTGGAAGATAAAGTGCCAGCCAGGCAGAGGATGAGCTCTAAAACAAGTCAAGAGACAGATGGTTGTAAATTTTGGGGCTCTGAGGGCATTGCATAGGCAGTGTGAAACTGCTATAACAGCCATTAGTACTGACCTGGAGCTGGAGTGTTAATCAACTGTAATGACACATAAAGAGGATCCTCCCAACGCTGCAGATCACTACTACCACCTTTCGGGGCACACTGCCAGTGAGCTCTCGAGCCTTAGAATAGGCCCATTACTCATGACAAATGTCTTCTATTTTCTTCCAGTCACCAGAAAGGATGATTTTATTTTTTTTTTATAAGACATACGCAAGTTTAAAAACATATAAGAAAAACTTTTGAGCAAGCATCTTCAACAACTGCAAAAAAGTTTCAATATTTTCCAAACCTGTCTTGTTTGAAAAGAGTAAAGCTGCCAAGCACAGGGTTACAAACACATAATATAATGATAATATAATAACACAACAGGTGATATGCTTTCTAGGGCTGCCTAATGTGGCGTGGTGAGGTTCACTCACAGTAATGATACCTCCATTGTTATCCATCAGCAGGTCAATACAGCAGTCACAGAGTAAAACAGCAGAGTCCTGCAGAAAGGACAAAGAGAAGTGGCTAAACCAATTTCCACATAGGTTTCACCCGATTGGGCAATAAATCATGGTTTACACAAATGGTCCTTCTTCTTCACTTGTCCACTGGCTTTTATGTGTTTTTGTTTATTTCAGAGGAAATTGTATAAGTTTTACTCGTGGTGGCCCCACATTAATAGACAGCTCAGCTCATAAGATAGAGATTTAGATTTAGTTTATTTCATTCACACCCATATATGACTGACGATTCCGTAGGGAGGCAACCTTAACATCACACATCAGGTAACCTACCTGAATGGCCAGGGAAGTAATAGCTGAGAGGTTGATAATCAAACCAAGCAGAGTGTAAAGGACCTCCTTGTATTCACAAGCAATGCAATGCTTCTGAAACGACAGCCAACAAATTCTACACTGAGAAAAATACATGCAAACTTCGAACAAACATTAAACATTTTCAGAGTTTTCAAGACCAACTACATCTATTATCTGCAATGTGTGTGTCAGTTTACACTGAGGCAGGAGTGGATTTGTCATCCACGTGAATAAGGGTGTTGCATTTTCTTTCGGAAACAGATTGATAAGGTTACTAACAATGGCAGCCAAAAAGGCCTTCCAACACTCTGGATCGTGAGCAAAACTGTGACGGATGGTATCATCTCGAGCCAGACGGTCAACAGATGATATCAGTGGTGGAAGAATATGCTGATTGGATTTGCGGATATCTCTCTGAGAAACGAAACAAACACATGTGCACATTTGCCCAAACATGCGGAAATAAACACATCTACAGTACATACATTCAGTGCATATCATTATCAGAACGGAACTTCAGTTACATATCTTACCAGTATTGTTGCAAATGGCGCAGTGACACAATCTGTCAGCACGTTCCTTAACTGGATGCAGTATCTGTAAACAAAATATTTGTTTTTCTGTAAATAAATAAGAGAAAACATATGTATGTAACCCTCACTTACAGCACAGAATTACACAAATAAGCCAAACAACAAATCCATTAACTGAACAAACGAACCACAATATAGTATTTCTTTCCATGGTAAACAATCAAGTTTATAGCAGCCTGGCATGGGCAGAGTATTTCACAAAAGCACATTTGCCTGGAATGTTGTTGAATGTTCATTTTCAATTTCCAAAGTGCTTATTCAACAGGGACAGGCCAAATTTACTCTGGCTGTAGGATATACAGGATATACTGTATGTACAACTGATCAGAGTAACGAAACGTGGCGCAGCATCACTGAGTAACACATACCAGCGACACCTGTAGGGGGAGTGCTGGTGCTTCGTTACATTTTCTCCAATCACAGCTAACCAGGGCACTAATATGTGCTTACTGAAAATATTACAGGTCAAAACAGGTCAGACAAACAGAATCCTTATTCCTTCTGAAAGATGGATCTGGGTTTTGAGAGCCTGGACAGAATTGCAAACTAGAAGCAACTGAATCAACCAGCAACCAATCAGAGTAGCTAAAAAAAAAAAAAGTGATGAGATTTTTCAAACCTAGACAGAAAATGCCCCTTTTGTCAGTCACCATATAAAACCTGATCAATATTAGATCAACAGTATAATTTACCTGTAAAAACATGTCCGGAGGGAACGTGCCTAAATGAGAGGTTCGGCAGCTGATTTTGCAAGAGCAAATGATCTGCCCGATTCCAAGGTGAAGCACAACAAACCCCATGTGATGAGATTTTTCAAACCTAGACAAAAAATGCCCCTTTTGTCAGTCACCATATAAAACCTGATCAATATTAGATCAACAGTATAATTTACCTGTAAAAACATGTCCGGAGGGAACGTGCCTAAATGAGAGGTTCGGCAGCTGATTTTGCAAGAGCAAATGATCTGCCCGATTCTAAGGTGAAGCACAACAAACCCCATTGTACACTGACACCGATCAGTCCCCGCATTAAAACTGCAGACATGTGAAGTAAATAACAAAAATCATCTTAATACGTTTCATGTTGCTGCTTTGGGCCCTGAAGTTCACATGGATGGTAATTTGTCATGCACCAAGCACCTGGACATTACTGCACATCAAGTGCACCCCATCACGCTTTCCACAGATCCTAATCCAGTTGAATATTCCAGCTGGGATACAATGGAACCATGGGTGGATCAGAGACCACACCCCCTAACCCCACAAGACTAAAAGGATTCTCTGACAATGTCCCAGTGGCAGGTACCACAGGACGCCCTCAGAGGTCCCCTGTCCATATCCTGACAGGTCAGACATGTTTTGTGGGCATAAAAGGGACAAAAACAATATCTAGCAGATGGTTTTAATGTTGTGGCTCATCAGTATACAGTACATGGTCGTTATCTTTTCTATCGTATTTTTGGACACTTGTCATGTCTCTGAAGATTCCCACTAACAAGGCATACATATATCTATTGCAGAAGTGTATGTGTATAAACACGTGTAAACCTGGATACATTTCAAAGACCTGGAGTCAGTTTGGATGAGAAAACTGCCTGTGAAAGCTGAGAAGTATTCACCCAGTTGAGCTCCTACAATTAAGACCCTTCTAGGGTGCTACTCTTCTCAGTGGGTAACTAACCGCTTTCAGCTGCAGACAAGGAAAATTGGCGTCCCCATTTCCTTGCCTGATACCTTGATTTATTTCCCTGCTGTGTCAGAGAGCCTGAGTTGTCCTTTCATGTTTACTTTCATGAGGCATCAGAGAGAGAAACAGGTTGCGAACAGCCTTTTGCCTTGAAGTGGCATTAACACTTGGTAAGCACATGTTGAATTATTGAAGACGCCGCACTTGCCATTTCTCAAAGGACCCCCCCCCTCCTGATATGAAGTGATGACATATTTTTCAAATACTATTAATATACAGTATGTGGATAAAATGTATAGGGTAATAAACTCTCTTGTGGGTCATATTCTGAACTCCACAGCGTGTTTGAAAATATTATTCTAGCCCCGAACTTCTACAATATTTTATGTAAGAAAAATAATGGGGTTTTTTTGGAGAGCTATATATCAGTATTACTTGCTTTCTGCTGTAAAGTTCTCCAAAATCTTGACTTCTGTGTCCTCCTGTTGTTGTTGCTGCTGCTGCTTTGTGATGCGCACCATGAGGTTCCTTGTTAACCTTTAGATCAAGATCAAGTGTAGAATGAAATAAAAAAAGAGAAACAGGGAATTTAAAAGAAAGAAAAAGAAAAATGGAAATTATTACTAAGTGATACATTCATAGTGGAGAACATCATCAAGGTAGCAGGGAAAGAAACACTAATACTTATTCCAATTTTCTGTAAATCAGCTGCAGCTCAGATATTATCACACATGCAGCCCCAGAGCAATAATATATAATGTTTTTTTTAAAATCTCATTCAATTGATGTGGCAATGACAAGCAAACACGTGGCCCAGGGCTAAGGTCCATCCACTGACTTAATTAGGAAGGCACTTTGAAATTCAAACTCATTTCAATCTGTGAGGAGGTACATTAAAAATTGTGTTTTTTTAATTATTTAGTCAATTACAACTTAGAATAAGCCTTCTTTTACTATAAAAGAGCATACTTTTATTACAGCTGTTGTTGCTCCCAACATAAAGAAATGTCTTACATGTGCACGTTCAAGTTGTCAGTGGCTAAGCGCCTTCCATGTGGCGTTTGTGAGAACAAGAACAGTACTGCCAGACATTCTTTCTGTACTGCAGCACACTCTGATGTCACCAAGTCAACAATGGACTGTCTGCTGACTGGACATGTCATCAACATCTTCTGGTTTTCATCTGAAAGCAGAGGAGAAAAACTGTATGTGCAAAGAATGACTAAACCTTGTCTGTGCCTTGTTTGCAGAAAGAATAAAGGAATATGAGTTTGCAAGTCTTGATACTAAATGTGCTTTGTTGCATACTGATATTAACATGCATGCATTGCGTGAGCAAGTGTTGGCATGCGACAATTCATTCAAAAAATGTTGAAAAACTATATAAAATGTGAATAACAACAGGCTGCCTTCATTTGCTAATAAACTAGTTTTAACCGACAGCAGTCTTAAAATATGTACCGGGCCGAAGTAGGAATGAATTTAGCAAAAGTTCAGCCAGGAAAAGCATCTTCTACCGCATTTACCTCTTCCCTCTCCTCATCACTTGTAAGCTGTGGAACTTTAAAAGTCTCTCTTTCTGCTATCGTTCAGCGGCCCACTTCCACCTTTTACCCTCTCAACCGTTGATACTCAGCTAACGCCAATCAAACCATGCAATCAGAAGTGTCCCTGTCATGAAGACGTCCCAACATTCCTCAGCACCACCACCAGCGCGTAGGCCTCAGAGGAAGTCTCCGTCATATTCGAAGCACTATTTCTAAGCGATGAATCTATTAATATACACAATAAATTCTGTATCATATGTATCAAACACGAATAAATGTTTGTCAAAAGAGTAGCCCAATCACAGGCTGTGCAGAAAAGACACAATGCCATTAAGATAATATTAGTATATAAATTGATTTTTTTTCTCAACTCTTACTTCTACATGGACAAAAACAAACTAAAGTGTGTTATTCAATCATCTACATACCATTCCCACAACAAACAATCCTCCATAATTTCAGAACAGACACACATAATTCCTGGCTGACTGAATCCTTTGTTTTCTGCATGAGGCAACTGTGAAGAAAACACAGACAATAATGTTAGGAGGCTTCTGGGCTAAGGGACCTACAGGAAAACAAATGCTGTAATAAAAACAAACAAAAAAAAAAAGTATACAAAAGTGTTATTTGGATGAAAGTATGCAAATAAAAAAATATCTGAATGTGGTAAAGGATGAAAAGACACTTAAGAGTACCGAGAGAATTTACCAAATGGCAAATGTCCAATATGTAATTTTCGGAAAACATAAAACACCAATGATGATGCCATTCTATCAATATAATAAATGACTGAGTGGAGAATTTTATTTTTCTAAAGATAGCTTACAGTATATGAAGAAGCTTAAAAAATGTATTTTCATGTCTAGAGTATGTAGAGTAGTAGAGAAATGAGACTTAACCTTTGTTAACCTATAATCCAAATTTGATGTCTTACAATCAAATTCAAATATCAAAAAAAATCAAATAAGAAATTAATTTGGAAATCACACGTTCTTTAAGAAAAGATCTGTTATGAGGTCTTTCCAATTTGTTTTTTGTTTTTTTTCAAAGATTAGCCCATGACTGGGCTTTCCCTGGCCTTCTTCTTATGTCACATCTTATCACCCTATACTTTCCAGGCACAGCGTTCTAAACTAAATGTCAGTGCTAACAGCGGACAACATGACAAATCTATAACGTTCACAATAAACTTGCGCCTCTGACATGCAGGACTCAAAATTTGTATCCTACAAAATGTACCCGCTTTCTGGGACAAAGCACAGGACCTTTGCTAATTTCATCAGCCATCTCTATCCTCAGTGCGATCATGTTTTCTTCTTTGGGCTAAGACACAAGCATCCACAGAGAGGGGGAGTGAGATGAAGGGCAGAGAGTGATCGCTCTAGCGTAGGCCATCATTGTTTCTCTCTCGCTCTCTCTCTCTCTCTCTCTCTCTCTCTCTCTCTCTAGGTCCATCTGTCAAAGCCCCCTGGAGAGCTGACAGCTACTTCTCCCTCTGGTCTCCTTACCTCCTCACCATGTCATTGTTGCTGATGATACTAAAACCATTGTTCAGTCGGAAAAGGCTCTGGCTTGTGCCTGTTAGAAGAGAGCAGTAGATAGTGTAAGAAGACAGAAAACTTTATATCATCACCAAGTCGTGTCAAGGTTTTAGAGACACAACACCTCCCTCTTTCAGATTAGCTTTTATTGTTCACCAGTTTACAGTCAAGGACAAGAAAGGAAAGAATAAATAAAATATGTTGAACAAGCACAGAACAGTGAGCAACGTTCTACTTTCTACTAATATGAGCTGGAGCACAGGGGAAGTGTAGCCCCATTACTAAAAAGGGTAAAAGCTTGTCTGCTGAGATCCTTTCATTCGTGAGTTATATAAGTTTTGCCCTTTTCCGCTGAATGTCACTGTGAGAAAGGCATTATATCATTTGACAGTATGTTTTTCCTTCATCCAAATGAAGGAAAAATGTGTGATGATTGTGGTGTACTTCAAATAATGAATACAAGTTAATGAAAAAGCTAAGCTTTGTACCATGGCCTGGAGGGGTTGGCACGCACGATGGTTTGCTGACAGATTCATTACAAACATTGTTCCATAAATGTTTCAGTCACAAGGCCAGTATGAGAGCAGCAAAACAGGACACAACCTGTCAAAGCTTTGTGACAGTCTGTTTCTTAGCCAAAATGGAACAAAATCAAACTCCTGAGAGGGCAATTGACCTTGTTGAAGTGTGCCGCCCTGCCCGTTTTAAAGGCGGTGTTTAGTGCCTTTTGGCAATAACTAAAAGTCATTTCTTGGGTCAAAAACATTTACAAAGATAACAGCAGCTGAAAAAGGAAAGGAGAGCAACTGCTGCGTGTCCACAGTGGCCCATTTATATACAGTAGGGCACTGTAAACAAGTACCATTTTTCAACCACATGCCACCATCCTTAAAACAAGTGCACACAGTGATCTAGTTTGTCATCAGTAAAAAAAAAAAAATGTCCATTCCCAAATCACAATTCCATTTTCTGAGAGGAGAAAGTTGTATGTTCAATGAATCTATAATGCATTTCAAGCAACGACCACTGTGCTAAAACTAAGCTAAAGCAAAAAAATGTGTTTGTCCTTTTAGACAACATGATGTGTCCCTTTATCTTGCATTATGGGGTTTAGGATGTGGGAAAGTTGCAGTATAAGTGAGTACTCCTTTTCAAACTAAATTTCATGAGCTTTTTGTTTCTTGTTAGAAATTCTGGGTTTGCTGACTATAGATCGCTGTTGCCCTGAAATATATAGAAGCACCAATAACCCCTGGTATATTCCACAGCCCCTGTCCATCAGGAACCTCGGGGTAGGCTATTATAAATCTACAAAGCCAGTGGACAGACACCACTACTCACTTGCTACCTACTCTAAATCTGACAGGGTTGAGCGCAGGTATGCCAGTGAGGTTATGGAACGGACACCTGATATCATCTGTGTTTTATTAACTCGGACCGAAGACATCTCCTGAAGGCTTAAAAGTATTTACTGTCAACCCATTCCAAACCCCCCCACTCTTAAAACCAGATACAAATAACATTGCCTAGGAATCCCAGCATTGTACTTAACACTAAATTAATTTTTCGTCATCATTATCAATTACAGCGTCACTTAACTGGCGGAGCAGCTGGCATGGCCAGCTTGGAACAGAACATTCAGCGGTTCGGCAACTAACTTACTGTACACCGTCATTAAGACAGCAAGGGAATGTTTAATTCGGTTTCTTCAGGTACTCAAAAACTAATCTAAAAACAAATTATACCAGCACTAGAGGTTTCCCTTATCACCAAATATTGTAAACTACTAGGCATCGTATTGATGTGATCTGATAATGGAACAGAAAAATTCAAAATGGAAAAAAAAAGAGACAAACAGGAATTTGTATGCAGCTGTTCAAGTGTCATTTTATAGTGTTATATTATACTGTGTTATATTTGAACATTCTCTGCACAGCGGCCCACCACACAGGACTGAGGTCTGGGTCTTTCAGCGTAGCTTTATAGTCTTTATTGGAAATCGCCCACTGTGACAAGTAAATGAAGCATGAGAAAAATGTGTGATGGACAGCAAAGGGCTTTCCCTTTTCTTCACTGTCACAGAGCAATATAAGGAACGTTTAGTTTTTGACCTGTTTCACCTGAAGCAACAGCCTGAGATGTTCAATGTGAGCAGTTAAATACTGTATTAACTATAATGATTTTTTTCTATTTCAAAGCCTCTTAACCCCACTGGGACCCATTTTACCAGTAGAACTGGAAAATAAGTGTACAAGTAAAGCCAGTTAGGGAGGAAAGAGAGGACACGAAGAGATTAGAGGAGAGAGATGACTGCAGAGCTTCTCCCAAAAGAACACTCACAATCTGTAACTGCTTGTGATAGGATCACAAATCCTCCAGAATAGTAGAAGGGCATTTGACCAGGCACTGACAGCTTCTCCAGCAGTAGGGGCACCGTTCTGGCCTTCACATCTCCTCTGTCAAACTCTTGTATTGCTCTCAACTCTTGACTCTCCCGTTCCTCTTCCAAGTCTACGTGGATCAAGTATTCTGCACGGAGAACATAAAGAGGAAGATCGAGCAGACTCTGATCTAACATACTGTAGTTGAAATGTCACAGGAAAGAGTAAACTGAAAGTTTACTCTAGTGCAACAGCCACCCCAAACTATCTTTTGCAAGTGCGCAGACAGGAGTTACTCTGTAGCCCACATATTTGAAATGTTCTACAACACCACAGCACCTAATAAACTGTGTGCTTATGCACAATAGCAAGCAAGTAATGAAATATTTTTGCCCATTATTTGTAGCTGGACAAATCATTTCCACAGGTATCTGTACACATAAAGCAATGGATGAAATGAAGGTGCATATCTGTCTCATCAGGCCTAAGTTGTAATAGGAGCATTGCTAGGCTGGAGCCTCCTCTTTACTTATGATGGACTTCAGTCTAACTTCAATTTGGGGTACACATGGAAAGACCTTTCTCAACAGTATTGAACATACATAGCCAACGAAGCAATTACCACAAAAGGGCAACATTGTAAAGTTTTCCTAACCTGACCTCTGAAGAAAATATGTCACTACCTTTAATCATCTTCTCCCTCCTAGGTTCAGTTTCCACTATCCTTTCAAAGCAGTTTCTGGACTGAAAAGAGAAATGTTAGGTTCATTACTGGTGATAATGTATGCTTGGCTTCACTGAACTGTTGGTGAAGGAAGTCAAACTCACTCCAAAAAAGTCAATTATCTCAGCACAGGAGAGTAGCGGAGAGAATATGATGCACCTTGCAATAAATATATCAATGTTGAATATATTTATTTCCAAATTATTAATGGATAAAGCCATAAAACAGAATTTACATGAGATTTCTGTCAGTTGGAGAACACTTAAATGCCATGTGCTCATACTGCACAATCAAAATGTGTCATGTGTCAGGTGAAATGACAAGGGTAGCCATTTGCATAAGAGAGCAGTATGTGGGGAAAAATGCATGTGTGATTATATGCAGAGCTACTCACCTCGTTATATTTCTTCAAAGCCAGATATGCCTTCCCCATGTGTAGGTAAGCCTTTATGCACCTCTCATTACACTGATAGAGAGAAAATGATGATGGGACTAGAACTGCATATCACACAATATTGCTTTACTATTTCTGCACTGAGAACCCCACAGCAAGAGAGAAATGCTCAAAAGCTAGAGTTAAGTCTTTTTCGTTGAAAACTCGCCGTAAAACAAACTCAAAAAGAAACTCATTTTTGGTTCATTTGTTTTTGATCAAATGGTCCTGGTGGTGCTATGTAAGACATGCCCATCCATCCCACTTTGCATTAAACATGTCTCCTTTGAGCTCTTGGGAGGACAGATGTGACACACTGAACATAACCGACCCCAACTGACACCTTACCTTCAGCGCCCACTCACAGTCACTGATGGCCTCCTGGTACCTGCCCAGCTTGATGAAGGCCTATGTGGATATATAGTACATATTAGACTGGTGGTCACTGGAAATGCGAAAAGGGCAGACAATTAATGTGGCCTCAAAATGAATATTGTGACTAGTGTTGAAGTATTGTAATTGAGAACACGCTGTGGAAGGGAGCAGAATGATTGTACAACTAACATTTAAACCAATAATTGTATTTAAATTCCAATCCAAATAGCGTCCAAAGTCGTCTTCATTATTACACAATGATGTGCACACAAATAATAATTTTCATTGTTAAACATTTAAAGCTACTCACTTGTGCTCGGTTGGTGTACAGTGGCTGCATGTCCCGGAGTTGAGCCAAGCCATCAGTGTAACACTTCACCGCAGTTTCATAGTCTTCTTGAGCATATGCTTCATTCCCTTTGTCTTTGAGCGCTGCAAACGGGAAAACACTTCATAAGAGCCCAGCAGACCACGAAGTGCAGCAAACTGTTCACATCTAACGGCATCTTTACAGAGCAGAGAATCACACACCAGTCGCCTTTTTTTCCCTTTCAATCCTCCTTACTCTCCTGGCCTCAGCATCTCTCTGCATAATCTTCAAGAAATTCTCTGGTGCAAGAAAAAGAAAACAGAAACTCTTGAGGATGAATGTTAAAACAGAGAGGGAGGGAACGGTAATAAAACTGGCAATACAGCAGAATGCATACAGAATTTTTCTTTTTAGGGTCCCCTTAGGGATTTTAAATCAAAATAGCCAAAATCCAATCAACATACACATCCAATTTAAAAGTGAGGTCAGACTCAGGGAGTAAATTAGAAATATCACCACATGGGTGTATGCCTCCATGAGGAACAACTGGGTTTAAAATACATTCTATGCTTACACAGAACACTGTTTACATTTAAAACCCAGTAATTTAGCAGAGATTTTAAAGTTATATTTGGTAACTATAGAGTATCCACATTGTACAGTTGTTAGTGATAAAAACATTCTCTTAATGGCAGTTTCAGTCATGCTTGAGGTCTCTTGTGATAGATATCAGTTTTGGGGGTGTCACTTAAAGCTTTTGTGAAATACTATAGTGGCCACTTTGCACTAAAGAGAAGGTGTAAATATTATTTCAATTTATTATTTCAATGTAAAATTGTGTTATTTGAGATTACTGCTTTAGTCATTCTTTATTACCTTTGTGTGTCCATCACTTGAAAAAGCAATAAAAAAAAAAAAAGTTTAAGAAACAAAAAGGGAACATAATATTTCATTTTCGGTTTGTGAAGCGAATATCTAACATGTCACCTGCAATAGTAGTGGTTTCATACAGAGGTATAAAAAAACGACTTTTTACAGTTATTGGGAAGTGTTGATTTTCCCGAAAAGTTGTTTCACTGTATAGTAAGGACTTAAATCATGTTTTTGTTTTTGTTGCTTCGATCTCACAAACCAGTCCATCAAGTTCTCTCACTCTCTCTCTAACAGCATGCGTTTGATAAGCAAGTAGAGGGTTCCCTTCACACATTTCAAACATCTGGCAACTAAACGGACCAAAATAGCACTAAATACACGGGGTGTCTGAAATTGTGTGAGCAGGCAAGTGGACAAAAGTGCAAGTTATGGTGAGTGGATACATCCAGAGCGCCGGTGTAATGCTAAGGGCAAACCTTGCATGTCACCAGCATGCCAAACAAGCACTGTTGATTAAAAAATCTTGACAAAATCTACCTCCTGCATAGTTGAAAACACTTCAAATGTAATCTCTAAAAAAAATTCACAGTACATGCTGCAACCTCAAGTGAACCTGACTAAATCTTTTCCCCCTGAGTGCAAGCTTGCTTCTACAATACACAAAGCCTGTGGTAAGGCATCATTCAGCAACAGGTGTTCACCACAGAGAGCTACACATACATTTATATATTATTAATGATGATATATTTTATGTTTTTTTTTTAAATTATCTTTAAAGAAAATAATAGAAGACTTTATTGATTTGCGTTTCATTTGTTTGGCTAAGAGAAATCTTACTAATAAAGTTAATAATCTTAATAATCTGTTTAGACTATGTTTCAATCCATTACAAAATAGCCACTTACCTGGATTGTCATTCTGCAGGTCCTATAAAAGAAAAAATAAATCATTTTTAAAAATGATCCTTCCTAATCACTACTTGCAAGGCAATGGACAGTACACTGTCCCATCTTGCATAACAGGAAGTGGCACAGTGGACAACACAAGAAGGTGCCGGTACGAACTGTGCGTGTGCGTGCGCGTGTGTGTGCGTGTGGGAGTGACAAAGACTCACAGACATACAGAGTGAGCAAATGGAGATGGATGGAGTGACTTTGGTGACTTTGTGTGCAGCTCTTTACCGAGGAAGCCTGGAGTGATGGCTCTGTGTTGATTCTGGTCTTGTTGACCTTTGTAATGCAGGGTTCATCCAAGGCTGCAACGTAGCGGTCAGCTCTCTCCATTGCTTTTTGCTGTACTTCGACATCACAAGACTTTAAATCTTCCACCAGCTCACCTGAAAAAGTTAATGACACATATTCATGATTAACTAATATGGTAGCGCGGTAAAATATAAAACACTTAATGTCTTTATTTTATATCTAACTAACAACGCCTGGATAGCCACGAAGTGCTAGAAAAACAGTTATTGTTACTGGTTTATTATTGGTTATTGGTATGTTATCATTATTCCAGCGTTATAACGTTATAAAGTTCGCAGATACGTTACTCACTTATTTTGTCCACATTCTCCAAAAACTTGTCGAAGTCCTCAAGTTTATCCATCATGATGAGATTAAAAGGCGTAGAATGATTATTTAACAAGCTAAGAGGGCAATATTTAATCTTTAGCTTTAATCTTTAATTATCTTTTATCTTCGGTCTTTTATCTGAAGCTAAACGTACCCGGATGGAAGCTCGCGTTTCTGTCAGTTTAGCGTTCAGTTACCATAGTGACGTGATGCCTTCAGGGCTGCTCATAAAATCGTCAATTTGAGCTCCGAGTTACGGACAGTGCACGTTACGCCACATTATTTTACGAAAACCAAACAATGACGAAAGGATAACTGATCGCCTCGCTTGCGTAACGTCCGCGGATTGCGCATGCACACTAATGAACGCAACAATCATTTTGAAAAAAAAAAAATACAAAAAAAACCCAAAAACAGAAAACATCACCAGGACCTTTATTTACTACATTTCTTCCAACTGTCCATCGGCTTTACTTGATTTCAAATACTGTAAATACCTAAAACTACACTGATGTGCACTGTATCTATTTAAATCCAAACATGTGTCATATAAACAGAAAGATTCGATGAGCACAGGCAGTACTGTGGTGCTCAAAATTTCACCTGAATCCAAAACAATTTTTGGAGTTGTCATATGTACTTCTGCCTCTATCATTAATAGAAATTATTCATAGCGTGCCATTATTCTTTCATATGTTCTTCAACAGACAGCAAAGTGCTCCGGGGGCCCATTTCCCTGTTCACATTCAGTGCATCAATACTATGCTCAGTTGAGTAGAAAGTATGTCCTCCCTCTCTTGTTCTCCGCTCCTTTTTCTAAGCAATGGCTTCCCACTGCCTCCTGGTGGTTAAAGAAACTGAAGGGACATAACTTACGGTTATGTTATCTACTTTGTTTTACAAGAAAAGGCAAGGGTATTATTCTGCTCCAATCATGATCATATATTCCTCCATGAAAATTTTATTAAGGGCTCCACTCCCCATTAAAAAAAAATGATAAAGGAAAAATGTCCAATTGAGGAAAAGCCCCCCAAAACTGGAAGATGCCTGAAGGTCTCAGCATACATAGAAAGGAGGATGGCCCATGGAGGCCAAAGAGATCCCAGAGACAGACAATGATGTACATCAATGAACTGTGATTTCACATCTTTGTTCTGGCTCGCTCTGTCTACATTCATGCAAATTTCAGAGGGATGAGAATGTGATCGTGATTGAATTCTCTTGAGAAAAAGAATTTGCTGTTTTTCTCAATTATCCAACTTA
>KV751316.1:5312282-5329295 GCA_001698575.1 Mola mola
TCCTGAAGTGCCTGTGCAAAGTCGACAAATTAATAATGGCACCATCTTTATTACTTAAACAGAATGTTACATTAAGCCGAGGTAAGATGTAGGTCAGACAGAACTTTTTTTTTTAAATATTTTTGGCATGAAGAATTATCTCGATAAGTAAGACAAACAGAGATGGTTTCATTCCTCTCAACTAAATGCAATACACTTCCATTAAAACTTGACAGATTTTAAGAAAATATTTATCCAATCACATTTACTTACACACGAATCCAGTCTTGTGTTTAATACTAGCCTACTAACTGGCTATTAGACCTTTTTTGTTAGAACTAACGACAAAATTACTCATCCTGGCTGGAAAAAGGTTTACTGTAATTCTTAAATTATTGTAATCACTGTATGTTATTGCAACTTTTGAAACAGTAGGCTTATTTTTTTCCACAAGTGAAAGCTTTAATATGATTATGACATGGATTTTTTTTCATCGCTGGAATGAATCAAGGAAAATTACTAGCAAATTTATATCAATATATGGTAAGAAAAGTCCCTCTGCCTGCACACTGGCCCCTTAGCCAATACATTATGTCCCAGTACATCAAATGTGGACCACATTGTGGGAATACCATCCATCCATTTTCTACTGGCATATAATGACATATAATGTAACTCAAATGATGATCCCAACACAAGGTTTATTATCTGTGCCTGTGGGTGATGACTATGAGTCCTAATTTGCATGTTAATGTCTCCAGGCAGATATTGTTATGTACCATGTAAATGGATGGCAGGCTGGATGATGAATTTCCAACTTCCTCATGTTGATGGCCGTTATTGACACATAGACATGCTCATCTACACAATTTACTGATTTGACAAATCATACTACCCAATATGAAAAAAAAAATATGAAAATAAAAAGCAAAACATATTAAGTTATCTGCTTTCTTTAAAGAATATCACGTTACTGTAATATTTTCTGATGACTGTACAGAGACACAATGAGGACATATTGTTCTTATAGTGCTTCTCTGTGAAGTAGAATATCGAATATTATAGGAAAGTGAAACTTTCATATCTTATATTCATTCAATATGAAGTGAAATATTTCAAGCTATTTCTATTTCAACTGTGGCAATTATGGCTTACACAGTTCCAGTTCCGCTTACCGCCAACAGAAGAAAGGCTTGTAATGAATAGGAAGAGGAAGTGAAAAAGCTCTACAGGCTTATCGGTGTTGGCATACAGTAGTTAGGCCTGTCTCTCTCTCGCTTTTGTCAATGAGAAAGAGGTCGCCAAGAAAACACTCTAATGAAGTTTTAACCATTGATGATAAATCCCCGAAAATCTTCCACACACAATTCTGTAGCTTTCAAGTGTGTTTTCAGAGATTTTAGCGAGGTCTTAAAATATTGAGGGCCTAAATAAAGTGCAAATACACAGAGACATAGGGCATTATCTATGTCACTGATTTTGACACGATTTATGGTACTTCAAACCCCACTGATAGTCTGAGTCAAGTTTCATGACATTTGGAATTTGATTTCCGGAGATATAGATGATTTGTGATTCTTAGTTAGTGGGTGGTGTGTGTGGTCTCCTCCTGGCGGCGTCGCTGCTCTGCTGTGGGAGTTCCTGAGGTTCCACGGGGCCATTCTCGGTCTGCGGGGACACATTCTGCTCCCTGCCTCCCTGGAGATAGTTATTTAGGGGACGATCGGGCGCAGATGAGAGCGGCGGCGGAGCGGAGCAGAGATACCAGACGACAGTACGGGCGGGTTGTCAGGAAGAGACTACAGGGCCCAGGAGGAGCCACTGAGAGGAGGAGAGGAGAGGAGGAGGAGAGGAGAGGCACACGCTTCACCCCTGCTTCAGTCAAGTCCCTCTTTAATGCAGTCCGTCTTATTTCAATTGCATTGGTTTTATAATACCAATGAGTAAGGATGACTTTCGTTCGTTTTGACTCACTCGTTTGGTAATTTAGTTTTCTTTGTGTGCACATATGAAGCAGTCGTCGTGGCTCGGCCTGTTCAGAGCCGACGCTGGCTCAGTTAATATTACTTTGTGCTGGGTGGACTTTTTATGCCGGGAAAGGGAGGAGACACACAAGTTCGCTCAACTTGGTGTCACTTTTGTGTTTGTCAATGGAAGACAGCCGTGCCAGCCAGGGACAGAGGCCCTGTGCCCTGATGCATTTTAACAATGTTTTAACGAGATTTGGTCTACTTCACTTTTAACTATTAATCAACCAGTTTGGTTATTGTCCCTGCATAACCTTTCTGCATGCTGTTTCAGGTCAGCACAACTCCCCTGTACATTATCCGATTTCAACTGTATTTATATTTTTAGTATCTCTTCACCTTTGAAACCCACATGATTTACAGTAACCCTAGTTTATGCAGCTTTCTCCTTAGAAAAACACCCACCAATCATGAAGTAGTCTAAACAGACGCTACCCTAATACCATAATGTTAAGGAGACACATGGGACTTGTCTAGCTGCATGCAGTGGGTAAACAAAGACCTGCATACAGCTACAAAATAAAGAAAGCTCCAGCAGCTATACCGCACACCTAATTATGTACACAAAGCCCATTGGATATTACATTTTCCAGACTACATTAGGCATTACCAAGCTATATGGCTCCACTTTTTATTGAATCCTTCCTGCTGCTACCAAAAGCATCTAACTTGCCTCTAACTTCCTACAGCAATTTTTGGCAGAGGTGTAACAAAAATACCCACTCTCCAAAGCAGGTTTTTATGTTACTCATAGGTCAGGGTTAGGCACAGCTTTAGTATGGAGGACTCTGTAAGTTGAGAATCGATATATCACTGAAATTACAAATATTACTGTTTAAATTGTGAGGATAAGTAAAAATTTAGTAAGAACAAGTAAAATGAAATTAAGGCAGCTTCTTCAGCTTCTTTATCTTTTAATACATAACAAATTTTTAATTGTTTTTTTTTATAAATCATGAGCTCAATGTAGGGGCGGCACAGTGGTGCAGTGGTTAGCACTGTCGCCTCACAGCAAGAAGGTCCTGGGTTCGAGTCCGGGTCAGGGCGTTTCTGTGCGGAGTTTGTATGTTCTCCCTGTGTCTGCGTGGGTTCTCTCCGGGTACTCCGGCTTCCTCCCACATTCCAAAAACATGCAAAACTGGGGGTAGGTTAATTGGTCACTCTAAAGGACCTGTAGGTGTGAATGTGAGTGTGGATACTTGTTTGTCTCTATATGTCAGCCCTGCGACTAACTGGCGACTTGTCCAGGGTGTCCCACGCCTTCGCCCCAAGATGCTGAGATAGGCTCCAGCCCTCCCCCCGCGACCCCTAACGGGATAAGCGGTAGAAAATGAATGAATGAACTCAATGTAAGAATGTATCCCACATGACTTAATAAGAAAATATTCAGGTTATATTAACTTTATTTCTTATCATTACTTGTGGAAAACTCCATTACATTAAAGTTAGGTTTATCTACAAATGAGATCCATCTTTGTACAGTTGCCTTCTTTAATGGAAACATATCTTGGCACGACTTGGACTTCAAGTGCTCTTAAGAGGCAGTGTGGAGGCAGTGTGACCTCATCCCCCCCAGGCCTTCATCTTTACAGCCCGCTGTCAACAACAACCACAGACAGCAAGGCTCTTTATCTTCACTTGCACAAACCACATTAGGATTAGACACATTCCAGTGCTAAAAATGGACATCCTCCAAACTTGCCTTCACTTTGCTCCGTTAAAAAGCATTCTAGTGCGTGGTTATAACTTTTAACTACTGTGTTCATCTCACACATTCTACAGTGACAGGCTGTTAAAATCCTAAAATAGAGAGCTGCCAGGTCTCGGCCAGATAAAGAAGGGGAGTACTTAATGATTGGAACTACAGTGTGACGACCGCTCAAACATCAAATAAAATGCAGGAAATAGGATGGACGAGCATTTATCATATAATTTCACACTGCTATTAATGCTTCAGAATAATTGGAGCACGGCGGGCTTGTTTATACCTGTCAGCTGTTAATACACAATCTGCTCTTCATTGCACTTTGTTTGGATTTGAGCGGGATAGAACGTGTGAAGCTTTCGTGTCCAGCCCGGGGATTTTCTGAAGCCAGATTCCAGCTGCTGGATGTCAGTGTCAGGGCTCGGGGGACCACAGACACACGCAACATAGAGTTGCCATTGATTAAATTCTTTCCTATTTATCTGCCTTTGCACAATACATCCGCTTACAGCTCTGGTCTTTCTCCTGAGGTTATCTCAAAAGATGAACCCTACTTAAGCCAAAAATGGCTTCAAGGAAAAAAAAACAAAAACATTGCAGCGACACACAAGTGTTTAACATGAATAACAATTTAAAATGAATTCTTGTTATTTTGCAGCTGTTCTGCAAACAGTAATTTGGTATTTTTCCATTTCACTCTCTGTTTAAAGCTACTCTGGCCAGTAAAGTTTAGGTTGACTCAGAAGACCCAGTTTCTGTTCTCTTCCTACAGGACTTTTTTTACATATCTGCTTGTGTTATGCAACAGCTTAAACCACACCCCTGACAGGTAAAAACGTGTGGGTGAAGCCTGCACTACCCATTGGACCTAGACCTTAGCCTGGAAAGCATCTCCCCCATCCACTTCATTTGTGACAGAGGAAAACCATGGAAGGAGGTCAAAGCCATGCTATTGCTCCATCCTACCTAGCATGGTCCATCTTTAATACCTTGTGCTGTGGCCTGCCTATTGGGATTGCTGCTATTGTCTGCTCCTGCAGGGTAGTTAACTTTTCCTGAGCATCAAACTTTATTCATACTTCCTCTACTGATTTTCTGTAATAAAAAAGAATTTTGAATTTCCTGTATTTTGTAAATAAATTGTGAATTGCATAGAAATTAATTTGGATGCTTGCTTTTAAAGGCACAAAATGCAAATGCTACTGGTGACTCTACCGTAGCCATGGATGCATCAAGAACAGCCAAGATCCTAAATATCGTTGGACTGGTGTGTGGAGTCATTTTGATCATTATTTGCATCAAGCAAATTAATTGCAAGCCATTGTGATCTGTGGGTCCCGATTTGCACTTGGAAATCCAGCCTAGGAACCAAGTCACAGGATCCAAGTCACAGGATCTCCTTTCCTAATGTGGCCAGGAGGCATCAGGCAGGACCACAGCAGCACCTCCCACCGCGACCTAGAAAAACCTGCAGGATGGTAAAGCACAACGACTCCGGGGAAGAAGTAAAGTTAGTGTAAGGATATGGACATTTACAGGAGCAGAGAAGGAGTCGGAGTCAGAGGGGGGAGAGAAGAAAGCTCAGGGAATCATGGAGTGTTCCCCCAGCAACCTAAACCTATAGCAGCATAGCTAAGGGCTAGATAGGCCAGCCTTAACTATAAGCTTTATCAAAAAGGAAGGTTTTAAGCCTACTCTTAAAATCAGAGAGTGTGTCTGCCTCCCGTACCAAGACTGGAAGATAGTTCCACAGGAGAGGAGCTTGATACCTGAAAGCTCTGCCTCCCATTCTACTTTTGGAAATTCTTGGGATCACCAATAACCCTACATCCTGGGAGCGTAAGGTTCTGGATGGGCGATAGGGTACTATGAGCTGTTCAAGATAAGATGGTGACTGACCATGAATAGCTTTGTAGGTGAGAACAAGGATTTTAAATTCTATTCTAAATTAACCGGGGAGCCAGTGCAGAGAAGCCAGTATGGGGGAAATATGGTCTCTGATATTAGTTCTAGTCAGTACACGCGCTGCTGCATTTTGGATTAACTGAAGAGTTTTTAAAATTTTGTTAGGGCAACCTGAAAATAAAGAATTACAGTAGTCCAGCCTGGAAGTAACAAACGCATGAACTAGTTTTTCTGCATCTTGTTGAGACAGGATGTGCCGGATTTTAGCAATGTTACGGAGGTGAAAGAAGGCGGTCCTTGAAATCTGTTTAACATGTGATTTAAAAGACAGCTCCTGGTCAAAGATAACACCCAGGTTTCTGACAGTGGTGCTGGAGGCCAAGGCAATGCCATCCAGATTAACTATGTTGCTGGATAATGAGTCTCTAATGTGTTTGGGGCCCAGCACAATGACTTCAGTTTTGTCAGAGTTTAACATTAAAAAGTTATGAAACATCCAGTTTTTAATGTCCTTAAGACATGACTGTAGATTAGCTAACTGATGGGTTTCATCTGGCTTCATTGATAAGTATAGTTGTGTGTCATCTGCATAACAGTGAAAATGTATGGAGTGCTTTCTAATAATTTTACCTACAGGAAGCATATATAGAGTAAATAGTAATGGTCCAAGCACAGAACCTTGTGGGACTCCATGACTAACCTTGTCATATCTTGATGATTCATCATTAACATGAACAAAATTATATCTATCAGATAGGTAGGACTTAAACCATCTTAGAGCAGATCCTTTAATGCCAATTTGGTGTTCCATCCTCTGTAGTAAGATGTGATGATCGATAGTGTCAAAAGCTGCACTAAGATCTAATAAGACTAGTATAGAGATAAGTCCCGCATCAGATGCAGTGAGGAGGTCATTTGTAACTTTTACCAATGCCGTTTCTGTGCTGTGATGCTTTCTAAAACCTGACTGAAACTCTTCAAATAGACTATTATACTGAAGAAAGCCACATAGTTGTTTCGCTACTGCTTTCTCTAGAATCTTTGAAAGAAAGGGGAGGTTGGATATTGGTCTATAGTTGGCTAAAACTTCTGGGTCTAGGGTAGGTTTTTTTAGGAGCGGTTTAATTACAGCTACTTTAAATGACTGGGGCACATAACCTGTTACAAGGGATAGATTGATAATGTTTAGTAGTGGATTTCTAATTAGGGGTAAAACCTCTTTGAGCAACCTAGTAGGTATGGGGTCTAGTATACAGGTTGATGATTTAGATGAAGATAATGTTGTCGTTAGTTCCTTAAGGTCAATTGGATGGAAGCTTTCCAAACACACATCAGGACTAATAACAGCCTCTATAATTCCTGTTGCTGAACTGGAATCTGTGGAGTGTAGGATATTTTCTCTGATAAGTCTAATTTTATTATTGAAGAAGTTCATAAAATCATTACAGGTGAGGGCTCTAGGAATGCATGGTTCAATAGAATGATGGCTCTCAGTCAGCCTGGCTACAGTGCTGAAAAGGATCCTGGGCTTATTCTTGTTTTCTTCTATCAACGCTGAATAGTAGTCTTTTCTTGCTCGGCGAAGGGCCTTCCTGTATACTTTAAGGCTATCCTGCCAGGCCATGTGTGGCTCTTCCAGTTTAGTGGAACGCCATTTCTTTTCAAGTTTATGAGTTTTCTGTTTTAACTTGCGAGTGTTAAGATTATACCACGGAGCTAGTCTCTTTACTGGTTTTGTTTTCTTTTTAACTGGGGCAATGGAATCGAGTGAAGCACGTAGAGAGCCGGCAGTGAAATCGGCAAGGTGATCAAGCTGGGAGGGGCTAAATTTAAGATATGACTCCTCTGTTATTTTGGGATATGGCACTGAAATTAATGCAGAGGGAATAATTTCTTTAAAATTTTCAACAGTGTCCTCAGATATGCATCTGCTATAATAACTAGTGACTCTTGGTTTATAGTTGATGAGCAGAAATTCAAATGTTAGAAGATAATGATCTGATAAAAGCAGATTTTGCGCAGAGACATTTAAATGCTCAATTTCAATGCCATATGTCAGAACAAGATCAAGGGTGTGATTAAAAGTGTGTGTTGATTCTTGTACACACTGACAGAAGCCGAATGAATCTAATAGTGAGAGAAATGCCGTACCAAGGCTGTCGTTTTCAATGTCTACATGGATATTAAAGTCACCTACAATAATGACTTTATCTGTTTTGAGGACCAAAGCTGAGAGAAACTCTGAAAATTCAGATAAAAATTCAGTGTAGGGTCCAGGTGCTCGATACACTATAACAAACATAATTGGAGTTTTCATGGTTGGATCGGAAATGCTAAGAATGAGATTTTCAAATGAACTAAATTTTTGTTTGGGCTTAGGGTTTATTAATAGGGCAGAATTGAAAATGGCTGCAACTCCACCACCTCTGCCAGTGTCTCTGGGAATGTGTGTGTTAATGTGACTGGGAGGAGTGGATTCATTAAGACTTACATATTCGTCTTGGCACAGCCAAGTTTCAGTAAGGCAGAATAAATCAATATTGTTATCTGATATAAGCTCATTTATTAATACACCTTTAGATGATAGGGATCTGATATTCAAGAGTCCACATTTAAGTCTCTTTACTTTGTAAACTGCCTCATTAGTGGTGTTGATTTTTATTAAGTTCCTATGTGAACTCTTATTTGATTTAGTGAATTTAGTGAATTTATGTGGACGGGGGACAGACACAGTCTCTATGGGGTTGTAGGTGGATGACTCTAAAGGAAGCGCAGAGAAGCGTGTAAGACTGCAACTCTGCTTCCTGGCCTCAACTCTGAATTGTCAATTTGGCTGACTAATAAATCTGGCCATATTTCTAGAAATGAGAGCAGCTCCATCCCAAGTAGGATGGATGCCGTCTCTCCTCATTAGACCAGGTCTTCCCCAGAAAGTTTGCCAATTATCAATGAAACCCACGTCGTTTGCTGGACACCACCTCGACAGCCAGCGGTTGAACGACGACATGCGGCTAAACATATCGTCACTGGTCAGGTTAGGCAGGGGACCAGAGAAAACTACGGAGTCCGACAGTGTTTTGGCAAAAGCACACACCGACTCAACATTAACTTTAGTGACTTCCGACCGGCGTAGCCGAACGTCATTACCGCCGACATGAATTACAATCTTACTGTATTTACGTTTACTTTTTGCCAGCAGCTTTAAATTTGATTCCACGTCGCCCGCTCTGGCCCCAGGAATACATTTGACTATGGCCGCTGGTGTGGAAAATGTCACGTTTCGCAAAATAGAGCTGCCAATTACTAGAGTTGGTTTCTCAGCGGGTGCGTCACTGAGTGGGGAAAATCTGTTGGAAACGTGAACGGGTGGGTGGTGAACCGTGGGCTTCTGCTTAGGACTATGCTTCCTTCGAACAGTCACCCAACTTCCCTGGTTTCCCGACTGCTCGGGAGCTGCTCTCAGTCGACCCGCACCGGCTAATGGGGGCTGGCTAGCTAGCGAAGCTACTGGTTTGGTTTGCAAGGTGCGGATCGTAGCCTCCAAATCACTAAGCCTCGCCTCCAACGCAGCAAATAAACTACACTTAGTACAGGTACCATTATCACTAAATGAGGCAGAGGAATAACTAAACATGTGACACACTGAGCAAGAGAGAAGAGAACGAGAGGGAGAAGCCATTGCTGTGCGCCAGGTACAATACCTGAGTTGGTTAGCACGACCAGGGATTACACTTTCAATACACAGCAGTTAAACAATTAATGTCGTTAAAAACCCTCCCAGATAGTTAGCAAGGGAGAGCAAGACGACCAGGCACAAACAACAGGAAGTGACGCAATACACTTGCCGCAGTGGCGCAGCCGCAGATCCCACAATGAAGGTGTCATCATCAAGAACAGCCAAGATCCTAAATATCGTTGGACTGGTGTGTGGAGTCATTTTGATCATCATTTGCATCGCTATCAAAGCTACACAACATTGAAGGCGTCTGCGTTTTGCTGCCTGCAGATGTTTTGGAATTTCAACAAAAGCCTCTGCTTCAATGAACTTCCCCTCCCCCCCATCCAGGACCACTAAGTAGAAACAGATGCCAATGTGTATGTGTGCGTGAGTGAGTGAGTGAATGCGAACACACAGATTGTGTACACAGATTGTGTTTGCCCATGTGCCTCCTATGCAATGTCCGGGATTGTTGTTACCATGATTTGCTTGTTGTGGTTAAACCCAAAAATTTGCGGAAGGTAAAAGTGGTTTCTGTTAAAAAAAAAATGAGTACACGTGTTGTTGCTTTCTTCAAAATTCAATAAACACTCCAACATGAATTCCTCTGTGCTCATTGTTTACAAGAATTGAAGCAAAGTTAGAAAAAATACTCCATCACAGGAAAAAGAACAGGTAACTAAAAAAAAAGTTTAGAATGCAAAATAAACCTATACGATTTTATTTTTATTTATTTCTTTTTGATCGGATTAAAAGCCATCTTACCTGTAAAGACTTTTTTTTTTTTGCCATGGCTTTTGACTCAAACTTTGTCAAATTAATTTTATTAGGAGTGGCATGTTTTGTTCAAAATGGTGCAAACAGAAAAGATATTTTTGAAGCTGATTAGAATTAAGTTTAAATTTCAAATAACAAGAAGGTATAGTATTTCTGGTACTAGATGGTGCATACCAAGATGTAGTTAGCCTTTCTGTTAAGCTATAAATATGACTCACTTGTTGATCTGCACACTGGTGCACACGGAAACCAGTGTTTACAATACAAGACTACTTCCTGTAATTTACTGATTCATTCATTCATTCTGCTCAACACTTGTGAACAACATGAAATACATTTTGGGCACATTTTTGGACTCCTTCAATCGTCTGATTACATTTTAAGATGGCTCAGTAACATGGAGGCATAAAAGCTGTAATATGTTTACCCATTCCGGTCCACGCCTTCCTCTTTGACTTCAGAGCTCTTCTCTGTCAAAAGTCCTTCAAGATGGGAGATCATCTTGAGCCATTTCCCTGTGCTTCCTCTTGAGTTCTTTGACATCCTGCTTTTGTAATCACAGATAAAGAAGAGACTTCCAAGCTGTTTAAACAGATGCCAATGTGTATGTGTGCGTGAGTGAGTGAGTGAATGCGAACACACAGATTGTGTACACAGATTGTGTTTGCCCATGTGCCTCCTATGCAATGTCCGGGATTGTTGTTACCATGATTTGCTTGTTGTGGTTAAACCCAAAAATTTGCGGAAGGTAAAAGTGGTTTCTGTTAAAAAAAAATGAGTACACGTGTTGTTGCTTTCTTCAAAATTCAATAAACACTCCAACATGAATTCCTCTGTGCTCATTGTTTACAAGAATTGAAGCAAAGTTAGAAAAAATACTCCATCACAGGAAAAAGAACAGGTAACTAAAAAAAAAGTTTAGAATGCAAAATAAACCTATACGATTTTATTTTTATTTATTTCTTTTTGATCGGATTAAAAGCCATCTTACCTGTAAAGACTTTTTTTTTTTTGCCATGGCTTTTGACTCAAACTTTGTCAAATTAATTTTATTAGGAGTGGCATGTTTTGTTCAAAATGGTGCAAACAGAAAAGATATTTTTGAAGCTGATTAGAATTAAGTTTAAATTTCAAATAACAAGAAGGTATAGTATTTCTGGTACTAGATGGTGCATACCAAGATGTAGTTAGCCTTTCTGTTAAGCTATAAATATGACTCATTGCAGCGACACACAAGTGTTTAACTGACGTTTACAGGAAAAAATGTCGATCCTCCTTTGTACTGTGCCAAATGCAAATTTGCATTTTTTATCCCTCTGAATTTAAGCCCATCCCTTGGGTCCTGTACTTGATCTGAAGAGATAAAGAGGAAGAATTGGTTTAAAATATATGAAGCATAAATGCAAGTACTATAACCCAAAAACAAATGTATTAAGAGCTTAATTGATAGAAAAAAAATTTGTTATTTTTATGGCATTTTCCTTGGTTAATAAGTGCTTTGCAAAGGAAAAAAAAAAAAAGATTGCAAAACCAATTCAAGATAAACAAGAAATAGATATAAACTAGCTGAAGGATGTTGGCGTCACCACAAATTGAAAGACAACTCACATATATAGTAAATAATAAAACAACATATGTCTTGTGTTTTATTCTTTTCACATAATCTAAATTGAACTTTTTTTTTTCTAAACTAAGAGACTAAAGGCAAAGGCAAGAGCCCCTCTCAGAATGAAATGTACAGTATACTGGCTAAACTTGGAACAACATAAATGACCCTCGCTGACTTAATCAGTGTACGCCCAACGAGGCTGCCGTAAAGTTACAAGATTTACAGGTCTCAAAAAATACAAATTAAATCCTAATTTGTCTTTAAAGTTTAAAGGAATTTAAAATTTTCAGGCAGGGCATTAAATTGAGTAAGTTTAATGCAACGGCTTTGTTTCTACAATATGGGCTCACTCTGGGGGACTGCTGCTGTGTAATGTTTTATAAAGTACCCAAAATGAAAGTAAAGATACCATGCTGAAAAATCACTTTGGTAGAAAATGAAAGGGTACTGTACTTCTGATACTGAAAGCACTTTTCTGGAAATTAATATGCTTAAAGGACCAGTGCAATGGCCCCCTGTTCAGTCGGCCTGCTGGTACTCTGTGTGTGTGCTTTTCCCCTTGGAGCTTATGTCTTGTGTGTTGCTGGTTCTCTGGGTGGCCAGTCTGTATGAGGTAGGTTGCCTGGCCATATCGCCAGTCCTCCCTCCGTACTCTCCAGAATGGATGCACTGATTCTGTGCTCTTTTCCACTGTTTTATTGTTTTAGTTGGCGTTGGCCTTGGCCTAATAGTTTAGGTGTGTACCTTACCCTCCACAAACACTTCAACATTTACTTATCAGCTGACACAATGATGCCACTGTTTTACACGTGCCATATCTTCATTGTTTTTTATTTAATAAACTTCTATTGATCGTGTTAAAACCGTTTCCCATTTTTGGGGGGCTTTTGAGCCGAATCGTGACATCAGTGTGTAGAATTCAGGATTATCTATCTGCAAACACGTAATAAACCAAAAATGGAGTGTATCTTAGTAATCGTAGACTTTATAGTTACATGGGAGCAGGTCCTCCTTCCACGGAGAGCGCCATTTTGCATCACCATGTTACTACTACAGCTGAGAGAGCAGACAAAAAGCTTTTGCATTTGTATACCATAGCGGCATTGAAATACGACCAACAAAGAAGACTCACCCCAGTGAAAGGTGACAAAAAGAGTACAAAGATTTTTTTTTAAGCAGTCTCCTGGAAGTTTTTCTCAAGTTTGTTAACCTACACTACTCTAATTAAAGGATCATACACAGACGGCCACCATAGTTCTCCTATGTGCTCAAAGAGGGAGGAAGCAGCAAGGCAGCGCTCCATTGCTTCCTTTTGACTACCTTACCACTAGATGCCACTAATGTGGCTAATGTGTGTAAACTGGACCTTTAAGAATCAAAAGTACATGTATGCACACTATACTATACCTACTACAGGTCATTGGTTCCCAAACTTTTTCTGCAGGGCCCCCCTTTTATAGTTAAGAAAATTTGACATGATGTGTCGTGATGACAAACATGTTTTCTTATTTATTTTTTTTAAAACTGAATTATTCCAGGCTAGCTATACAAGCAGCAGGTTTAATGGTCTACCTGAGAGCAAAATACAAGATGTAGGTGAGGATGAAAATGAATTCTTGTTATTTTGCAGCTGTCCTGCAAACAGTAATTTGGTATTTTTCCATTTCACTCTCTGTTTAAAGCTACTCTGGCCAGTAAAGTTTAGGTTGACGCAGAAGACCCAGTTTCTGTTCTCTCCCTACAGGACTTTTTTTACATAGCTGCTTGTGTTATGCAACAGCTTAAACCACACCCCTGACGGGTAAAACCGTGTGGGTGAAGCCTGCACTACCCATTGGACCCAGACCTTAGCCTGGAAAGCATCTCCCCCATCCACTTCATTTGTGACAGAGGAAAACCATGGAAGGAGGTCAAAGCCGTGCTATTGCTCCATCCTACCTAGCATGGTCCATCTTTAATACCTTGTGCTGTTGCCTGCCTATTGGGATTGCTGCTATTGTCTGCTCCTGCAAGGTAGGTAACTTTTCCTGAGCATCAAACTTTATTCATACTTCCTCTACTGATTTTCTGTAATAAAAAAGAATTTTGAATTTCCTGTATTTTGTAAATAAATAGTGAATTGCATAGAAATTAATTTGGATGCTTGCTTTTAAAGGCACAAAATGCAAATGCTACTGGTGACTCTACCGTAGCCATGGATGCATCAAGAACAGCCAAGATCCTAAATATCGTTGGACTGGTGTGTGGAGTCATTTTGATCATCGTTTGCATCGCTATCAAAGCTACACAACATTGAAGGCGTCTGCGTTTTGCTGCCTGCAGATGTTTTGGAATTTCAACGAAAGCCTCTGCTTCAATGAACTTCCCCTCCCCCCCATCCAGGACCACTAAGTAGAAACAGATGCCAATGTGTATGTGTGCGTGTGTGAGTGTGTGAGTGAGTGAATGCGAACACACAGATTGTGTACACAGATTGTATTTGCCCATGTGCCTCCTATGCAATGTCCGGGATTGTTGTTACCATGATTTGCTTGTTGTGGTTAAACCCAAAAATTTGTGGAAGGTAAAAGTGGTTTCTGTTAAAAAAAAAATGAGTACACGTGTTGTTGCTTTCTTCAAAATTCAATAAACACTCCAACATGAATTCCTCTGTGCTCATTGTTTACAAGAATTGAAGCAAAGTTAGAAAAAATACTCCATCACAGGAAAAAGAACAGGTAACTAAAAAAAAAGTTTAGAATGCAAAATAAACCTATACGATTTTATTTTTATTTATTTCTTTTTGATCGGATTAAAAGCCATCTTACCTGTAAAGACTTTTTTTTTTTGCCATGGCTTTTGACTCAAACTTTGTCAAATTAATTGTATTAGGAGTGGCATGTTTTGTTCAAAATGGTGCAAACAGAAAAGATATTTTTGAAGCTGATTAGAATTAAGTTTAAATTTCAAATAACAAGAAGGTATAGTATTTCTGGTACTAGATGGTGCATACCAAGATGTAGTTAGCCTTTCTGTTAAGCTATAAATATGACTCACTTGTTGATCTGCACACTGGTGCACACGGAAACCAGTGTTTACAATACAAGACTACTTCCTGTAATTTACTGATTCATTCATTCATTCTGCTCAACACTTGTGAACAACATGAAATACATTTTGGGCACATTTTTGGACTCCTTCAATCGTCTGATTACATTTTAAGATGGCTCAGTAACATGGAGGCATAAAAGCTGTAATATGTTTACCCATTCCGGTCCACGCCTTCCTCTTTGACTTCAGAGCTCTTCTCTGTCAAAAGTCCTTCAAGATGGGAGATCATCTTGAGCCATTTCCCTGTGCTTCCTCTTGAGTTCTTTGACATCCTGCTTTTGTAATCACAGATAAAGAAGAGACTTCCAAGCTGTTTCTGATTACTCTCCCTCTCGCAAATGTGATCTAGCCAACGTTGCAAAACATTGAGAGCCAATTTGAAAAAAAGGAACAGTACTGAAACTAAACTGAGGCAAAATGATCATATAGGAGATATTCTTACATTTTCAGACAACAGTCCTCTGATTGGTTTGTTGAGTCTGAAAAGCAGTGAGGGCGGATGACAATTTGACAGAGTTCCCGTCAAGTTCCCCAAAGAGGCCTCTTGTTCCTGTAAAAACATGCAGGAACTGGCTCCTATTCCAAAGGGGAGAACGCCCAGCTTTGCACAAGACAAAGCTGGGCACCTTGCCAAGACATTCCTGCAGTATCTGTGATACACACAATTAAAAAGAGAATTTTAACTCTACTTGATACAAAGAGTGACATCAAAATGTGTTCCCCCAACTGTTGCACTTTCCCAGCCAATAATGATTCATGCACACAAGGGCTGTTAGTCTTTACCTTGAAGAAAAGCCTCTGGAAGGCAGGACTGGAGTCAAAGATCATGTCTCTAACTTTGACATGGGTAAGACAGTGGAGCAGCAGCAGAGAGAAGCCTCCAACTGACTGGAGTCTCTGGTGACGGACAAACAGCGTCTCCTCTGCCTCCTTTCAAAAGAGCCAGAGCCAACAAAGTCAGTGACATTCTGCTTAGAGTTATTCTCAGTAATATGCTAATAGAGAATCACAGGTAAACACTAAATCAAGCAAAGCATTATACGTTCAATGTTTCCTTTGAAAGTAAATTAAATTTAGTTTTATGATTGACCGGAAGGTTAGCAAATGAGGAAATAACAAGCCACAATGAAATAGACAATAATTTCCTCAGAATATTGAATGTTACATCCACCAATGGGCCATTTTACATAAGCAGCACAGATTAAACTGAGATCTATTTAAATATCGATAGGTCTTCAAATGAAGCTCATGTTTGATAAAATGGTTTTCCACAGCCTACAGCTGGCTTCCCCTGTCCGTCAGGAAGCCGAAATCTGCCTGAAACACTGAAACCTGAATACTCCGACACAAACTTTGTGGCTTTCAGGAAACATTTTTGAATTGCTGCTTGTCTGCTGATCTGAGGTCTTGCTCACTCTGCATGTGAGCAGAGAGGAGTGAACACAGGCTTTTGTTTCCATAGGTCGCCAGGGGCTGAATAGGCTTTTCCATAAAACCTTTCTATGATGTGACTGTTTACTGGTCTGCTCCCTCTTCCTTAGTGGGGCCTCCAAAAAGACAGCTGCCGAACACAGAAAGCTGCTTTTGTGTAAGCAGTTTAGCTTTAAAATCCCAGAACTGAAGAAGTCCAGTGAGAGCGCAGATTGTTTGTTGCTCTGTTCCCTATTTGCTGCTGTGTCTTCAGACATATTCTTGCACTGACAAAAAGTAGACTAGCAAAAGATTATACATACTCTAAGAGAAAAAAAATTCCTTAAATAATCCTGATCTTAAATACATGTTACAGTTATAATATAAAAGATATATTTAGGTTGCTTCTGGTTGAGGTGGAGCTAATCTTTTTTCATACTATGTATAGTGAATACTGTGCACTGTTTGTATTGTACACTATAAGACAATGAAACAGTTTGGTAGGTATAAAAATATTAGTAGCTAGTAACTAAAGGTGTCGGAAAATCTAGTGGAGTAAACATACATTGTTAAATGTAAATTAAAGCAGCATAAATTAAAAGTGCACAGCTAAGGAAAATTAAAAAACTGAAACTATCCACCAGTAGAAGTGTCACTAGGACTCTGCTCCAAAAAAAACAAACCTGCGAGCTAGTTTGAGACTTTGAAAGTGAAAGAAAGCTTTTCGGTACTTGTACCTTTGATATTTATTTAACTGAATAAATTACGCCAAGGCAAAAAACACCGGCAGGCC
>KV751316.1:5329316-5377509 GCA_001698575.1 Mola mola
TTGGACTTGAGGTAAATGTCTCTACAAAACAATGGAAAACATAAAGCAATCTCAAAATCTACTATGGAAATTGTAAAGAGAGCCTGTGGATTTAATTTTCTGAAGGGAACAGTAATTTCACAACTTTTAAACAGCTGTTAAAACTTTGGACAGCCTCTTTTAGGAGGACAATTATCTGTGGATAGCATTCAGATATTCTGGAGATAGAGATTAATCTTCCTTAACCATTGCAATTGCAGCTTGTTCAGGTTTATAATGATCTCATCTCTAAAACTCAGCATACAATGAATGGAGCAGACATTCTTTATATCTACAGCTGGGGGGTTAATACAATGGTATCATTTTCACACAGCCACTTGAAAGTAAATCTCAGAAATGTATCTTGTTGATGCCACTTATATCAACACACAATATTAAACAACTGCACTGTCCTTGGCAAAATACAGAGTGTTTCAAATGACACTCACACAGGAAAGAGTTATACGTTTACCTGATAAAAGAAGGTGTTTCTGAATGTGTTGTCGAAGTAGTTGTTGTGTGGAAGACTATTTGCAACCTGAAGTGAAATGACTGGGGTCTGTTAGAAACAACAAACAACAGTCCAAGCATTTATTTAAAAGCAATTAAAGCATTCCTACTGAAGTTCAAGACACAGTCAAAATATTATATCTATATATACTGTATATACAGTATATAAAAGAAAAAAAAAATTCCCATCTCGCCCCTGTGGGCGGCCTTATGTCTCCTTCAAGCTCGGGTCCTCTACCAGAGGTCTGGGAGCCTGAGGGTCCTGCGCAGTACCTTAGCTGTACCTTAGCAAGGATTGCACTCTTCTGGAGAATCATCTCAGATGTTGTTCCTGGGATTTGTTGGAGCCACTCTACCAGCTTACGGTTTACAGCCCTGACTGCTCCTATCACCAAGGGCACCACTGATGCTTTTACTCCCCACATCCTTTCCAGCTTCTCTTTCAGCCCTTGGCGTTCCTCAAGGTTTCCGTGTTCTTTCCTGATGTTGCTATCACTTGGGATTGCGACATCTACCACCACCGCCTTCTTCTCCTGCTTGTCGACTACCATGATATTCAGTTGAGTAGCCACCACCATCTTATCGGTGTGGATCTGGAAGTCCCACAGGATCTCAGTCATTCTCAATCACCTGTGGAGGTGCTGTCCACTTTAATCCTGGAACCACTCTTTGTCATAATCTGGCTGAGGGTGTGCAGGCAAATGCAGAACAGCAGGAGGGATAGGTCATCTCCCTGGTATATGCTGCCAATAATGCTAACTTGGGCAATTGGCCTTGAATTGGCTTCCAGCATAGTCTTCCACAAGCCCCACTGAGTTCTTGATGAAGGCTCTTAGTGTCCTGTTGATCTTATATAGCTTCAAGCACTCCAGTATCCATGTATGTGGCATTGAGTCGTAGGCTTTCTTGTAGTCAATCCAGGCAGTGGACAGGTTGGTCTTCCTGGTGTTACAGTCTCTGAAGACTGCCCTGTCGACCAAAAGCTGGTGTTTGGCTCCTCTGGTGTCACTATCACCTCTTTCTTGGCCCTGCTCATTGAGCCACATGCCTACTCATCTTGGCCGCAATGATACCTGACCAGTAGTTTGATGGAATCATTTCCTTCCTTCATGATCAGGACCGTCCAAACTTGGCTCAACGACTCTCGGCGGGTCCCATCTTTCTCCCATCCAGCTGGTTCATCTGAGCTGCCAGGCGTTCATGTAGTGCAGTTAGTGTTTTCAGCCAGTAGCTGTGGATCGTGTCAAGGCCTGGTGCTGTCCAGCTCTTCATCCCTGAGACTCTTTCTTGGATGTCTGCCATTGTGATGTTTACTTGGTCTTGTTCTGGGGGATGGCTGTGGTCCTCTCTCAAGTCCACCAGCCACTGAGCATTGCTGTTAAGTGATATTTCTTTCTCTCATATGTCCTTCCAGTACAGTTTAGTCTCATCCCTGGGTGAGTCCGTTCTCATCTTATCACCTTCTCACTGAGAGTACACTTTGGATGGTTCAGTGGTGAACATCCTGTTGGTTCTCCCAGCCTCCATGTTTCTAATGTATCTCTTCAGTCGGGCAGCCAGGGCTGTGAGCCTCTGTTTGGCAGTCACCAGTGCCGCAGTTACGGACAGCTTGCTGTACTTCTTAGGTTCTTTGGTGGTCTTGCCCTTCTGTAGCTCTAACATTTGGATATAACCTTTCTCTGTGTTGCCTTGATATTGGCCTCCAACTTTCTTCTCCATGGGGGGAAAGAAAGTTGTAGCCAAGCGCCTCTCTAGGATTACTTTTGCTGTTGGGTATATCATCCTCTAGCAGACCATCTGAGGGTATTTTACCACTAAGCCTTGGTAACCGTTCCTGGGGGTTCCAGGTATGCATGTTAGCCATTATCTTCCTTTGCAGGTCAGCTGCCTGCGTGCTAATATTTTCCGGGCTTCTTATTGGGACTTGGAACCCAATCTCTAAGTTTGAGGGTGATGAATTCCCCCCACTGACGTGGCATCCTGGCTCCCCCTTGCCGTAGCATTGTTGTTGTCCCTCATCGATCTCTAGTTGTGATAATAATTGTCGATTGCGAATATTGGAACACTGAGTTACAAACAACAGCATATATAGTATATATGTCCATAAACTAAAACAACAAAGAAGAATGAACAAACAATAAATAAAGGTCAGTATAAAAACAATGGAGCTCTCACACTAAAATCAGCTTTAGTCTTTAACTAGGATCCAAAAAAGTTTTCTGTCTGATTACTTAAGGCTGCTCAGAGCCCAAATTTAACACAAATGAATGAGTCAATTTTGGCACTAACCAGTTTCAGACTATTCAGTGTGTGCATCAGGAAAAGTCCATGCTGGTAGACCAGGAACTCTCTTGGGTTCAGGACTGACAGATCCAATGGAATTAGTTCTCCCTCACATTCCCACTGAGCATCAAGGACATCCATGAAACTGTTGTTTTTATCTGGACAAAACACAGAATGGAACTGTTTACCAGGAACTACAGGCCCCTGTTTATTCTATTGACACAGTATAAGTATATTCCAAATCTTTTATCACAGATATGATGCCGTTTGTCTGAAAAAAATAATGGCATGAATTCATGTACCAGATTTTGTGAAATCCATCCAAAGCTGTCAAGCGTTCACTTCACTTGAAAGCACAAATATCACACTGATGGAGGCATTAGAGTGGAAACTCAAGCAGAAGTGATGGCTTCTGTCAGTGTGTACATAAAGCGCAGTTTTAATCACACCTTTGATCTTGTCCCGACAAGAAAAAACATACAAGAGACAAGCTCCATGGTATGTCCATGAAGGTTCTCAGTCATCCAGGTCATCTTAATCTTGGAGTGTTTGGTAGGAAGCAACTGGACTTCTTATCTTGTTTGAAGATGTTTCGTCTCTCATCCGAAAGGCTTCTTCAGTTCTGAGGGTCAGTGCGGGAAACCCAGGTATTTAACGCAGAGTGGGTGGAAGCAATCACCAAAAATGAGGACATGGTTGAAAGACAAGATAAGAAGTCCAGTTGCTTCCTACTAAACACTCCAAGATTAAGCTCCATGGTATAATTTCAATACTCACAAGTCATAACAGAAAGCTCACAAACTTGAAAGGAAATTGTGTGACGTACAGAGTCTGGACCCACAAGCGGACACAGGAAACTCAGGGGTCAAAGTACAAAATAAAGATTTATTAACAGAAACAAGAATCAAAACCGAACTGAGTAGCAACGAACACCAGGGATGGACACGGCTGTGGTGGCTGAGCTCTCCAGTCCCGGCAGGGCTTGCTGGGGACAAGACGTTCTGGCGACGAGCAGATCAGGATCTGTGTCTTAAATACCACTGATGAGGACACATCAGCTGCAGGTAATCAGCTCTGCACACCTGAGCCACCTTAAGTCTTGAAATGAAGTAACAAAACCAAAACACAACTACCAAACTAAAAGCAGAGGGCAGAACCATGACAAATTGCGTTCCACTAAACTTGAGGAGTCAAGTTTACACTGTAGGATAGCCTTAAAACATACATGAAGGCCCTTCATAGTTCAAGAAAAGATTATTATTTACAATAATAGAAGAAAATATTAATAAGCCAAGGATTCTTTTCAACACTGTAGCCAGGCTGACTGAGAGCCATAATTCTATTGAACCCTGCATTCCAATTTCCACCCCCAGTGATGATTTTATGAGCTTCTTTAAAATAAAATTGTACTCGTCAGAAAAATTATCCTACACATCACAGATCTCAGTTCAACAACCAGTACCATAGAGGCAGTTGCTGATCCTGATATGTGTTTGGAGAGCTTCTATCCAATTGACCTTCATGAGCTTATTACCACAATATCTTCATCTATACCATCAACTTGTCTATTAGATCCCATACCAACTTGGATGTTCAAAGACGTTTTACCCCCTAGTTATCACTACGCTATTAAACATAATCAATCCATCTTTTGTAACAGGTTATGTGCCCGAGTCTATAAACAAATATCCAGCCTTCACCTTTTTCAAAGATTCTAAAGGAAGCAGTAGCTAACCAGTTATGTGACTTTCTTCGGGATAATCGTCTATTTTAGTATTTCCGGTCAGGTTTTAGAGAACATCACAGCACAGAAATGGCATTGGCAAAAGTTGCAAATGACCTCCTCACTGCCTCAGATGAAAAACTTATCTCTGTGCTAGTCTTATTGATCTTAGTGCAGCAAGCTGGTTTAAGTCCTACTTATCTGATAGATATTAATTTGTTCATGTTAATAACGAATCATCCCTATATGATAAAGTTAGTCAACAGAGTTCCACAAGGTTCTGGGCATGGACCAATACTATTCACTTATACTTTATGCTACCTTTACGTAATAGTATTGGAAAGCATATCCATTAATTTTCATCTCTATGCAGATGATACACAGTAACACGTATCAATAAAAACTGTATAAAACGCAACACTTTGCTAAAATTCAGGCATCCCTTAAGCACATTATTTGAAAAATGGATGTTTTCTAACTTTTTACTGTTAAGCTCGGACAAAACAAGTAATTGTGCGTCGCCCTAAACACATTAGAGTATGTTCTCCAACAACATAGTTAATCTGGATTGCATTTCCTTGGTCTCTAGCACCACTCTAAGAAACCTGGTTGTTACCTTTGACCAGGAGCTGTCTTTTAACTTACACATAAAACTTATTTCAACAACGGCCGTCTTTCACCTCCCTAATATAGCTAAAATCCAGCACATCCTGTCTCAACAAAATGCAGAAAAATTACTCCATGCATATGTTACATTCAGGCTGGATTAACGTAATTCTGTATTTTCAGGCTGCCCTAATAAATTCCTGAAAAATCCTTTACTAATCCAAGATGCAGCAGCCTGAGAATGGAGAAGAACCAGTATCAGAAACCATATTTTCTCCATAATGGCTTCTCTGCACAGGCTTCCTGTTAAATCCAGAATAGAAATTAAAATCCTTGTCCTCACCTACAAATCTATTCATGGTTAGCCACTATCATATCTTAAAGAGCTTATACTACCCACCCAACCAGAAGGTTATGCTCCCAGGATGCTGTTTACTGGTGGTCCCCAGGACCTTCAAAAGTAGAATGGGAGGCAGAGCCCTCAGCTATTAAGCTCTTCTACTGTGGAGCCATCTTCCAATCATGGTACAGGAGGGAGACACACTCTCTGCTTTTAAGAATAGGTTCTGGTCTAACAGACTACTCCTGCTTCTGGATCACTAGACTTCACATACCTCTAGATTTATAGATTCCAAATCCTCTTGGACTCATGTATTTCATAAGCAACACCGAAAAACTGGATACACTATGACTCCTAGACCAATAGACTATACCCACTTCTGAATCAACAGATCTCACATACCCTAGGACTCATGGATGTCTCATACATTCTTACTGTGTTATTATAATGTTGTGTTCTGTACTTGTCTTCTGGATCCATTGCACGTCTGTCCATCCCACTAAGAAGGATCCCTCCTCTATGGTTCTTCCTGAGGTGTCTTGTTTTTCCCCATTTAGGATTTTTTAAGTGTTCCCTCACCCGGTTCGAGGGTCTAAGGGCAGAGGGTGTCACATGAGTACAGTTTATATAAGCCCAAGTGAGACCATTTGTAATTTGTTGTTTTGAGCTTTACAAAAATCAGCTCAAATGCTAATGCTAATGATAGCATTAGCATTGCCTCTTGTCTTTACACCAGGATCTATGTTTTGCTGCACTACTTTACACTGCATGAGTGAGATGAATTAGATGAAAGTTATTCAATCAAACCCCTAAGTCCCTGATGTCAAACAAACAAGTCTAAACACTCAAAGTGAAGAAAATGTCTACCATGTACCATTCATCAAGGCTCTGAGGGACGAGAGATAGCAAAGCTGCTGCAAAAACATCTGGTCTGTAATGAATCCAAAGTATGCATCAACCATACTTTACCAAGGTTGTAAAGTGTACTTTTCAAAAAAGTTTATCAATAGATAATAAAATATGCTCACTCATTTATACATATATTGTGAGGAAACATTTCTGATATGTGTGTTCATTTTGACTTTCAATGAACACTACTGTACTGTACTCTTCAGCTTACCATGGCTGTCTCCTCAAGCAGCCCTCCCCCACAGGCCCAGTCTTGGGGCTGCAGCTGCACATCCCTCAATAGCTGGAACAGAGGAGACAGCTCCAGCAACTTGCTCCACTCCTCTTCTGGGAAACAAATGTAAAATGGATGGACAAAGTCAATGTGGCACACCCCATGTCAAACTTTCCAACTTTATGTGTTGTATTACACAACAGTGACATTACCTGGAACAGGTGGGGATAGACACATGTGTCAGCTGAGCGGGTTCTTTCATCGGTTGACTATCTGTTTGGAAATCTAAGGTAAATTCCCTCGTTATCATTAAGAGAATAAATCACTGGAAATTATTCCTACTTGTTTTCTTGATCATAGCTTAACAAATGAAAGACGGAACGAAAGACAACAAAGACAAAACAATAAAGTAAGACCATACTAGTAGCTATATCAAACTGTAAAACAGGGGAAAGAACAAATAGAGACAAAAAAATGTGGAATTGCAGTCTTTTTCAATAAAACATGTTGATATATTTTTGTTATGTGTTAATATCAAAATGGGAAAAAAAAACGATACAACCGTAAAATTAGTTTAAAAGCAATACCTCTCTCTCTCTCTCTCTACCTCTCTCTACAGGAAGGGCCAGAGTCGTCTCTATTTTCTGAGGCGACTGAGGTCCTCCTACATCTGCCAGAGTATGCTCAGGATCTTTTATGAGTCTGTGGTGGCTAGTGCTATCCTCTATGCTGTTGCGTGCTGGGGCAGCAGACTGAGGGTGGTGGATACCAACAGACTCAACAAACTGATCTGCAAGGCCAGTGACGTTGTGGGAACGGAGTGTGACTCTCTGACGGTGGTGTCAGAGAGGAAGATGCTGACTAAGCTACGGTCAATCTTGGACAACGTCTCACACCCTCTTCATGATGTGCTGGTCAGACAGAAGAGTACTTTCAGTGAGAGACTTATCCCACCTAAATGCATGACTGAACGCCACAGGAAATCATTCCTGCCTGTGGCCATCAAACTGTACAACTCCTCCCTCTGAATGGCTCTTGGACTTTTTCACTCCATCAGATCTTTCATCTATTATACTGCAGTTCTCTTACATTATTTATTTTCTGTTGCACTTTTATTTATTTTACACGGAGCAACTGTAAAGTAACAATTTTCCTCGGGGATAAATAAAGTATTCTAAATCTGAATCTGAATCTGAATACCTTCTAGTATACACTGGACCTCTTATTCAATAAAGTAAAGGGACCTACCTCCTCTTTGGTTTGATTTATGCAGAGAAACCATACGATTAGCCATGGCTAACCACACAAACTTAAAAGAGTCTAGGAAAAGAATGGATATGTCATGTGGGCACAATTCTACTTTTTCAGAGTTGCAAAATGACAATCTGATATTTGGTTTCTATTAGACATGGAGAAAGGAGACTTTTGTCTCCTGAATAAAAGAATTGACAGTATATAAAGATGGGCTGTGTGTTTGGGCTGCAATATAGAACAGAAACCCCTTCTCCCCTACGTATAAAAGATAAGACATAGCAAAACCGAAAACTCAAAGTAAACATCAAATACTTTTTTCCCATTTATGTTTTCTGTTGTTTTAAGTAATTCCTATCACATTAATCTACATTCAAGCATTCATTTGATCAATTGGTTTTAATTTCCCATTTCAATTAGCCATTTATTTGGCCAATAGGAAAAATTTGAGTCTTTGTGACTTGGACTTAATTCAAGTCACCTTTAACATGACTTGCAACTTGCTTGACACCTAACTTTAGCTTGAAACGATGGCTATCTTGAAATAAATCAAACCAAAAACTGAAAAAAATGTTAACAGAAAGTTAGGGATATTCGATTTTCAGGTGAAATTTATGGAAAATGTAAAAAGTTCATGTTACAGTGATATTAAGTAGAAGCATACAGTTGTGATTTCTTCATCTCAAACTTTTTATTGGAACAAAAGCTAACAACAGTGGTGTATATACCAAAACAAAAAATGTCAATGTTTCAATATGTTGTCATGTGTCCTTGAGCATCAATTACAGCTTGACAACAACGTCTCATGGTGTTCATAAATCGGCTTATTGTCTGCTGAGGCATGGCATTCCACTATTCTTGAAGGGCTGCCTTCAGGTCATTGAGGTTCTGGGGTGCAGGGTAACGACCCTCTACACGAAGACTCAGCTGATCCCATAGGTTTCCATGGGATTCTGGTGAAGAGAAAGTGTAGGCCATTCCATTTGAGGTACCCCGGCCTCCAGCAGCCATTCCCTGCTGATGTGACCTTGATGATCTTGGCATTGTCATCCATGAAGATCCATGAAATGTGTTGCTCATGCAGAGGCCCAATGACTGGATTTATGATGTTATTCAGGTAGTATTGGCTTGTCACAGTACCATTCACAAGGTGTAGGGCAGTTCTGTATTGACTAGACACACCTGCCCAGAGTGTAAAACCACCACCTCCAAAGGCTCATCTGGTGACAACAGTGGCTGATGCATAGCGTTCTCCTTGACATCTCCAACAGTGTTGGCTGCCATCATTTCTGCTCAATGTGAATCTACTTTCATCAGAGACGGCACTGCGGCCCACTGGTTCTTTGTTCAGCGCCAGTGCAAGTGCATGCCCGGAGTTGAATGGCATTCATTACCCAGTTCCGCAGGGCATTCTTCACAATGAAGCAGTCATCTGCTTGGAATGTGGAAAAAGGGCATCCACTTCTGCCTTTCTGTGACTTTTCCAGTCTTCCTGTGTCTCTTTTGCAACCTGCCGATGACACTCTGTGAAATTCTAAGCTCAGAGGCAACTTCCCTCTGAGAATGTCCCCTTGCAATTGCCTGTTACTGTTGATCGATTGTTAGGTGTTGTCTCATAATGTCAAAGTTGAACAGCATGAGAAAGAGGACTGTTTAAATACAAATTGTCACTGAACCAGAGCAGTTATTGGTCCGCTCTTCATGGATCAGACACTTGATGTGATTTTTGCGGTTAATCAGCTTGTTAGGGAACAACATGTTTTGCAATAAGTTCTGAAACATTAAATAGTTGGACATGTGTATTCAAAAGTTTAGATAAGGTCAAATTAAGTTCACCTGTTTAAAATAGAGCATTTTAGGTGTATTCTGAAATTTCATCCGAAAGCCGAACTTTTTGCGAGTAGTGTAATACTGTTACCTTTTTGCAAACTACATATATTTTGAATCTCAACGTTATGGTGATGACATTTAGAACATGTTTTTACACACATGACATTGCGTAGATAGTACTTCTGTGATTTGGTGTGTCGCCTTTGTTTTGTGTAGTTGCTTATTTTTCTCAACTTATTGTGTGTTGAGCTCTTTCTGCCACCTATACAGTCTTCGTAAACTTGTGTTAGATTACTTTGAAATTGATTATTTAAAACCTTAGTATTGTTAATGCCTACTCTCTTGATAATCAATTATATTATGTGGATCTTGCTGTTTTGTTTAAGTATATCAACACCAAAACTGAAACAGATTGAATCATCCCTTTCAGTTTGAGCAGTATTTTGAAAATTCATGAGTGAAACTGTGGAGCTGTAGGCCAGTAACTAACCAAAGGACAAAACGTGCTGTGAAATATGAATGAAAAGTTGGAAATAAGGGAAGAATATGAATTTGAATTGAAGTTGGTTAACAGATGTTTTGGTACATCACCCCCATGTGGAAAGTATGAATCCAAAAGGGTCAAAGAGATGGGTGTGTAGAGACCTGTCCACTTGCATGTACTATGGTGAGCCAAATGTCAGACAAAGTAGAAGTAGAAGAAGTAGTAGTAGAAGTTTGAAGTAGATTCTCTGAATGATTTGTGGAATAATTCCCCGAAGAAAAGGGATGTTTCTTTTCAAACTGGTACTAACAGCAATGAAAAAAGCAAGGACAATGAAATGGCTTAAAAAAAAAAAAAAAAGTTCCCCTTCCACACACACAAAGATGGACTCCAGTCCATCCAGATAGAGATTACTTGCAAAATCCTGAACTGTTTGCGGTTTAAAAAGGAGATGTAAAATGTTTCTCATCACTTTTTTTTTTTTTATCTTGAAACAGAAGTTGTGGTTTTCTACACGTTACTTGCAAGAGCATTTCTGGGACACATGCACTGACAGCCTGGAAACGTGGTAATTCTATTGTTATGACAAGACTCTAAGATGTCCTCTCTCCCCCACCTCCAATTAAACCAAAAAATTTTACTTCCAAACTTCAGTTTATCTAGTGAAAAAAATGCATAACCTGTTCATAATCTGTAGGTGGAGCCAAGCAAGCATTTGTATCTTATTGTCCTTTTTTTATGCTAGGCTAAATTACGAGAGTGGTATCTTGTTACATAACACTTGGAATGGAAAGGTGTTAATTTTTTGCTTAAAATACCCTGTTTGAATCAACGCAAAGGGTGAAAGGGGTCTCACTTTCAGCCATATTGTTTTTGTGCGTCATCTTAACCTCAGAGTGAATGCCAGCAGAGGTGTTATGTCTTTGTGAGTTGTGGGTCGTTGCTGAGCTGGTCTGCAGACCTGTGTCCTGGGACTGAGCTAAGTGGGTGGGCTCCCTCAATGACTGGGTGGATATTCCTTCAGAGGCACAAACTATCAGAGGCTTTTTAAGCCAATACTACTATACTTCACACTGTATCCACACACATTATCACATATCTCCAGCACATACGTTTCACCGCAGGTAAGGAGGCTGTCCAGACTCTGGAGGCTATTTCCAACCCATATGCCTGCTTTGTTGACAAGCCTGAAAGGCATCAGACCAAAAGGACAAACCTCATTATAATCTATATTTTTCTAATTTGCCACGATTACAATGAAAAGACGCAGACCATAATTATTCTGCACTCCAATGTTTTTTCAAAAGTGATTTTAAAAAAATGAAACATAAATAAGACTTTTTGTGTGCCGTTTCATTGCAATGAACAAAGTACTCAATACCATAAAAATGCACCAAAATGAATTCATTAACATTATATATAATTGCCCTATAAAATGACTCTTTTTTTAGTTAAAGCTTTGGGCCTTCTGAAGAGGAAACCTGGCCTGTTTTTTGTTTTCTTTTCATGGGATTTATTGATACAAAGGGAAACATATATATATATATAACACCAGTCTCACAATTGAGGAGCTGAGTGTGTGAAAATGTAGGCTTCATATCTAGGAATATCCGGATTCATTTAGAGGGAAAGTAGGAAATATGGAGTGAAATTTCAGAGATTGTGCTTCAAACACACTGGTTCACTGAAACTCAGAAAAGCAGACTTTCAGTGCTGATAATATATAATGCCATTATTCAATGTTTATTTTTGCTTGCTCCTGAACAATGTGTTCTGTACATCTAAAGATCCCTATTGTGCAGTAAATGTAGTTCCCATATCTCAGCACCAGAGATTCGCTGGTTGCAGGTGTTGGGGGAGCCTGCAGGCTGTTTGTCTTCCAGGAGCTGGTTGAGTCTTTCCAGCAGAGGCAAAGCCATCTGCTGGAGCAAACCCATGACCTTCACAGTCGGTTGGCACATGCTGCACTGAACTAGACCATACTCCTTGTACCAAAAGTTCCCACACAGAAGTGCCTAGACGAAGAAGATAGAGGCAGCTCAGAATAACAACGTAACAAATAGAGACAACAGCACCATTTACTTTGATTGTTCACCTCAGGTTTAAGCAAACAGAGAGTTAATTATGTAAATTACAAAAAGAACCATCCAATTGCCGACATGAGGTTTATTTAAAATCAGTGCTGTTTAGGTCGTGTGTCTGCGTGTTATAACCTGAGCAGTGTCGGTGCGGAGCTGAGAAAGGTGTCTGACAAAGGTCAGTGTATTGAGAGCAGCCTCTAACTCTGTTTGTGTGGAATAAGACTGCTTCCACAACTCTCTCTGTCTCAGCGCTCTGTCCTGGAATACAAGTAAACACAGGCAGGTAATTGACCCCAAACATAGGTAGAAAAGTCAATTTTACATTTAGTCGACAATATTGCGGAGTATATATATATATCACAGCACAATGCTATTCTCTCCAAAGTTACTTAGAGCAGGAGTCCTTCGAGTGGTAGCTTGAAAAGGAAGTGAATGTCTGATCTAGCTGTGACCTCTCTGCGTTGCCAGTAAAAAGATAATAAAGCCATTATTCAGACCGTAGTTTGCAGGGTTTTGCAGTCTCCTCTCTGCGTTGTCCATTTTTCTTGGTCTTGCTGCAGCTGGACCATAGACACATCCACTTTATTGAGGCCTGACAAGAGCTCTGAGTGCCAAATACACTGCTGATCCCACTCCTCCTCATCACCTAAAGACACAACGCTACACTGCCAACCAAATAAAATGCTGGACATGGAAATTTAGGTAATAGCGGTAAAATGGAAGGATGAGATTTGAGAAGTGTCTCTCTTCTGGAAAGCAACCAATATACTGTAAACGCTGCACAGGTCGTGAGTATAATATCATACATGCTGGCAGCCTGCCGGCCAACTTACCCAGTGTGAGGACGTTTAATACATGAGGAGGCAACACCAAAGCTAAGTGGCAACGCTGTTTTGCTCTCCTCTGGGCCTCAGTCTGCGCAGAATCCTGCAGCTCCACGGCTACATCCCTCAGCTGCCATCCAGACCACTGGAAATGCAGCAAAGTGAAACACTTAACCCTAACCCTCGAATGACACAGGAAAACAAACATACTAAGTTCGAGAACAAAGGCACCCATGCACAGAGATAAAGTGACTTGGCAACGAATGACACAGGAAAACAAACATACTAAGTTTTGAGAACAAAGGCACCCATGCACAGAGATAAAGTGACTTGGCATTTGGTCCCTTCAGAAAAGCATAAGCACCAACTTGTTAATTCGCTTGCAGTTCATCCTAGGTCATGAGAAAGCATTTGTGCGTCCGCTTACTAATTTTTGCACATTCAAAAGTTCAAGGTCTTATACTATTTCCTCTTATACTCATGATTACTGAAGATATTGCCTGTTGAACCAATATACTCCCCCTGCTGACCTGATAAGAGTTTTCTTCTTTGACTCTGATGAGGCACTGAAATAAAGCAGAGTCCAGATCAGACAGAAGATCCTCTTCCCGCTGCCTCTGCTGCTGCCAGTGCGCGTGTCGTGCACACACTTCTCTCTGCAGTGCCTCTACCTGGAATATAATGGCAAATAAATGTCCCTGAATTCAACGTGACAAGATGTCTCCCATCACTTCTATTCATTGCTTTCATATTACTCACATATTTCTTTTTTTTTCATGGAAACATATATTTCAAACACTCCCCCACCTGGACACTATCAGTTTGTTCTGCCTTCATTAGCCAGAAGAAAGCTGTAACAGGTACAATTGTTTTTCCGAATGCATCCAATCTGGCTCCAACCACTGGTGCCAACATCCCCGTCACCGGGTCAACAGTGTGAGATCCATAGCGGATGGCCACTAAACCTGTGAAGTGTAATAGCAAAGGCACAGAGGACAGCACATCATATTTTTTTTCTGTATAACTTAATGAGATTAAAAGGTAGACTAACCCCAACCCCGATTCCAAAAAGTTGGAATGTTGTGTGAAATGTAAATAAAAACAGAATACAGTGATTTGCAAAGATAAGACATTCAATGTTCAAACTTTATATATATATACACCCATTCTAAATTTGATGCCTGTAACATGTTCCAAAAACACTGGGAGAGGAGTACGTTTACCATTGTGTTCCATCTGTCATGGTTCTGCCCTCTGCTTTTAGTTTGGTAGTTGTGTTTCGGTTTTGTGTTACTTCATTTCAAGACTTAAAGCGGTTCATGTGTGCAGAGCTGACTACCTGCAGCTGTTGATTCCTCATCAGTGGCTGTATATAAGACTCAGATCCTGATCTGCTCGTCACCAGAACGTCTTGTTCCCAGTAAGCCCTGCCGGGACTGGAGAGCTCAGCCAACACAGCTGTGTTCTGCCCTGGTGTTCTTTGCTACTCAGTTCGGTTTTGAGTCTTGTTTCTGTTAAATAAATCTTTATTTTGTACTTTAACCCCTGAGTTTCCTGTGTCCGCTTGTGGGTCCAGACTCTGTACGTCACACACACATACAGAGCACAAATTGGGAACAACATGTGCAATCGTTGCTCCTCTGCAGAGCTGTGGGGAGGCAGCTAAAAAAAACCTACCAGGTCCATGAAAGAACTACCTTAGGAACAAAAGCCAATTTAAGCTTCAAGTTCAAGTGTCCATCACAGAATGATGCTGAGGGGGTCGAGTTTTCAGCCTTACCCCTTATGTGGAGAGATTTCCACACATTTTCTAAATATTTGCTGATATTACGGGCTGTAGATGGTGAAATCTCTATATTCCTTACAATTTAACTTTAAAAAAAAAATCACAAAGCGTTAGAGAATTTGCTCACGCAGTCTTTCAAAAGTAGAGAACTTCGCACCACCGTTGCTTGTAAATGACTGAGCCTTTCAGGATTGTTCCTTTTAAACCCGGTCATGATACTGTTACTTGTTACATGCGGAATGTTGAAGCTCTTTTTTGAGCATTCAACAACTTTCCCAGTCTTTTTTTGCTCCTGTCCCAACTTTTATGAAGCATGTTGCTGGCATCTAATTTAGATTGTATGTATATTTCTAAAACGATACAAAAACAATAAAGTTTATCAACTTTATTGTTTGAACACTAAATGTCTTGTGTTTGTGCTGTATTTAATGGAACATAGGTTGAAAATGATCGTACATAATGCCTTTTGGAATTGGGGTTTATAAACTGTGTCAGCTCAGTGAATATTGAACTGACCTGACCTGAATAGTTTGTAGTCATTTTACCTTTTCCGCCAGGGTCCTCCATGGTCCCTGCTAAGGGTATTTGAATTCCAGAGAGGTCAGTCTCACACCCCAACACAGGCACACTAAGACCAGATCCCATGGGGTCTGGGTACTCCATCCCCAGCAGAGCTGGAACACACATATGTGAACCCGGGAGAGGCATCTCTCCTGGTTTCAACAGCACAAGATTCATCAGAAGATCACAGTGGATGGGTCAAAATACGACAGGTCATTAAACATTTATTTCCCTGTGTATTCCTTCAAGTTTTTTCCAACAAATGTACCAAGTCAGAGAGAGATTGAGCATTAGGTCAACAAAGTTTTTTGACCAGTTTCGAAAGGAGGTTTCTTCACTTTACTTTTATGCAAATGTAACACGGTTTATTGGTTTGCAAACAAACGATCTCTGATCAAAGTCATTTCAAAATTAACAACAGGCAGAATGAGGTGCATGAAAGATAAAAACCTAAACTTGGAATATGAAGAACCAGAGCTGCAATCAAAATGCAGAGCATTTTGATTGACAACAAGCCAACAGCTTAAGCAGGGTTTTCAGAACTCGCATCATTTCATAATTTATGAATTGAGAGCTCAAATAAGTTAAAAAAAAAAAAAAAAAAAAAAAAGACAGATGAGCCCATAGTACAATTAACAATCACATTTCCAGGAGTTCCAGTAAAAATGTCCTTGATACTTGTCTTTTTTGAGATAAAGAAAAATCACTTAAAAAAAATTTAAAAAAAAAGAAAACACCATTGTGGGTTATCTGTACTGCATGTTCCTTTTTTGAAGCTCATATCATCCACGACGGAAGAAGTAACCTATCCCCTAATAATATAAGACCATTGTTTATTACTATCAGGAGACTGGGTTTGGCAAGTTTTTCGCAAGCCGTAACTCTGTTGTCTTGGTTACACGTGAGGGTCTGAACAGAGAATAGAATGTGAGATGATGGCTTTACAGGAAATCACGGTGAGTTCAGAGGGATGTGTGGGCTGCCTGTGTCGTACAATCCGACACCATCTTGTGGTGAAAATGAAGTACTGAAGGACTCCGTCGGTGATGGAATTGGGAACGATGATTAATGATTCACATTCACATACTAGTATTCACACAGAACTGGTATGAATATATGTAAGTGTAGTAAATTATTATCATTGAAGAAAAAGAAAAAAAAAAAAACATCTAAAAAATAGCAAAATATGTGCATTTTCTTTTCTAAAACATTATATAATCTTACCAAAGGAGCTGCCTTTATTACTGTATCTGACTTTCTGCATATATGAAAAGGAAAGAAAATAAAAACGTAATTTGATTAACAGATACAAAGTGATTTGTTGTGCTTGATGAGAGAAGTGCATGTACAGTAACAAAGCGAGGCGGGGACAAGGATTGGATTAGCACAGGGGTGAGTGGAGAGGGAGAAGACAAGTGAAGAGTTATGAAATATTGCCCACAAGAGACAAGTCCAACTCATCCATCCTCTAACTGGCATTTCCTTACCCAGAATCCCTCCATCTTGCTGGAGGCTTGTGGCCCAGTCCCGCAGGATCTCCAGCCTGGTCTGCAGTTGCAGCTGGCAGTTCAGATTCCTTCCCCAGGCCTGCTGGAGCTCCTTGGCTGCAGTGACAAGATGATCTTGTTGACCACTCCCTCTCTCGCTATCCTGATGGTGCTGCAACGTTGGGTCTGAGCCCCACTGTGCAGTTAGTGGACTCAGGAGCTCCAACACTTTGAACATCAGGGCCAGAACCTAATTGAGAAGGTTTCTATTGGTCAAGCATGAGCTGATTCAATCTATCTGAATGAATCTGTGTCTCACCATATACATATTTCGTTATGCAACTAAAACTCTCAATAATGTGCGTCAAACAATTCATATATGGTGTTGTTAATTGTCCTTAAATTCAATGATACATTGTTATAGGATAAGGCTGTCACCACCTTGCTTTCTAGCAGGGCTCGGTATCCCCCTACAGCAGGCAGCAGTTTCCCAGCCCTCATGCTGGCCCCTCGCACTCTCGCCGTCCGACCACTCAGTGGTTCAATGACAGGCTTGGCCAACAGAGCTCCACTTACTGGCACCACAGCTCCTACATAACATACACACAGTTACCTCACTGAGGGTACAGTAGCCTCACCACAGGCTGTGCTGAAGACTGACCAGCTGCACTGACCTGTGACTGGATCTAGACTGACCCCAACAGTTAACACAAGATTCCCCGTCACCGAGTCCAGCTTAGGATAGCCAATCTGAATGGGCTGTGGCATGTTGGTGATGGGACAATCATGCACTCCTCCCAGCGGGTACACTTGTCCCGTCTGGGGATGGATGGTTACACCCAGAATGGGCACTGGGACCCCTGTGTCTGGGTCTGCCATGGGACCACCCAGCTGCGGTCTCTGGCCTGGTCTGAGGCCTCTAAACCGACTGCTGAACAGTGGCTGGTTTGACTGGCGAGAGTTCGGGTAGGGGATGAAAGGAATGAGGGGAGTGTCCCATTTCTTGTTGTCTCCTAAATCACAGAGAACAGACACGATAGATATCAGATTTTTAACTGTAAAGCAGTAGTCAGTTGCCTGGGAAATATACACACCTTTAACTTTTACCTTCTATCTATTATTTATTGATTTGAGCATTGTAACATATGACAAAATAAAATGAAAGTATGTGTTTTGTTTTAGTCAATTGAGGCCACAATTCAAGAGAACAAGCTGTTGGTAATGCACCTTATGTACAATCATGATTAAGAAGTTGCTGAGTTCCATTTTATGGAGGTTGAAGGCAGAGCTATAACTGCTCTATGCTCTTTAAATTGATGGGTAGTTAAAATGTTGCCATCAAACTGATGTGATGTCATAACACTTGTTTTTGACAGTTAGCAACACTGTAAAGTAAAAGTGCATCATCGGCCACAGTCATGTTACCTGTACATGAGTCAGTTGTGACAACTAACCCAGAGCTTGCAGGGTCATAAGCCACATTGCCAGCTATGGGCATAACTCTGCCAGTGTGTGGGTGGAGGAAAAAATCAGGTGGCACTGGCATGATATGTCCACTGCTCAGCAGCATATGGCTGTGGGCACTTGGCCTTATGAGGCCTGTGACTGAATCACAGCGAAGAGCCTGACAGACAGACAGAGACCCGTCCGGACCTGGAGGAGAAAGAAGAACAAAATGGCTGAGGGCAGACAGAAAATAATGATTCTTTATGGTTTAGGTACACACCGCTAAACCTTGCCACAATAGGCAACAAGATGTCTGTATTATTTTATGAGATAACTGTTGTAGGAGAAACATGTTTTTACTGTAGAATTTTTAAAAAATCAACGTGTTACCCGTCCTCTGCTTTGGATTATTATTTATTTTCCGATATCATAGTTCAGACTGTGATCTATAACAGATGTTACAGATTAGGACTCAAAGTATGGCCTTTTACAGCTGTAACAATGTCATCTTAACAATATTATTTGATTATCTCAAAACAACATATTTACATATATAACAAATATATCACATATATAAACAACATTTACTTATTGCAGTTCACGTTTCAAGCAATAGATGGTGGTGTTTCTTTAGGTTTCAAGGACAGTTTTGGGGGGTATTAAAGTAAACACAGAAGCGTTGGACTTACCGAAGATGTGGTCTTTGGTCAGCACCTCTCCAGTGTGAGGGCAGAGCAGCTTGGCTCCTGTACCCTCACCCAACAAACCCCAGGCCCCCTGACGCTGGCACTCTGCTGAAACCTGTTCCTCCATCTCATCCACCAGGGATGTTAGCTTCTGGACCAAACTGAAGATCAGAAACAAGAGACTGCACATGTAAGAGGGATTCTTACATTCTTCCTGTCATGTGAGACACTGTGGTTGAAGGTTAAATGCAAGCTTTACCTTTGCTGGTGCAGTTCACAGGATGGCCGGTTGCTGTTATAAGTCTTGGACAGTAATCTTATGCACTCTCTGAGCTGAGCTGTGAACACACTGTAGACCCTCTGCTGGGCCTGCTGCTCTTGCCTCAGAACCTGGAGAAACCAGCAAAGCCACCATTATTAACTGAACAATCTTTAGGCTTTGGACAATCAGTGGCCTCATGTTGGGCATTAGCATATTGTGATAGGAATTTCAGACATTCTGTACACCAAACAATTGCCTAAATCAATTATTGCCAAAAATAATCTACAGATAAATTGGCGATTTTGCTCTCAAAAAAGAGTGTTGTATCATTAAAACCTAGAACTCATGAACACACATACATTTCTTCTCTTTCTGTACTTGTAAATCAATTAAGTTTAACCGTTGTCGGAAACAACAAAAGGTTTTTTTTTATTATTCTTTTAATGGGAGAATGACAATTAGGAATGGAATGGAATGCAACCTCAAGCTGACTGTCGAGCAGAGTCCTCAGCTGTGACGCCAGTCTCTTTCGTCGCTCCACCTCTCTTTCTACCTCCGTTCTCATTCTGTCATAGCCCTCCCCCATCCCCTCCTCAGTAATCAAGCATGGGTGGAGAAGCTGCAGTTTCCCAAGCACCCCGTGGTACAGCTCCTTTACCTAGATACACAGACACAGACAAACGTTTCCTCAAACAATGGTAGAAATCAGATGAAACATCTGACCCCATTTTTTAATGAAGCTGGCATGCGACGCTGGCGAGACATGCATGTTTGTGGGAAAACACAAGGGCGTGGGACGTGCCATCTCCTCTTACGTCTTTATCACAACAGCTGTCCCGAGGCTCCTAACAACTGCCTTTGTCTCCTACTCTGCAGACAGCACCTTGAAGACGCAAACAGGAAGGACGCAGGAGAGTGAGGAGTGCGACAATAACGCAGGGGCTTCCCAATGTGAGACTCAATCTGTTTCAATAGAGGGGAACTTCATGTGGGTGAAGAATAGAAGGGAAGAAGTAAAGTGACGAGGTATCTTCAGAAAGTGAGTTATTGGATGGAACAAATGCTCGTGAGAAATGAGGGAGTATGTGAGGTAAACACAGAGTGAGACTAAGCCCTGTCCGTATTTGGAAAAACTGACACATCGCCTGAAATACGGCATCAGCCTTCAAACAATCCCATTTAGGACCTACGCTAATGCTGAGATATATATATATAATAATGATAATAAAGTTCTATCTCTTTGCTGTGGCCATGACTCCAACTCTGTCATCACAAATTAGAACATTCCTAATTTCATAACACATACACATGCTTACATACATCATAGAAACAGGGATATTAATTCATAACATCTTGATTGCATACTTATGGCTGGCTGTAGTAATATACTATAGGTCATAAATAGTTATCATATTTTACGCCCATAAATATTGCTGCATTTTGGATAGGTTTAAATGTGCTGATGTACTGGTGGGTAAATAAGCAGGTACTCAGTATTGCATCAAAGATGGTCTAGAACAGATATATCAAACTCAAGGCCCGCAACAGCATGGAAAGAATGTGATTTTTGCAAAATATAGTTACACATCTGCGGAATGACGGGATTCAGCCACTAGATGGTGGTGTTTCAACATCATCGCAACCTAAAGTGGTTTTCTTGTCAATAAATGTTTAGAAAATAATATGAAATAATGATGATATTTATCTGAGGTTAGAAAAGAACGTTATTATTTACTTGATTTTTTTTTTCATTTATGACAGAGGAGTAATGGTTTCTTAATCTAATTAATTAATGGGATTTATGTTATTACAACATAGAGAAATGTGAGTGTGCCCACATATATGATTATACATCGACATAAAGGCATATACATTAATGCACAAGCATAGTTTTTTTTTTTGTTCCCAAACTCATTTTTTTGAAGGTGTACAGCAGTTGTACACTTGAATATCTGCTTGCCATTTTTTTTCCTATAGGTTTCTCTGTTCAAACCTCAAAACTCATTGGTAGAGACCTCAGTGGTGAGCTGTCCCAGCTGCGCAGTGACTGACAGACTCTGTTTGAGGAGGAGACTGTAAAAGGTGTTGCTGCTGAACGCCTCCAGATCCACCTGGTGCTCATAATCCCAGAACTCATCCAAAGTTTCTGCACCGACTACCATCAGATGAGTGAAACACAAAGAGAAAAAAAACACATTAAAAATCAGTAAGCTTGAAACATTTTGCCCAACTGTTTTTGTTGTTGTTGTTGTTGTTGTTGTTCTTTCCTTTCATGTGTGATTGTCAATGTACAGATATTATGAGGTAACTAATGTCACTTTTACAGTACAAGAAAAGGCAGTTGTCTACTGCATGTCTTGGTAGGCAAGAGCCATGTCTGATCCAATGACGGGAACTCCATGGTCGTCATTTTCAGACACCTACCCTGGATTACTTTATCAAATTTGGATTTGGGGTATTTTGATGCCAGGTCAACTTTTTGCTACTTTGCATGGGCGGTTCCTGAGATTTTTTTGTGGTTTGGCAGCGCACACTGTCCTGATGGGGGTTGTCATCAGGGTTCGTCAGTTCCACAGGGGGCTTGAGGTGGATGTTTTTTGTCAAGTGGCATTTACATGAATCCAGTGTGCCCCTGCAGCATATTGCACTGTAGTGAGACGAGCACTGTTATTCACTTCAGCTGTCGATGTTTTAATGCTGTGGCTTAAGCGGTGTGTGTAACAAGATTAAATGCTCACATAGTGATGACAGAGATGATAAAATGCTGTACATTACTTGCGTACACGACTTGCTAATGTCACTTGAGGTAATTTCCCAAGTCCTGTAACGTTTGAACTGTTAGCATTTTTACTGTTCATAAGTGCACGTGATATCAGGTGTATGAAAAGAGCCTTTTCAACAGTAAATCGTTGGGTGGGAGTAACACCCAGGGGTCAATGTCCGTGTTACATAAGATGTCACGAGAATCTTCAAAGACCAACCGAGTATAGTGTTTTTTGTGCAGGAATGGAAGTGTGTGAGAGTTTATGTGTGCTCACTGCAGGTGCATCCATTGACTTGAATGCAAATTATGTAACATACTGGCCCTTTGGCTGTCAAATCACTGACCAGAGAGGTAATGTGTGTGTGCGTGTGTGTATACTGTACCTGGCTGAATGGAGTCATCTGTCATTCTAGCTTGTTGGTTTCTGTGAAGCTTCCTAAGTGAGATCACCCTTGAACCTTTGGACGAGTAGTCTTCCATATGAAAGGCTAACTGCAATAAGCGGTAGCGCACTGCGATTGGCTCCTTCTCAGGCCATCCATATTCACTGAACAGGATCTAAACATGGGAGAGATTTTGTCGATTTGTGGCCAGCTTTATTTTTAATGTACTATAATACGTGTGCATGTCCACCAACCAGCAGTGTAACACATAAGCAGAGGATGAGCAGGGCTCCAAATAGCAGTCCTCCAGTCACCAGCCAATCTGGCCTGAGTAGCAGGTTGCGTCTCCTGCTGATTCCCACCCTGGTCACATGATGAGGGATGGAGGGGGAGAAGGTCCCGGGCTCATAACACTGGACACCAGGAGGCATCACCCGTACATACTTTGTGAAAGCAAAACTGTGCGTCAGTCTGACTCATAGTTTGTGTATCACAGAAAAACATAGAGTGCAGAAAGCGAAGGAAGAATTTGACAGTATTGAAAAATCGTTATAAACTATGAATCAAAATTGATGTGAGTTTTTTTCAATAAATAAAAAGCTGTTTTTTTGGTGGGTTATTGAATGTAACTAAGTTCATTTACTCAAGTACGTAATTACAATTTTGAGGCATGTGAACTTTAGTACTGAGTATTTCTATTTTCTGCTACTTTAAACATCTACTTCATTCCAGTTTGGGCGCAAATATTTTATTCCACTACATTTATTAAATAACATAATAACTTTAGTTAATACTGTAGTCACTTTGCGGAAAACATGAGGGATCAGAGTTAATTCATTTTTGTTGGCACTTTTTCTGATATTGCAAAAATTTTGCCAGTATTCACATCACTCTGTCTCAGAACTACATTATCCATAGACCCAGGTAACATGATGTAAATTAACAATTGTTGTCAGTGATACACAATGAAAGTGCAAAACATAAAATTTGACATGTCTGGTTGTAATGAAAACTTTACAGGTAAAATTTTACAATAAGGTTAATGATTAACTGTTAATAAATGCTTATTACTGCATTAACTAATGTTAATAAATGTACCCTTATTGTAAAGTGTTACCACTTAACAGAAATCTTTAAATTATGTTAAATGTAGTTACCAAATGTTTGTGCTGATGGCTGCTCAGTTTGAAAACATATACACCAGGCTGGCTAAAAACAACTGAAAAGAAGCTGGGAGGAGTCCAAGACAGAGTCAGTTGCTCCTCTAGTTGTCTGAATGCACCCCAGTCAAAGTCACTGTTGGTGTTGTACAAGTTGTTGCTGAAAGACATGGAGTAAGGCTCAAGTACATAATAAACATCCATAGTCATAAAAGACACCTAGCAGTTGACTCACAGATCATACTGAGGGTAGTGACGTGTGTCGACAGTGAACAGGATGACATCACCCAGGTGGAAACACGCTGTGGGGTTCAGAACCCCGATCACGCCTATTTCACCCACTTTTTCCTTCATGTCTCCCCCAATTCTTCTTCTGCTGCTGGAATTTATTTCTCCACTTTCTTGACTGATATTTTCAACATCGGCAACCTCCCACAAAACATCCAAAAAGCTTCCTAAAGACCAAAAGCACAGGAATTCATTATTGATCTTGCTTTTTTTTTTTGTTTGTTTTGTTTAAATGGTCAAAAAATAGCTATACTGTGACACACCAGCTAAGCTCTGCGTGTGCTGCCGTATGTTGACAGGAAACGCTTGGCGAAGCACCTCTGGGAGGCCACTGAGGAGGCCGAGGAAGCCTGATTCTGCAATCAGACAACAAGATGTGAGAGGCAGAGGGGCAGCACCACACACAGCAAGTGGCTTTGTGTGTCTCAACCTGCTGTCTGAACAATGTAGACAGGATGCGAGGAGATGAGGTGGCTGTTGCACAGGAGAGTCCCCTGGGAATCCCACTGTTTAAAAGCTGTCTCTAGCAGTCGGCCTGAGATGGAGAACACCTGCACACACACAATGATAGTTTACGTCATTAACAGGTCACTGAAACACAAAGGATGATTGTTTTTCACTTTTGCTGCTGTTGCAATAGTTTACATTATAGGAAAGTTTATTATGCATTGTCTGAGATGGTCAAACTAATAAATTATGGTAACTCTGATATTCACTGTTTCAGTGAATATTGTAGATTCGTATGAATATTGTGAGAAGGAAAAACACTTTTTATGTATGAGATATCAGGAACCATGCATTTATCGTATAATGTCCATGTGAATTTGCAATGCCTTTCCTCACCCGATCATCACGACTCCAGACCAGCTCCATTTCTCCATCGGATCGGCACTGGAGCCTGAGTGCATTAGCCCAACGTCTCCTGCACAGGCCACCACATGCTTCTCTTCCAGGAGGTTCTCTGCACAGGCACAGACCAAGCTCTCCATCATAGCCTTGGTAGTCCTCTGCAGACTGACACACCTGCAGGAAAGCAAAGCAAAGGTAGGTTCAGCTAAGGGCTTTATAACACTGATCCATTTGACACATAATTTGTCTAAAAGCTGGCAGTACTCTCAATTTGAGTGTGTAACTAGGTGTAAGGTCATCTGTACTAATGACTACTGTAGAGGACACTGACATCCTAGGCGACAGACAGATGAAGCTGTTTGTGACGCAAGTCTGTACTGGATTAACTGGATTAATCTAGATGAACTGTTGAGTTCATCCAGGTTGTGTCTTGTATGTGATAGTCGAAAACAGTTTTTTTCATGTTCTGATTCGTGTCAAAATCCTCCACCATTATTTATATACATCTTTTGGATGAGTTTCAAGTTGATTTTTCAAGCACATCCCAATTACCTTTGCTCTACTTTTGTGTTGGCATCTGTGTGTGTGTGTGTGTGTGTGTGTGTGTGTGTCATATGATTGCTCAAGGTCTAACCTGCTCTCTACAGTGAAGTAACCACTGATATCTGTCCAAACAGTCTCCATACTGAGTACGTGTTTTTCCGTCTCTGCAGACATCGTACAGTTTGCGTGCACACATATCTCCATTGTCGGAAGGTTGGTAACCGATGGTACAGTGGCACTGCCCATCACTGATCTGTAAGAAAAAGGCAGCAAACATGTTCTTCGTCTTACACCTTACAACAAGATGTTCTAATTATTACTTAAATATGTTATTTCCTTCGCTACCTAACTGACTAAGCCTATCAAATCATCCATTCTTGGTTGCTTTATCTCGTTTCCCATCCTTCTCTCATTGGTGTCCCACTGCTTTTTCTTCCTTCCTTTACTGATTCCTCCAATTCCTTCCTTTTATTTATTCACACTAACACAGTAAGAAAAAAAAATCTCATTTTCTTTATTACGAACTGATGAGTGGAGGTCTCACTCTCAACACCCGAGCAAAGCTGCAACAGACTATGAAACAAAACCCTCCTGTGAGGGAACGTGATCCAGCGCTCTTTCAGCTTGAAGTTACAGATTATTCGGTCTAAAGTTTCAGAGAGAGAGTGATAAAGCTATCGTCACTTTCCTGTGATCCTATGACAAAAACATTAACTTGAGAAATTAGAGGGAGGAGGAGGAGCTGATGAGACAAAGGAAGTGGGTGACTGGAACAGGAAATGGATGCATTGATATGAAAACAAGGAAAACACGGTCTCGCGCACACAGCGGAGGGAAGTCACATATTTCGGGAATCGGTGGCATTAAAACAGGTTGTCACCTGGAACCTCTGCCCCTCTCCTGGGCAGGTGCAAGAGTCCTGACCAGACACAGGCTGCTGCGCCACTGGGCCACAAGGGAGGGAGGCAGCCAGGCCTGGTCTGGGACAGTAGTGGTGAGGAGGACAGCTGACACAGCTGTCAATGGACACAGCTCCAGCAGCCGGCCCATAGGTTCCCTTAGGACACGGGACTGGAGTGACGCTCCCCAAAGGACAGTAGAAACCTATAAAGACAAATTTGTATTTATAGTTGCAATTTTTTTATGATGATGATTAAAATGTATTTAGATTGTCATCACTGTACACTATATACAATACAGTCACTGGACTATAGTTGTTTAGACACATACATACAGTGGCCATAATTGATGCTCAAAATCTAGTTCTCCTTGCCAATAATGAGTAAAAATGCCAGATATTAATCACTTAGAATTTAACAAATCCGTACAAACATTCTTTAAAATGATATATTGTGTGCAGCTTTTCACAAATCTCTCTGCATATATGCATTATTTCTGTGCAGCACATTCCATCTTTTTTGCTCCAAAAGACCACTCGATTCAAATATGTACTGGCTAAAGGACTTGATAAACCTAACTCAGGGAAAACTGATCGAGGCAGAAGGAAGAATACACTTTGTGAAATTGTACATATTACTGTGCAGAAAATCTAACAATGCAGTGTTGATCAGTTGGTATGGATCAAACATCAGCTTCTGTTGTCATGTTATACCTAAAAAAAAACAAACAAACAAACAAACAAACAAACCATCAAACATTGTACACTCTCAGGACAGCATACCTGGCACACAGGGTGACCTCTCCTGGAACTGTTGACTGAAGCCTTTTCCATGAAGCAGAGTAAGGAAAAGAACAGTCAGCCTCCACACACACCAGAACTGTCTGCATCTGCATGCCCTTAACACGCTTAACATGTCCACCTACTGATGAAAACGACTGGTGTTCAGGTGTCACAGCTACTTATCAGACTCAAGTCAATGTTTTCCTATCCATCCATGATCGGTAACTGGCTCTTGGTTGCTGACCTTTTTTGATTATAGCTAAGAGAGCTGTTATGATAACCCTTTGATGCACCTCACCAATGACCTGATGTTTCTGATGAGTTGCAAAGTAAGTAGTGAGCTGGTTAGTCTGCAGAACTTTCACTGGCTTGCTGAATGATTTATTAGTCCCATAAGGTAAGGTGGCAGTGACAGTGGAGGGATAGAAAGCAGCAGGGAAACAAGAGAGTGCATCTGCTTGGTGCTGCTGGATCACATTGCGGCATTTGTCCTTCTCAATCCTCCCCGGAAACTGATTAATGATTTGGCTACAAGTGCGGTTTAGCACAGCTTTGCTTTAGGGCAATATTCTGAGCACCATGATCATCTGCTGTATTTACATTCAAATGTACAGATAAAACTGGGATCTGTGTGCATGGATATGACTCCTGGCTATGTGCAAGCTTAGTGTGACATTCATCTTCACTAAAGAAACCAATTTAGCATCAAAAATGAAAATTAATGATTGTTATTATGGTCAACGTCTGCGTGTGAAAGATAATTTTATCAAAAAAAAGCTTGTTTTATCAGCAAGTAGGTAGAGCAGAGAGAAGAGAGATTATAAGTGCAGTTTAAAATATTGTCATTAAATATGTAGAATCCTCCATCAGGTTGAAATATATATGCTGCTTCTACGCTTTATTTTATTCAAATAAATTGCAGATTGCTTATTTAACAAAATAAGCAATTTCGTGATAACATTTGACCTAGATGGAGTTCAACTGTTAGTAATCTCTGCACATCTCTGTACAATTGCCAAGGTTGATTGTTACCTTTGCTCCATATTCAAATGCCACAGAAACACTCTCCAATGAGATACCCTATAATGCAAAAGAATCCTGCAAATTCATGCTGGGCTTTAAAATTGCTATACTGGCCAAGAATCACATGGTCTATTTATCAGAAAATGACTTAATTCTCTCATGGTTGAACTTACACTGTTACTAGATGAAGATAGAGAGAATGGAAACACCAATTTCTACCTCTAAGCTGATGAAAGCTATCATATCTCTGAGGGAACATGGTATTCTGCTTGGAATCTGAAAAGGAATGTAAATGTCATCTTATTCCTGTCTTAACAGGAAGATTCTTACAAATTTCCCAAGCAAGGGTCATTATTAATGGGATCACATCTGACGCTTTCTATCTTTGTGGGGTGCCTGGCTAATCCTGCCCTATTGTAATTACTTGAACCACTGAGCAAGGCCATCAGAGTCAACTCTAAAATACTGTAGATGGAGTTTGAATTCGCTTTGCTCATGACTTTATCCTATATATAACTATTCCAGAACGCTCCCTGCATAGTATATTACATTACATTGTTATTAGAGTTAACCACCAAGGCTGATTGGATCTTCCAACAAAGACACCAATGGAAAAGGTATGGGGGATATGTTGGAGCTACATTCCAATTGGAAGTGCCCTAAACTCCAGGAATATTTGCAGGGGGTATATGACAGCTTATCCAGTATTTATTGTGACGTATTGGAAATTTGTTAGAATGATATAAGGTGCTGAACAGAAAAATGAATTTGTATTAAAATAGAAATTTGATGCCTCACTCGTGATTAGAATATGGCTCTTTGAATTAACAGCTGTGCAATGAAGAAAAAAAAAAAACATTTGTTGCAGAACGAAACCTTTTCAAAGACATGGCAACCCTTTTTGTTGACTTCGCATTGTAATCTGTTCCGAGTTGTTCTTAGTTTTGAACCAGGTTTATAGACTGCAGTTAATGAGAAACAGGTCAGGAAAGACTAACCAAAGCCATGCCCAGCCTCGCCGTCAGAATAAGAGCACACTCAAAAAGCATGAAAACAAAAGCAGACCATGACACTGTGGGTTGTACACTCTTTGTTGATATGTTCAGTTCTGGAAAGGCAAAATAAGGTTCAAATTTTTAAAAAAAAAAAAGTGTATTAAGATGTCTAGTTAGTACAAAATTTTATACAACGATAAATTATTCTTTATGTGTGCTTGTGATTTCCTGTCTGCACAGCATGTTAATGTAGCTTATAATCAACTGCACATTTGCAGATTGTAGTCAAGAGTGCCGTTCATGTGATTTTACTCTCTCAATAATGTTATTGTATTCAGGCAATGTGTTGGACTTTGGATAATTCAAATAACCTACATACAGTATTTCAGCACTGTAGCTATGGACTATGATCCTCCAGTGACGTCTCATTACTTATCTAACTGAACAGGATTCAACTTTCACCCACATAACCGTGTCACTAGTGCAGAAATCATCCACGTTGCCTCGACAAATACACAACAAGCTAATGAGATTACTGAAAACAAAAAGCCATTCCATCAACAATACAGACAAATGAGTTCACGTCACACTCTATAAATGAGCGTTACATAAGTTCGTCAAGTTTATTTGTGCGTTGGCTCCTTCATTGCTTTGGTGGTCGAAGACAGAACACAGAAAAACACAGTTTATCATCATCAGGAGTGTTTGCTGGGACTGTTTTGTTCTGACTAGCAACATAAACAGCAAGTGTAAACTATTGATAGCCAAGCAGCCAAAACAATCCTTGATTATCCAGACTCTGTGAGCTGAGCCAAAACTGGACCCACCGAATTCCTATCTCAATTCAAATAGACAAAATATTATAACTCACATCAACTGTAGTGCAGTGACTTTAAAAGCCCCCTAACCTGCACTGTACTGCAGATTAAAATAAAGGACCCCACCGTGAATATTCATCTAATCATACTTCTTGGCAAGGCCAGTTTTCTTATCATGGAAACATGAACAAACATGAACTTGCTGAACTTTTTTACTCCAAAAATTCAGAAAAACAGGGCAAAATCCTGGTTGAGTTGGCTGCAATCTATCTGTATCAGTTTTACAGTCTTCTTAAATTATTGCTGCATCTTTAATGCTATTCTAAATACTACTTATCATGGTACTTTCTGCTTCTGATACTTTATCTAAAAGTGGCACATCCTTATTTCCTTAAACAATTGTTGCGGGAATGCTGATAAGCTATATGAAGGTGACATAGTGCAGACTATAGGCATGGCCTCACTTTCTATGTGTGTGTGCATGTGTGTGTGTGGTTTGGTGTGTAAATGCATGTTGTATTCTGTCATCGGCAGTGTGACCCCTCCACGTGTTGACTGTTGACACAGGCAGAGTTTGGGCAGCCGCTCTGATAACAAGGACCTTTATAAGTCAGATCAGAGGACAAGTTTCTCTACAGATCCCTGATCTTCAGGTAAATGCTACTTTTTTCCTGCGTATTATCAAGTGTAGTCACTTGTTCATTCTAATTCTAATGAAAAGTTCTTCTCTCCCTTGTCCTTTAACAGAAACATGAACACTCATTTAAAAGTTGTGATCTTCGCCCTGTCATTCTTGACACCTTCAGGTATATATTACTCCTCAGATGCCGTTTAAAAGTATTATTTTGCAATATATTTCTTTGTTTTTAATGTTTACATCCATGCCTGTGTAGCATATCCACTTCACCGTAACAGCAGGGAGGCAACCGGGACTAATTCACAGGCCAACCAAGCTCATGAAAAGACAGAGCAAACAAAGGATGTGGAGTAAGTTGGCCAAACTAAGAACTGTAAACCTGCTTCCATAGAATTCAAGGTGAAATATATACGGAAAATAGTAACACTTTTTAATAGAGCATTTTTGCCTCTCTCCTCAGTAAAATGTACAAGAGCCACATAGACACTAGTGGCCTTTACGACCAAGATTATCACAGCAGAAACCCCATTACGGAGGAAATGCAGCACAAACTCAACATGGAGTCAGAACGTCTACGAGCCCGTCTTCGCCAAGAGCTGGCCGAGCTGCAAGAGCGTTTGTCCCCATCTCCAGCCCACCTCAGCTCCACCCTGGCCAGCATGAGGGAGCGATTAGCTCCCCTTACCCGTCAGCTTCAAAGCTCTCTCAGCAGCAACACTCAAGACCTGTGTGGCCAGTTGAGCATCTATCTGCAGGGCCTGGAGAGAGCAGAGGCACAGCCGGAGCACAGTCCAGCTATTTACCAGGAAGCCTTCCACTGGATGAGCCAAAGTCTGGAGCACAGCAGCTCCAAACTGGCTGAGAGCATCAGCAACTTCCATACTAAAACCGCCGGGGTTGTCCAGCATCTGAGAGAGAACAGTGCGCATGAGGAGGAGGCAGCCGAGTTGGCGCTTTGGCAGGAAATCAGCTCCAGGTTGGGACAGGAAGTGAATTCTCTTAGGGTGCAGGCGCACAGTAAAATGGGGGTTCTCAAAGTAAAGCTTACTGCTCTGCTAGAAACTGCTCATCCTCAAACTGCAGAACTGACGGCCAGTATGGAGCAGTTCTGCCAAAATGCAGCCCTCCAGAACCAAATGTTTCAGGCCCGGCTCAACACATTGATTCAGGGGGAGTTGCAGGTCCAGGGAGCCTCCAGCTCGTCGCGTTCTCCTTCCTCCTCGTCCGTACAGCCAAGTGGCTCTTTGCAGGGGGACTTCATAGTCCAACTCTCAGCTCTGATCCAGGACATTATGCACTCAGTGTAGTGAGAGAAACAATACAATTAACTGCTGTTTTGGTCACACAAAGGTGATTCTTGCCTTCTGTACCAGCAATGTAAGTGGCCTGTAAATATTTACACTGTATGTTTCAGATTTGATTTTGTATGTTGTCAGTATATATTAACTGTGTCATGTAAAAAGATGTTGATTTTCAAGTTAAAAGTTTAAAGGTGTTAATGTTACAAATTATGTAATCACCCATAAAAGTTATTGTGTACTTCAACTTTATTTTTTATTCTGTACAAACCATCAACTGACTGATACAGTAGGCTACAGATTATTTTGTGCTTTGAAAATATATAACCTTCAATTGTTTGAACCAATCAAGCCAAATTTTGTACATTAAACCGCAAACACAATGATAAGACTGTCAGTGAAGCAATTATTGTCAAAGTACATTTCTGATAATATAAAAATATAATCTATTTTACCCATAGTTAAGACATCTTAACTCTTAAATGTATGTGAAGGAGGTATGGATGGAAAAGGTTATAGATACCTGCTCATTTCATTGCATTCTATGTCAAGAGGATTATAAATTATTATTATTATTATTATCAATTATTCCCCCGAAAAACCACAACACAACATCATCAGATTTTGTATTCAAACATTATTACAGTATATGACATGAGCTGATGAAGTTAAGACAGTTGGCCAGCGGATACGTCAGTCAAAGGCATGAGGATATCCTCACACCAAGTAAAGCTTCTTCAGAGCAAACCAGCCACCGAGCACCAGCAAGGCAGCAGCGGCCGACCCGAACACCACCCCCACCACCAGGCCCGTCACATTCACATCGTCCCTCTCGGGGGCCACATGGCTACCTGATGCACAAAGGGGAAGATTAACAGAGATTACCTTTCAGGTTGTTTTAAACACCTCCAAGAATTTAGGATTTGTTTGAAGAGTGATGAATTTTATAGAATTATACTCACTGTAGGAGGCTGCATGTTGTTTGTCTTTAGAAGGGGAATATAAGAGTCAGGGAAAAAGTCAGTTTCTCATTTACCAAGGTTCACTTTAATGGTGATGTGTAACAACTTGATCTAACCTTGGTTGCTTGTGTAAATAGGTCCGACTGTGAGAGTGGCAGACTCTGCGCTCTCATCTCCAAACGGAGCCAGAGATCTCTTTCTTCTGTTATTACAGGCCTGGAAACATCCGTTTAATAGATCATTTTTAGTTTAAGCTGCCAGCCATGAAGCATCCCTGGTTCAAACCAGTCCAAAGTTTATGATTTCCCTTCCTAAATTACAGTTATGTAATGTGTAAAAGTTACAAGCAGTGTAACTTGTAAATGAGTCAACATGAACTCGATTTGGATCAATGTTAAAGGAGCAATTTGTAAGATTTTGAGTCCTACTCCATCAAATTGACGGCATTTTAGTTGGTTGATCAAATCGTATCAGTTTTCGATGTCCCAGAACCCCATAGAATTTGCATTTGATTGCCTATAATTGTAAGTTATAATAACAATAAAGCTTTAAAGATAAAAATAAATAAATAAATAATCCTGTGTCTTTATATTTATTTCCATTTTCATCGCCTCACATCTACATTTTGAAAAAGAGCTTCTTTATATAAATTAAATTGTACATCACTCATGTCCAATCATCCCCTTTTTCAAGTTGCTTGACCATAACCGTCATTCTTTGAGGCATTTGTTATTAGTTCTTGACTTCTGGACTTACTGAGAGCAGCTCCTGACACTTGCTGGGCTCACACAGTCTCAGGATGCAGTGCACATAGATGCTGGACTTCGACTGGTCACGGTGCTGAACGAAGCGAAAGGCCTCAAAGTTAAATTGGGCAGCCGTGGAAAAGCCGTTGCTTGTCACAGATGTTTTTTGCTCCACTGAACAGCTAGCAGAGAGCAGTTGGTTAGAGTCTGACAAAAGCGGAGGCGGTGTTATTCGCTATGCGAAATAAAGCGCGCCTCCATACCCAGTGAAGAAGTTGTACTGTTCGGTCTGCGACGTGTTGTAAGCAGTGGGGGTGGCAAAGCAGTGATCCAGCAGCACATGGAAACTTGGAACAAGACACTGGGCCAGTGAGTCACTGTGCTGTGCTGTCTTTTATTTCAGTATTTGTTTTCAGACGGACCAATTCACTATGAGCAGCCACGCTTCCACAAAGGTCATGCTTACTTTCCTGTCAGGTTCACAGCCTTGACCTCTACATAGATCCTGGATCGCAGCTCAAGTCCTGTCGATGGCACAACTAACTGGTAGTTGTAGTTGGTGTCCTGGAGAAACAAGACATAAAATAAGTTCGGAAAGATAGCTAGATTTTTTTATTAATAGGGCATCTGGATCATAATGTGTACTTACATTAAATACACCCATTTGCAGTGTATCAATAAAGGTTCCATTATTATCACTGGTTGCCACAGAAACCGAGGAGCTAAAAAATCATGGAAAACACAATGACTGCACCATGTGTTCAGACATTTGCAGCTTGTTATAATATGGATCAAAAGAAATATCCCTTTTTTCAATTTTTTTTCCAATTTTGTTTTTTTTAAGTGACTCACGCCACAATCTGTGTGTTGTTGATCAGGTATTCCAGTGGGTAGCGGCAGGAGAAATGGTAGTAGAGGTCTGTGGAGTAACTGATGAGCCCTTGCTCAGATCTGGGTGTGTCTATATACCCAGTGATGATAACGGACTGGATGCTTAAGAAGCTGCTGAAGGGTCCTGTGGGGTCTGGTGCCTCATCCACTATCTGAATAAGAGTAAACATTATTTGACAAAAATGAAATGTTGTTAGTCTAAAATTATTTATTTATTTATTCATTTATTTTTGTACTGGAACTTGTTGTCCATTAGAGTTTCTGTCAGTATCTCTCTAATCTCGTCTAAAGGACACCGTCTGACCTGCAGAGACTGGCGACAGGGGTTATCCTGACTATGGTTAACAGGAAGCTGATAGCGGATGACGGGCGGGTCCACACTGGTGTCAATAGAGCCCAGGCACGCAGTGGTGTTGTGGTTCCCGTTCAGAGCCAGGTCGCTGGTGTTGAAGCCTGCCCACTGAGCAGTGCACATATTGATCTCCAGGGTGATCACAGTGGTGCCACAGTCAACCATCAGGTCTGAGTTGTCTGTGAAAGAGGGATCGAGAATAGAGATTAATGCTTGAATAACATTATGAGATTTTCAGGGAAAATTAATTTGATGAGAAACCGTCCAAAAATATTTCAACTGGGGGAATAAATGTATTATGCCTGATAATGAACCTACCTGGGGTCCTGCCATACACAGACGAGCAGTTATAAGCACACAGCCCTGGCTGCAGCAGCACAACCATCAGAGGGAGACAAAGGTAAAGATCCATGTTGTCTGGAGGAGGCCCAGTCAGCCTTAGATGTCCAGAGCTAATCAGGGGGAAAAAATAGAATATCAACAATAAAATAAAAAATAACTAGTTATATTTTCTCAGAGCAGATCTGAAATCGATCGAAATTTCGACCGAAATTGTGGTGATTTTTTACAAAACTCAGTAATTGGTGATTTATGTGAGTAAAATTTTCTTTGTGAAATGTTGCAAATATTGTTCGGAGCTGAAACTTTTCCCACTTGATTCATTTCAAAAGGAATCAGAGGTCTATGTGATAACCTAAGGAGCGTCTTACCTTAGCAGGTACCTGAGAAGGTGTCACAGGGGATCATGTAATGTGGCTTTTATAGTGTTTGACAGCCTCGAGACACTAAAAACCACAGAGGTGAGACTCTCAAGCCCTCCCCTCAACTAATTACAGACCTCCACGCATGCAAACACATTCTCCAGGTTTTAATGTTACTTCTCATTTGGCAGACTCTGCTCTTGGCAGGGTTCACTCACGGATCTTAACCCAGCAGATCAATGCATCACTGGGATTTGATCCCTAAGGATATCTATATGTATTTCAGATTCCCTGCCATCAAATATAATCACTACAGAACATAGGCGAAACTTATAAGTGTGATTGTGCTGAAGCAAATTAGACATGCAAGCTGGATGTACACCATGATATATAAAATAAACTTGTTGTATTTAGGGGAAGTAGAAACTGACTTTGCAAAACAACACGCATACTTGCAGGCTTTAGCATTAAATGTGGATAATCAGATTATTTTGTATTTAAAGCCCTTTTAGTAAAAAAAAAATTCGATACTGTACTTCATTACATACAATATAAAACTGTTAAACATTTTCCAAAATATACAAATCATTGTTTTGAGATTTTGCAGTCCTGAATGAAGGATTCATTTGTTGAGAATAGAAACACCTTAAATGCTTGAAAGGTGATCATACTTGCCAAAAGCTACAAAGTACTCAGCCAACCAGGACCCGCCTTTCTTAATTTTCCTTGCATGTAAAACTTTGCCTCCATTGTCTCTATAGACTTGCCAAGCAGGTAGTTTCTGCACGGTAGCTACAGGCCACAACTGTTACTGCTCAACTGAGAAGCCCCAATTGTTCCCCAGAAATATCGGATGAAAAGGAGCAGTAGGGTTTTTACCCAAGTGCCCATGGTGAGAGACGACATTTGTTACACTATCCACTGATGAGTCACCCCTCTTCAATCTCTCCCGTTCCCATGGGCATTGAAGGACACCTGTTTGGAAACAACTTTCTCCTGCACTCTAATCACACCCTCTGTTTCATTTTTTCTTAATCTCTTCGGCTGCAGAGTCAGAGATAATATCTTGATGGATGGCTGGGAAGTGATGATCGTCTCTCCATAAAGGGGACAAACTATAAATATGTTAGAATTTAAATAATCATGAATACAGCTAATAGCTTACACTAATTTATGGGATGTTTGGAATTCTTTAAAAAAGCATATTGTTGATGCCCATGAACATTATGGATCCCCTCTTTTTTGGGGTTTTAGATAAATAAACAAGAATTTGGAGTTATTTTATTGGATGACTGTTCCTACTTAGACTAAGTGGTGTAAAAAACAAGAAATACATTATAACAAAGCTGAAATAGGAACTACAGCAGCACACTGTGATAATACAATTGTACCCATAAAGTAACCATTGTCTGATAGGGAGGCTAAATTTAGAAATACCAAATGGCCATGATTATAACATAGTGTTGCATCAACAATGATTAATAGCACACAAGAGCGAATGTGGCACATAGTGTCAGAAACATTGGCGAAACAGCTGGGCGTAAGCGCAGACACCAGCAGAAGAGGTGAGGCTAGAGCGAACATGTTGCATATTTAACAACAAAAATACACACGGAAAACAGGCACAAGTGAAGTGGTGGGTCGAGGGGAACTATACACACCACGTAATATTTCCTGGGACAAAAGAGGATACGATCTAAAGCTTGTGAGGACAGTAGTGCGCTCTGCAAGCAAGAGTATTAGTGGAGCCAATGAGCCCTTATCTTTGGAATATAGCAAATCACATACAAATCTGTTTGTTATGTGTTGCAATTGTAACCTTCCAGTGTTGCATTTGAACAAACAGATTTCCTTTGAAAATGCTTTTCATCTAATACACAGCCTGAACTGCTGTACATAATCCTGCTAATGAAACTGCTAACAACAAGATCGGTGGGGATTGTTTTAAATAACCAATTCATGAGTTCTAGAAAAAGCCATCTAGCTATTTGACCACCAAAAGCCAAGTCCCATCTAGTGTTATTATATTCTAGGGAAGGGAGACACCTCTATATGTACAAACCGCAGCACTCAGACAAAAACAAGAGCACTACAGACACAAGGGGAAAATGTGTGATTTTGATTATGGAGTAAAATGAGCCTCTAATACTAATGTATTAATGTGTAAGTGGCAATTTACTGCTGTAGATATTGTAGCAATTCTATATAAAGTTAGCTTTTTCATTCCAGCTTTTCTAACCTATGAGGGTCAGGCCCTTAAAATGAGCCACAGCTATTTTTTTTTTTTTTTTCAAATAATTTTTCAATAATTGGACCAGTCATACAATTTAAACTGTTGAGAAGTTTGGTGTTAGTGTCTCTTTGACTAAGAAACTGAAATGAGAGATGGTGCCACAAGCTGACACTGACCAACAGTCACAAGTCAGAAAGTGCCATTTCTTCTTTAATAAGGTGTTGTGTATTAGAGACGTTTCTATATGTTTTAATATAGAATCTTCAGATCAGTGTAGTGCCACTGAAATGTAATGGAGTAGAGCTAAAAAGCATCTTCATGTAAAAATACTACAAAACAAATCTTTACCACAAATGTGTACATGAGTACAATACATGCGTAAATGTACAGTAGTGAGGTGATGTCCACTGCCTCGGTCATTGGGGAATAATTGAAAACATATTTGCTGCTCTCCTGAGTTTCATGAGTTGTTTGGTGTCATCTGCTGGCCAAGATTGTACAGAGCACAAAATTCTTACATCTCAATAGGCTTGAGATGTGCCAGGAGTGCAGGGCAAGCGGACTTCCTCCACAATAACAGCAGAAAAACACTAAACATCCACTCCTGTGAATAAAGAAGTGCAAAAAATCTGGGATGTTAATCCGGAATGAAGACACAAAAATATACTAATCAACAGAAAATCATAATTGAAAGACCCCGATGACGTTCCACTCTCGTATAAAGAAATACAATAATGGACTGAAGGTGGAAGTTGAGCTTTAGGTCTCGGAACAGGTTTCTTCTGACAAGATGGTGATTTTTTTCGCAGTATTTTGTGAACTAGTTGCATATAGACCGATTTTAGTAAAGAAAACATTTGGGAGAAATTGGTAAATGTGGTCTAAAGCTCATTTTTGAATCAGAGCATTACAATTATTTTAATCTGACATTGTGCCAGATTCCCACACCAGGAATGTGCGTTTTCCAACAATAAACTCACTGGTGATCCACGGAAATCTCAATGAGAACCGCGATCGTGACACGCAGTCACTGCATGACAAATGTTTCTGCGCCCTGAATCAGATTAACTATAGACGCTGTGAAAGACAAAAACAGGCAAAACGCATGACAATCATTGAGGGATCAGTCTGCCGAGACATCTGCAATGAGAGACACGCTTGTGTTACCAGTAAGGAGAGACAGAGAGAGAGAGACAGAGAGAGAGAAACAGAGAGAGAGACAGAGAGAGAGAATGAGAGAGAGAGAGAGATGGCCTGCAGCCAGGTTGCAGACAACAGACCAACACACCAGCCTGAGATTGTCCGAATCCCCTCCACTCATTTAAGAGTGACTGATGTTTCTGTTTCCGAGGTCATCAACTGACGGTGTCCTTAAAAATCATACAGTGCATTAGGAGTTTGACCTGCTGGCTGCTGTGTGTCTCTTTTTTATCCAAATATAAACCTTGCATTGTGCATTAACATAAACTGCTTATATGGACCTGTAATAAACAAACCATAGAAGTTGTGACAGAGTTGAAAGAGGACAACGTTGTAGAGCATTTGTCGTGTGTGTGTGTGTGTGTGTGTGTGTGTGTGTGTGTGTGTGCTCAAAAAAAACTATAATCACTACATTTTAATGTGCTGAGGCCCTGAAAACAAACCAGAGCAATGAACAGGAAGCACAGAAAAAAAGAACCCTTCCTCTTCCTCCTCTGTATGCCTTACTGTTCCAAGGCAATCTCTCTCTCTCTCTCTCTCTCTCTCTCTCTCTCTCTCTCTCTGACTCGCACATTCTCTTTATCTCATTCTCACTCTATATCTAACTTGAATGTCCACACTGTTTTTTCTCTTTTCATGGTGTTTCCACGGCGTCACATTGTACTCTTCTTTAATACAAGTAGCTTTTTCCGCAGTGTACAATTATTTTGGACAACAAAGCCTTGTGTTCCTTGTGTGATTTAACCTTTTGGTCCACATGCAAACACGTAGACAGTTTTGTCTTGCAATGTCTTACATCTTGTTCGTTTCACATCAGACTTTATTTACATGAAGGAATTATTCTGCAGCGGTTTGGCCAAAGTACTTGCGGTTAATGTTGCAATTTGGATTTATACATGCACTTGCGGTTTCTGCTCCACTATGCAGATGGACAGAGGGGGGGAGTTTGTCTGCAACACTCAGCTCAAATGATCTGGACCCCACCAGTGTCACCAACTCAACATATAAAATGCTGTTACCGAGAAATGTCTTCATCTTTGAAAGTGATATCCTAATAGGAGAGCAACACGTCAATAAAGGTGGAAGAGGGTCATGTTTATGATGCCATGACATCACCTCTGCTTTTAAACAACACTCTTTAGGCAGAACTGGAGAAAGGAGACCAATTGCTATGATTTTGGAAGTAAATATTCTTTTCTGACTCTTGCTTGATGTGGTCTTAAATGACCTTGTGTGCAGAGAAGGCCGCTTGTTTTGTGTTCCCGGATCTGGTTTGTGTTGTATTTGTGGATGCAGCCAGGAACTGAGTTCACATACGGCGGTTTTTGGAGGTGATACTAACCTGTTGCTGGTTGAAATAATGAATTGCGAAAAGTTCCACCGGGTGTTTTGTTTTTGTGCTGCACAGCTTTTCCAGTAAAGCTACAACAGTCCTCCTTTTTTTTTTTTTTTTTTTCGAAACATGTCACTGACATCACACTGAAAATATGTGTATATGTTTTTCAAAACACAATGAGACTTTGGACGTGTTTCCATCGCTGCTTTCGATTAACTGTGTAGTCTGAATGTTGCACAAATCATTACCTTCAGAGGAGTGAAGGTAATGAGTTGTGAGTTTGTTGGCTTCAATGGTCAAGTGTGATCTCACAGAGTCAAAAAACACACTTTCCATTTCAGCTGCACCTAAAGATTTTGGAGTCCACCTTGTGTCTGTTTCTGCTTTCTGGCTGCATTTTCTGCCCTGGGCTATTTTCCCCCAGACAGCACTCAATCACTCTGCGTGCACAATGTGCTCAAAGCATTCTTTTCTTTACACATTACTATACGTTAAATCAGTGAAAGGGGCTGCAGCAGTATGAATGCATTGGTTTCAGTAGTGAGAAGCATTCAGACTTGTGTCCCCCCACCCAGCCTGACGCCGTGCGCGCGCTTTCCCCACTCGGCTCCCCGGCCGCGCGCACTGCTGTCACCTCTGCTTATCACAACAGTCCCGGTTCCGCCCGCGTCTGCTAACCAGCTGCTTTGCTTCCCACCAGAACCGCGGAGGGAACATGTAGAGATGGATTTTATGAGGCTGTTTGGCACAGTCATCGCCGTTTTCCTCCACCCGGGATCCGCTTCGAAGCTAACGGGTAAGAGTCGCGTTTTAACGGGGGCTGTGTTCACGTTTGGTTCGGAAGGTGTTCGGACGGATCCCCGGTCGAGGTGTCCTGACAGCAGCGCTGCGCATGATCGGTCGCCGATCTAGAGTCAGGAGGTCGCGTATCAGCGTCGGCCAACCAAAACTCAAGACAAAGACAAGCAGGCAACGCCAAAATCTACAGTCTGCACTTCAAGCATTTTTCACTTCTCTGCAAAAGCTGGGCCATGTTCGGAACATAGCCCGCCTCAGAAAGTATCCAGAACTTCTCCTGAAAAATGACTTTGGAAAGCGTGAAAGTCACCCATATGAATACCAGTTGAGCAAAAGTATTAAATTGTGCAACAGAAATGTACTTCAGATATGGATCTTAATTTCCTGGCATTAAATGCACTGAAGTGTCACAAGTAACACACAAGTATTAGTACATTTACACATGGACACGTATGTTTATATTATTGGTTGATATCAGATTCAATACATTTGACATTTTTGTGATTAATCAAAGTCACTGTTGTTGTTTTAGTGACAGCTTCTATTTATTTATTTATTTCAAAAAAGGCTACTCTGATGAAGACTAATGCTTACTGTAGTATCAAAAGTTCTTAAATAAATGTAGTTGAGTAGCAGCACAATATTTGCCTCCAAAACGGAAATACTTAGAAAACTACAAGTGCCTCAAAATTGTACAATATTGAGTAAACACTTGCAATATTCCACGATTTCCACCAGCTCATGTCCTGTAAGGAGAGAGCACAACGTGTACTTTTCACATTGATTGATTACCTATTGATCACATTGGTCACACATTGTTGCTCAACAGGCCAGGGTGGGATAGCAATGGATTACATGGAATTGGGATTATGTAATAATGTTATTCATGAAATTTGTACAAATTAATGTGTTGATATTTAAAATATGTAACCATTTGTAGCCAGGTTGTAGTCGCAATATGATTACACCCTTATATTGGCCTATCGTTAATTAGAAAATGAATTCCACTGTGTATCAAAGTGAGTTACTCTTTTCGGTTTTATTGATAGTTTAGTTTTGTTTTTTTATTGATTATAATGTAGTTTTCACATCTGTGTTTTGTTTACATTGGAAATGGTAGATAAGCATTTTGAATATGTGCTCCAAACTGACTACCTTTCAAAGTAATGTGACTTTTTTTTTATTCATGGGGGGCGGGCGGCAGGATTGTCACATGTGACCCTGAGACACATCTAATTGGTTCTCTGTTAAATAAAGGAAAATGTAGCCAGATTTTGGCGCACAAATCCGGTGCCTGATGTCGCTGTCAGGTGGGTGCATCAGACAACAACCATGCACACGTAATCTTGTTATCCCCGTGTCGTCCGTGTCCGTGTCCGTGTCCAGGCCAAAGGATCTGTCGGCGCGGGACGGAGCGCCCCTGCTACAAAGTGTCCTATATCCAGGACAGTGGGCGGAGGCTGACCTTTGAGGATGCCAGGCAGGCCTGCAGGTCGGAGGGGGGCGAGCTGCTCAGCATTGAAACAGAAAGCGAGCAGCGGCTGATAGAAAGGTTCATACGTCAGCTGCCAGCTGGCGATGGAGACTTCTGGATTGGCCTCCGCCGCAGCCCACAGCGCTACATGGCAGAACTCCCGAGCCCAGGATGTCCCTCGCAATACTATTGGCTGGATGGAAGCAAGGCCAAGTTCAGGTCTTCATTTTTTAGCATGTAATGCTTTCTGTGTGAATGTTTCGGCTTCATTTGTGAAAACTTGATCCGACACACTAAAAATGTAATTATCAGTGGAAAAATATTATTGGATTAAATCATTTGTGTGTGGGAGTGATGGAACGTCTACAGTTCTTGTCAAGGGCTTGAAACTAAAAAAAATCCCAGCTAAAGTAAAACTGCAAATTTTCTGATATTTTTACCTGCTGAAGGAACTGGCAGTGGGACGAGCCATCGTGTGGTGGTGAAATGTGCGCAGTTCTCTACTACCAACCATCCGCACCACCTGACGATGAGGGTCAGTTCCTGTTTCGATGGAACGATGACAACTGCAATTCCAAGAACAACTTTGTCTGCAAATACCCAGAGAGTGAGTCAGGAAATCAGTGAGCTTGTGCTGTTGTGTCTAGATGATCAGCGTCGACAATTTTTGATTCGAGCCACAAAATATGACTCATATCTCTTGTGGATCGTTCACAAATTATAGTTCCACAGCTGTCAACATCTTGTTCAAGGATTATTAGACAGGTTTGCTAAAGGTTAGCTATCATAAAGAGTGCAGAACGACCTGGAGCCTAATTCAAATTGAAGTCTGGTGTTTATTGCTTTAAGTATAAGACAAAGACACGTACTGTACTGCATCATGGGCCCCAGCTGAGGGCTAGGGTGGAGGGCAGTGGATCAAACCATTATAAACAAGCCGTGGCAGGAGGGGGGTGTCACAGCATTTTGAAACTTTGAAACTCCTGATAGTGCTATAGTCAACATTTTTCCGAATTCACATGTATACTTGTGGTCATCACACTTTTGTCCTGTTTTAGTCAGTGACACTAATTAACTTAGTAATTAACGGCACTAATTAACTTTACAGCAACATGCAGGATTAAACTGTGCTAACTTGCGTCCTTCTTTTCCGTCTTGTCTTCTGCAGTACAAGTACCAGTATTTAGGGAGGAAGGGAACGCAGCCAATGCAGGTACAACATGAACTTGGCCATCCGACGCGTCCATGTTTGCGTGACGTTTCTGTGGGATACAGATAATAGCTGTCTGCAGACGTGTTTAAACCGCCACAACACTACTTTTCATTAGCCTTTTACCTCAAAGATTCAGAGCTGTCGTGGTGAAAGTTTATAATCAGCAGATCATCTCTACAGTACTCATATTTAGCCTTGTCTTTCATTAAAATCTTTAGTTTTCATCAACATCTATTCCAAACTAATATAACAGATGTTTTATTATAACTTTGTATGTGCAACCAAATAGATTGCTTAAGCTCAAGCTGACGTATGATCACATCGCAAGGAAATTTAATGCAATTGAAACAATACATTAAATTAGTTATAGGTAATGATTTTAGGATTTCAAATGCTACTGTCTTATGTGTTTTAGATTTAGGGTTTAGTGCTGCTTAGACTGACGATGTCCATCCCTTTTCTGATTGCTCCAGTTCCATCCCTGAGACCAGCCGTATTCTCAACTACAGAAAGTGACGAGAGAGTGAAAATAGGACTAACGGAGTCAGGTAAATAACAAAGGAAAAGAAACACCAGATTTTGTCATCCATGAAATCCGTGGTCCTGGGAGATTGTTGAAGCTCCAGTGCCACCGGCAGCAGAGAGGCCTCTTGCATAGGGACTGCTGCTCTTGAAGCCTCTCAGTCTGTGACTTTTCGTGCTGTTGTAATTGCTGTGGTTTTGGTCTTTACATTAGCAAGTCCCATGCTTTGGAGAACTCTGAAAAAAGAACCTTTTAATTTAGGTCAGTGGTTAAGTATTGTTTCCCCAATAGGGCTGCCTAAGGATGTGATGTATAATACATTAAGTTAATACTAAAAAATGCATCTTTTGAGTAAGAGAATGAGGAAGTAAAAAAAAAAATGGCTTTGTTGAATTAAAGTTAATTGATGTGTATTACCATTATTTGCTCTCTCAGACAGCACCCTGTATGTTTCCTACATCCTTTATGCAACTATTCCTGCTCTGCTGCTGCTTGTGTTCGCAGCCGTTGGCTTCTTCTGCTACAAACAGCACGGCAAGAGGTATACACAGAAGAAGTATAAGCTGTCATATTTAAAACCACGTGCATGTGCAAAAAGTAAAAAATATCTTGTCCTTTTTCTTTTTGAAAAAGAAGTTAGTATATCAGTGTATAAGACTTATGTTGGGGAATGTTGTCATAATTCCACTCTGCTCTTTATGTCATCTCACACTCAGGAGGAAGACACCAACACAAAGCGATGCCAGCAGATCAAAACCCTGGATGGTGACGACAGCTTCACCTTATGCCGTTCAAGGACCTTACGCCTTTAGTGACATTACCAAACTGGACAGCAGCGTTCCAGCCGATGTCATGACTGAGTACCCCCGAATTACTGCCCTGCAGCCCCAGTGTAATGACTATGAGAATGTGTCAAATGCCGACAGGGAGAGTTGCTTTGTAATCAACGACATCTATGAGACCTCCAAGGCTCAGAGTCGGAGCTGCCACAGTCAGATCGGCTGGGTGGAAAACGAAATCTACGGATAACATTGACGACGCCCACGGGGTCTTAAAAATACGACCCAGCTAGTCAGAGGAAGACAATCAACTCTTTCTTGCACACCAGACTGTTTAGATATGTGGTGCATAACACATGGCTAAAGAATATATCTTCAGTGCTGCATCATGGGAATCCAGCATTCAAACTTGGCGCCTGAAATTTAGCTAAAAGCCGACCTCAGCTCCATATCCCCACAGCCCTGCCATCAGAGTTCTCAAGACTGTGAAAAAAGTTTTCAAATCAAAGTTGTGAAACTGATTTTGTTTGTAAACAATAACAGCTGGAGTTTTATGAAAATGAAAATGCATATGGAATTTGATTGATTTCATTGTTAACAAGATTTTATGAGCAGCTATGATCTTTGAGCTAACCATGCCAGCGTGCTAACATGCTCAGAAAGACCTATGCTTACATGCTAACTTTTACAGATGTGAAGTTTCCTATTTTCATCATCTCGGTTTCATACAGATTCTGGTGTCAGCTAAGACGTGAAAGCTTCGCGTGAACGTGCACACAGATTTTGTAAATATGTCCACAGGGTTCATAAATTGTGCTATGGGATTCTTTATCTGTGCCAACAGATTTGTAGACCATGTGAAATGATTTCAAATTAACTATTCTCTCTCTCATTATTCACATTCCAAAGACAATAATTAAAGTACGAGTCTTTACACATCCATCGCCAGGAAAACAAGAGAGCTATTGCTATAATCACATCTCAGTGTATCCTTGACGCCCGCCAGGACTCCAGGAGCCAGTGCCTTAAGGCAACGGATGCATTTTTGTTGCACAATGATTGCTTTTATTCGATAAGAGGTCATCCCGACAACCCTTGAGTTCAAATAACATCAGCACGGACTGTGTGCATGGTTTACAAATCTATGCACATGAATCCCAGAGCACAGTTGAAACACATGTCTGGGAAAATATTTGTGCTAAAAACAGAGCTCAGGATAATGGGAGTTTTATTAGTATTTATTAAGGATTTGGTTATAGTGTTGAATAGATTAAATATTTTGGCAGTTATTTCTTACAATCCCAAGGGTCACTTGGCAAAAAAAAAAATCAACCCTCTGGTGATGTGTGTCATCATGAAATGATTCAGTTCAGTTCAGTTCTGCTGCTGCAGTGTATTTGGTATCGTGTATTGCATATTTAATCATCTGAGTAAGTGCAAGTTTTGAGGACTCTCACAAGATTAGTCATGTTGTAAACAATCCAAAATTAAAGTACTTCCTGTCCGATCACGTCATCATATTTATGATACAAGGACAAAAAGGTCCCGTTGGCGCTCAACAGCAGCAGATCGGTTCTATTCAGGGACTATTTTGACCCTGTCTGTGAGCCTGTGGAGTGGTGTCAGCCCTGTGTAAGGCTTCCTGTTTATACTCTGATGTCAGGGAACAGGACAGTACAAGCGGAAACATTGATGACAGAACTCTCCTGACCCCACTAAACCTCAACGTTGTGGGCTTTCCCAACTCCACCTGACTGTGTGAGAAACTCAACCCTCTGACAACAGAGATGTCTAGGAGTTCAGAGTATGTCATGGACTTTTTCGTCAGCGTTTGCCTGTCAAAGCGTATGTATTTGTTGTGTAACTCTGTAAACTAACCATGGATGCGGCCTAGATTATTAAACACAAATAGCCATCTTTGTTTCTGAGTGAGTACTTAGTGTGCTGTTGAGTCAGTGTTTCGGAAAGATGAAGCAAAACCAATAGGGAGAGGCAGAGTGCGTTCTTGGAGAATGTTAGACAGGAAATGCCACAGGCACATCTGGAACTCTTACATTCAGGAAGTCTATGCGTGACATCGGAGGCCTTCGGAGTGCTGCCTGCCCACTCAGTAATCAGCCGTTTTGTGTTGGACTGTCACTGCATGAGCAGAAGAGAAAAACTGCTGTGTGTGAACGAGCTGTATCTTAAACGGACCAAGAGTTTTGGGTTTCATACTGAGTTTGGGTTACAGGAGCTTGGGCTTGAGCTCCTTATGTGATATTGTAATTGGATATTAATATATAGTGTCTGTGGTAGTGTTTATGACAGTATTTTTTTTTTTTTAATAAATGCCTTTTACTAACGTGTGTCAACTAATGTCAAAAAGGACGAGCGTTGGCTCGCTGCAGTTCTCTGTTTTTGCCAGCAGATGGTACTGTTATGTAGCTGATCAAAGTGTCTTTGTGGCGGTAAAACGTTTAGTTTCGCATGAGGTCCTGCATGTCACATTATATAATGTTATATACTATACGTAAAATTCAATGCGTTGTGCATTTTTTACGAAGTGCGTGTCTTAGATAAGTCATGCAATGACTTGAATGCATAGTCACAGATATTAAACATAATTTTGTAATTAAAACTTAGCACATTGTTTATATCCCCCTTGCAGTCTTGCATAATTCCTATGAGCGAGCAAGAGGCTGAAGAGGCTGTACGTGTCAGACGTGGCTTTACAATGACTTTGACCCTTCTGTCAGCATTTTTCCCTCTGAGCCGACGGACACGCTGTAAAACACCTGCGGGGCAAAACTTCTAAGTTACCCCTGAGCGCTATCAAGGAGCGCAGACGAGCAAACACCATTTCAGAATAGCAATTTTACCGCTTGACGTAAGAGGTGGGTCTGGTTGTCTTGGCAACCAATTGGCACTGAAGTGTAGAGCGGCTCCGTGGCCCCGCCCCCTGTACAAATACCCCCATGGCTTTGACGTCAATACACGTCAACCAGAGAACATGATGCCTCTTTGCGAGTCAACTCGTGTGCGCTGTGGCTGATAGAGGCACCTCAGGCGGAGATATTGTGGCTCTATTGTATTGGAGAACGTGGCGTGACAGCCCCCGGGAGCAGCAAATGGCCGGCTTCGTATCGCCGCGAGTGTAGCTACGTTGGCGCTGGAGCTGGCAGGGCGACACAGAAATCAACTTTGTCTGTTTTTAATGGACACGCTTCGAGCGGCGGCGGGCGGTTTGTTTCCCTATCGTCTCT
>KV751316.1:5377636-5393606 GCA_001698575.1 Mola mola
CAGTCACAACAGCATGGTCATGGCTGACAGTGCCCAAAAGCCGCTGATCCGGGGTCCCGTCCGAGTGGGCTTCTACGACATCGAGCGCACTTTAGGAAAGGGCAACTTCGCTGTCGTGAAGCTGGCCAGACACCGTATAACCAAGACCGAGGTGAGTGTGTCGCTCAACCAGCTAGCCGGTTTGCTAACTTAGGCTACTGTTCAGCAGAGTTACATAACTCTTGGTCACTAGTTGACACCCCAGATGCTTGGAGGAGACGCCAACATGTCGTCCACATTAGGTGCAAGTAGAAACTTGGGCGAGGTTACAGCCGGGGTCACTCGGCAAAAGGTGTCATGGCGTGTTTGTGAGAGATTTGTGCAGGTAGGGCAGTCATGACTGCACGTTCATCCCCTCCAGCCACCATCACTGCCGGTAAGAGGTCTGAGCACTGGCGCTGCTGGGAAACACACTGTAAACATGCAAGCGCTCTGTCCACACCAGCATCGTACACCTGTGCGCCTGCTGGCAGTGACACAAACAATGCTCCACAGTGTACTAGATCAGGAGTCTGGCCGGTGTAAACATCAACAAAAGCCACAGTATTTGGGGCATACAGCATGGGTCGGGGGTCCCCTTATGCAATCCCAATAATGATGTGATTTAGGGATTTCTTGTGCATGGAGCTCTGTGGGCAGCAGAACGTGCCAGCCAGAGCACTGTAATTGGGCAACAAAGTGTTCTGCACGCATAGATGCAGACAGAAATCCACTGACACTGCTCTGTGGGGGGGTCTGCGCTCAATGTGGAGGGGGCTTGATTTCCCAAACAAGGGGGCATAGATTTGTCCAAGTTTAACTAATAGTGTTTTTGTCAGCTGTCCACAGAGAAGCCTTTCTTGACCAGTACCAGAGAGTGCCACAGCTTTCCATTGTGATGACAGAGACACAGGGGTTTAAGATGAAGAGGGACCAGTGTGTGAGCAGAGACGCTGTGCTGTGTGAGAACCGTGAAGCCGCTCTTGCATACTTTAATGATCATCTCTAGAGCCTCCGACTGTTTGTCATCAAACGTGAGCAATGACACTTGAAAGGCAAACAAAGATGAACATGCCCCCCTCCCCCCTCCACCTGATTCGTTTAATGAATAACTTAGCAAGAAAATGTCTCATGACATGTTAATGTGGTTATTAATGCGTGTGAGGTGGTGCTTTCTGTATTCTGTCCGTGTTCTGCCACCATATAACGCTAACAGCTGTTCACCACACCTGGTGATTTCACTGAGAGGCTGCGCCTCTCCCGCAGCCGGTGTGATATTAAGGTTGAAAGAAAACATGCATTGCTTCCACTCGTTGTCAGGTCACTGTGTGGGTAGAAGTCACTCGGCGTTGGTTGGTACAGAGAGCTGCTGCATCTGCCTGGCTTGTTTGTTAAAGAGGCCAAGGTCAGCCGGATGGGCAGGTTATCAACTTTATGTGATGCCATCTGTCTTGAGCCTTTGCCAAGGAAAAAAGATCCCTATCCCGTAGCACTTGTTAATAAAGGCAGAGTTTACTGACATGTGAAACAGCACATCTGATACATCGGTGTGTGCATATTCCTAGATAGGGGTACCGTTGTGTGCTTAACCTACTTTTTCTACACATGGCCCCGGTGTCTTACTGACCCATTCATCCATTATATGTACATACCGCAGCCTGTGGCTTCGCGTAGTGTTGAGCCATTCCCATGCGGTCCTGTCTGTCAGCCCAGCTTGTCATCTGGTTATCTGTCACGGATCTCAGCCTTGTCCTCTTCTCATTACTTTGTCTCTAAGCAATATTAACCTGTAACTTGCTGTCCTCACATGGCCTTGGGCCATCAGAGTTTGCAGGAAGTCCTACATTGTGTGGTTTATGCGTTTGTACCGTTGCCAGTGTTATTAGGTAGCTCACATTATGGTATCCTTTTAATCACAATACACTAGGCCAGTGATTTCAGGGCTGCTAAGTACAAATGTACTAAAGAGGATTAAAATATTTTAAAAGAAGAAGCGACGCTGTGTGACGTCATGTGCAGTCATGATGACAATCAAAGTTGTCAATCAATGTTGGGTTGTATGCAACCCACCATTCCAGGTGAAATACAGCACGTTGCAGTGCAAATTTCTGGTGTTTACCTGATGACTGAGAAGATGGACGACAAGATGATTTTTGACAATCAGTTACTCAAATTCAACCTTCCTGATGTCACAATTAAATAGCTTTTATTTTCATGCCAACATTCCGAAATGAAAAAAATATCCATGTTACTAATTACAAATTATTTATTTATTTATGCTTTTAAAATAAAGAGACCTATAAATCCCAATGATTAATGAGATGTATATTAGATCATGATCAATCTTGAAGACATTTGCAATTGTAGATGCTGAAAATCTTTAATGCAACATTGAGATTAAATTATGCAAATTGAGTAATTTACTAGCTATTTTTCCAGTCTAGTTATAGTAGTCTGGGCATTTCCAAATTGTACTTTTGATTGTGCACCGTGATTGCAGTTACATAGATTGCGATATAAAGTAATTGCAGAATCATTTTGTGTCGATTAGCCGTTTAAAGGATTAGTTAAACGTTTCAGATCAAATTTTGCCAGGGATTGCAACACAGCACCTCCTTGACCGTCTCTAAATTCAGTTTTGTTTTGAGTAAGTGTGTTCGGGTTTAATCCAACAGTGGTGTGATTGCTGAGAGGAGAACTGGGGTCTTGTGTTGTTTACTCCTCCAGCTTGGCTCACACTCTACATTGCACTGATAAAATGCTGTTTATGTGACAGTCTGAAGGAGGGATGTTGATATTGCCTTGTTACCTGCCGGACATCGTTAATCAAAGCCAAAAGTGTTGAAGTTGTGAACTTGCGATTTAAACATCTATGTGTCATTGTGAGTGCACGTGTAAACACAACGTGGCCTGTGTTTGCCTCTGCTGTACCTGCATGTGATATTTCACATTATTTGTCTCAAATTTTTTCATTGTTTACGAAGATGTCAGCACAAGCTGTAAAGTATTCAGCCCATTTTACCTCTTGAAGAAAATAATATAACTGTTTTATATGAGTGTGAAGAGGTGTGTACTGTTGATCATCAAGTATGATCATGCCGGTATTTGTTATCAAGGAAATCGACCGCTTAAAGTTGTTAATCAGTTAATATTCTATCACTCTGCAGGTGGCCATTAAGATCATCGACAAGACCCAGCTGGATGCTGTGAACCTGGAGAAGATCTACAGGGAAGTTCAGATCATGAAGATGCTGGACCACCCCCACATCATCAAACTCTACCAGGTGAGTCTCCTGCTTTATGCCTGGTCTCTAAAGTAGCATCAACATCTTTCAACATCATCAACGTAGCAAGAACATCTTTTAACGATCTCGCATGCAAGATGTGGACAAAATTGTCCTCATTTCTGGGGCACACTCACACTTGGCCCAGTTGTTCCGTGCCTTTCCTGAGCACCATTGTTCCCCCTCCACACTCCCCCAGCATAGCGTGGTTACTACTCATACATACATCGTCACGTAGAGAGAACATGACTATGACTTAACTAGATTTGAGGCTTATTTGGAGTCTTTTTATTCGGATAAGGCACGCTCAAATTCATGGATTCATCGATTATACAACGCAGCGATTGATTTTTGCAGACAGCAGGAGACGAGGGAGGCGTTCAGTTATATTGTCATATCTATGTTGTGTACGCATGCAACCGTGCCATGCTGAAGTACATCTTTTACAACCGTTCCAACACCAAAGAAGCGTTCTTAAGCAAAGTATGGAGCGCTCACGCTACTCAAACAATCCGGACTTTCTGAGTCAAGCGTGCATGGGCAGGATACGGATGGTCAAGTGTGAGTGTTTATTTCCTCTCTCAGCTTTCTCTGATTTAAACTACAGCACGTTATGATTTTATCTGGAATCCTGTGGGGTTTTTTTAATGTTTTATCAATTCTTGCAGATCTGTGTGAAGTTAATTTTTTTTTGTTTTTCGTCCTTTATAACTAGTATCTCTTGACACAACTGTGTCAAGAGATTTACTTCTGTTTTGCATGCTTGGTCCCTTTGCTTTGTCCCATCACAACTCCATGCAGTCTGTTGCTGTCATTGTAGCAATGAAGAATGACCCCATGAAACATTCGGCTTGCCCTGCTCAGCATCTCACGCATGCATTATCGAAGTTTCTCAGTTCACACAGCCTTATTTGCACCTCATCTGTTTGTTGTTTAGTGTACACAGCTTCAGTCTAAGGTCCTGAGTTCAGATTCCTGAAAGATAATCTAGTTTGATGTTAGCGAGGCCATTCTTAATTTAATAATTAATTTTAGGCAGTCTCCCCAAAATAAATCCTAAAAGATTAACAGGCTATTTCAGAATTAAAACAGACATTTTCACGTTAACAATCAGTATCTCATGCTTGTCCAAATGACATAATAGTAGAAAACGTGGCTCATATTTTGTGGTCTCTAACAATTGTGGAGTAAGCAATGCAAAAGAATAAAAGCAATATCAGAGAAACCCCTGAATCTAAGACTTATGATTACCCTTGCATTGTTTAAAGAATTGTCCCTTATTCCTTCTGAAAGGCAAAACATTTTCTGCTGGAATGAAGGGAGGAGAGTTGTGGACATAGTTCTTCTGTCATTAATGTTTATATTTAGTACAACAATAATTCTTAAATTCGTTGATAAATGGTGTAATTAAAATGAATCAAGATTAACACAGGTTTGTGCCTCAGATTTTTTTTCTAAAATTCCTCTCAAGTTTGTTACAGTCCAAGTCTAGCATCCCCCTCAGTCTGAGCCCCATGTAACACCTGTAGAGGGAGCCCAGAATTAGCCATGCTTCTGGCTAATTTGTAAACCAATCAGTTTTCCGGGGCAGAATCCATTGCTGCTTCTTGTTGACGTCCTCTTCATGTTCTTAAGCGGTCATGATTGTTGAAGCGCACAACCAATCCAGGCCATTTTCTAATGCATTAGCAAACAACTGCTACTTAGCAGAACCCACCACCACTGTGTAGTTATGAGAGAGATGAGAACATAGTTAATGACTGACCGACACCCAGTAATCTGTACTCTCTGTGTCACGGTCCTACGATCACACAGCTAATAATGAAGTCTGAGCTTGTTCTTACTCGTGTAGGCCTTTTTTCATGTTTTGTTCACAGTAGAATTAATGATGGCGATATTCCTTTTAACTCCTTCAGCTTCAGAGTTAATTGTGACACCTCAGCCTTGATCCAATTCGTCCCCCCCGGAATAGGTGACGTATTTCTGAACAGAGGTCAAATGTTGAAGGTGACCTTGCATAACTGTGTTGACTTTTAAATGCAAAATCTCAGGAATAGTTTGAGGATGAAGTAACTTTGACCTCAGTTATAAACAGGATATCTTTGAAATATTTTGTCCAAGTTTGGCACCAATATTTTCCTGGAATCAAGGATGTACAGATTAGATTTTGGTAGTCAGCTTCATTGTTACATCATTATTCATCAATATTAAACACCACGTATAGGAATATAGGAAGAATTTGAGTACTGCCCCTCATTGAATTTGCAGATATTTAGCAAGGAGTATACAGAGTATTGTTGCACCACATCACACAACCCTCACTCACTGGACAGACATAAATGGAAATTTTAACTTGAGTGGTTCACTGAGGCATGTAACAGTGAGGCACTAATTCTAGTTTGAAATGCAATTCCAATGTAATCTTAACAGATCCGTCTCGGTCTGGTTGCTCTTGCCGCTTAAATCAGATTTTTCCTTTTGCTTCATTTGCAACATGACAAACTTAAAGAACTCAAAATGTCTGTAGTGGAAAAAGCCTATTTTGTCTGTTTCACAGAACAACATTGCTTTTTCCAAACTGTAATAATGTCCGTTACTGTTCATTTATTGCACTATTGATATTACTATTGAATGAATAGGGTATTATCAGTAGTATGATATGTGCTTAAATAAAAGAAAATTGACTACAGAGAAACATTGATGCAATAAAAAACTGAAAATTAATTTTGAGTGAATTGAAGTTTGTGATCAAACTGGAGTTTAGGGATTGGCATTATTTAAGAACCACTGAACTGGAAAGGAAACCTGGTCGACATGATGTCCACTGTCTGGCACAGAATTGGCCAACCAACTGTAAATCGGCAATTTTTGTCATTTAGTTGTATTACATAAGCCTTTCATTATATTAGTCAGTTTACGCAAAGTAAATGAGTGTTCATTATTGTTACACAACCAAATGCCTCCGTTCCGGATTTCTGCTGTTATTTCGGTGTGTATCATTATTTCTAGTGCCCCATCCATTCAATCAAGTCACGTCATTGAGCGATTTCCTTTCCTGTCCCATAAATGAGGGAAGCCCAAATCTAATAATAACACGCGCAAGACAACCAAATTGTTGACCCTCACTTTAGTTAGTCGTGTGTTATTTAGCTCCTTACTCGATTGTCCTCGGTCTACCATCATTTTCTGTTTTACATCTGACCATCATCCTTCCCGCTTTTCCTCAGCCTCTAGACTGCCAAGAGTCTTTCTGCAAGCGTAGAGAATTACACTGGATATTGTTTTCAAAATGACGAAATAAAGTACTTCATTTTAGGTCAGCCACTGATGGTTATTTTCATTATTAATCTGATGATTGTTTTTATGAATACCTGATCAATCCTTCAGTCCGAAAAATATCAAGAAAGTGTGAGAAAATTCTAATCACAATACCCTAAAGTGACATCCTCAAATTTCTTCTTTTGTACCCCCAACAAAACCCAAAACCTCTTAATTGACATCATACATAACAAAAGCATTTTGAAATTTTAATTGGAAAATGGCTAAATATGTTAATAAATTATCAATAATTGATCAGTAATCAATTGTTGGCAACTAATTTCCTTTCTTCCATCCAATGGTGGCAGCTCTGCTTTATTTTAATGTAGGGCTGGAAGGTATAGCTGGAAAACTTGTGAGTAGTAATTTTTCATTTCAAACTATAATAAATAATTATGTTTAAATGTATAAATGATTTATATTTGTAGTGAAAGGTTAAAACAAGCTAGACTAAACAGTAGAGTGTTCTTTCCCTCTTGTGAAACACTCTTTAACCCCTAGTTTCGTCCAAGAACTTGTCAAAATCAAAAACAAATAGTGTTTGTGTGGTTAGTCTGATTGGTTTCTAACACTGACTGGTCTGTGGGATAATCAGTAATGTTGCACTGTCTGACTCCATGGAATTTTACCTATGAATCCTCCACTGGTATTAGTTTATTCATGTCATGAAATTGGTTCAGTTTATTTTCCACATAGTAGTTTTTTACAGTGATGAGACTACTAGGCATGCAGCTGGAAATAGTTTATACAATGTACTTTATACCTCGTATTTGTGTATTTATATATATTTGTTTATACTCGTGTGAATATACAACTTATAAAACATAAATCAAAACAGAATGCCACAATTTCTTCACAAAATATGTACCAACTTTGGTTTTAAGTGTTCCCAGGCCTGACTGAGCCTTTCAAGGTGTCTTTTGCACCGAATCATTATACCATTATCTGTCACCAATGAACATGTTACTTGAATTGTGTGTTAGCATGTGTTTTACAAAATCTAATAAAGGTGTTTAGGTATTTAAAACCTTAAATGTCACGCACAGCATCTTGATTTTTTTTGGAATTTGGGCTATATTATGTTATGATTATTGGAAGTATATCAAGGCTGTTATTGTTAAGCACCTGCAGGCATTTGAAGTAGTGTTAAAAGTGTAGCTGCAGGGCCCACTGTAGGATGGTCTGTAACATAGTTTTAATATCCTGTTGAATTGATTTCAGACAAAAATGTGAGACATCTCAAATTTTAACGTGGCCCTGTAACTGGGGCTATGTGTCAAACATTGAAAAAGCATTTTTTTGTATTGACAGCTGTCATTTATTGAAATCTGGATTTCATTTATTAAAACAACATATTTTTCTCTTTTGTTGATAGGACATTCAGTGATTGTTGTTGAGTGTTGTTTTAAAAAGGAATTTATTACATAATTTTGGAAAAACATGTGCAGCTGCTTCAGTTTAAACAACACATCAATTGAGGTCACTTTGGTTTCTTTTGTTAAGTGGAATAGTGTTTTGTATAAAAACTTGCTTCTGTTTCTGAAAGTAGGGGTCTCAATAATAATTAATAATAATTAGTAATGGAAATGCATAACATCCACTTGCAAAGTAAGTGCATGAACCTGACACTGGTACATCATATTGATGTTATTTAATGTATGTTGTCATCTTTTACCAAATGAAAAAATTAAAATTAATTAAAGGGTGGTAGCAGTACAAGTATAGAAAAATGTCAGCCACCCAGTACTACTGACAAGATTGTTTTAAAATTTAAAGTCCTGCCAGCTTTTTGCCCTGTGACCTTCCCAGACGAAGATGACTAATACATTCATGATGGTCAACGCATGTAGCTAGTTAGCATGTAGCTGCTGCATTCCATCACAGCAGCAACAACAAACATTAGAAGCATTTTCACCACCAACTCACAACAGAGCTCTCCTATGGGGGATATTTTTTCTTCTCAAACACAGGTGTAACTAATAACATTGCCATGGCTGCCAGGGCCCTGCTGTTGTACATGCTGGTTTACTGGCACACCTAAATGAAACAGAGCCCCCATAAATACTGCTAGATATATCTGCACTGTTTCGAGTCAGAATGTCCACTGTCAGATGGGTTTATTTCCCAGATTAGATGCTGTATTGGCACATAATGCTGCTCCTTTTGATTTAATGATGCTGCCTGAAAATAGGCTTAATTCATCAATTAGTTTTATTCTAGGTCTGCAATACAGAGAAAATAAAATGTTATTTTGTTTATACAAGTAAGGCCAACCAAAAAAAACAAAAAATGGCTTTCATTTGCTAAATTCATGAATTGGTCAGTGTAACAGATGGAAAATTGATCGTAAACAATGAGCGTGGGATTTCTCGCGTGAATGTCTGGCTCGCTGTGTCTGATTCATCCTCCCCCAACATTTAATTCTAACCATCCACTGAGTGTTGCTGCTTCTAAATCGGTTCTTCTCTTACACAACACAAGCACCATTCAGATACACTCGGTAACACCAACCGTCCACCTCCATACTCTTACATGGATGCCATATTTAGGGCCTGTACCATTCATGCATTTTTGTTTTGTTCTTGACTTTGTGGATGCCAGACACTTGTTGAGAAAGCAATGTGAGCAGTTGTGTAATGTTTTGGTCACCTCTATCTGATCTCTTTTTCCCTATCCTAATTCTCTCTTGTTGCAGAACACTGATGGATTATCTGATTTTTCCTGTTGTTGATGAGTGGTCTTCCGTGTGTATTCACTCTCCCACTCTTTTTCTCCCCACTCTCAGGTGATGGAGACAAAGAACATGCTTTACTTAGTCACGGAGTATGCCAAGAATGGGGAAATCTTTGGTGAGTGACTCAATGAAACCCGAGTATCTTAAAGGCATTGTCCCACCCAGCTGATTCACATCCTCCCTACTTCAGTTGCACAAAATAAATCAATTGTGTTGCATCAGTAAGGTTTTTGAAAAACAAGGAACTATCAAAGTGTTGTTGAGTTTACCTAATCTCAAAGGTCATATGATTGATGGATACGTGAGCGCAATGACCTGATATGGCCTTTGTCTGTGGCTTAAAATTGCCGTCCTAAATGTGCTGACATTGTTTTCTTGTCGCATAAAATGACATCACTGCCTGCCTTTGAAGGCCGTCCACAGGGACCAGCAAAGAGAGACAGAGACTGTCAAATGTGCTGCATAAGCTCTGCTCACTGGTTTACTACTCAGATGTTGTGCATGACATCAAAATTACTTTCTGCATGTCTGTTACATAGCATTTAGATTAAATTCAAACTACTCTGTTATACTTTGCATATAACCTAATCTGTTGGGGTGTTTGCAAATGGAGCTTATCTACAAACAGGAGCATTAAGAAGTCTTTCCAGCCACCAGCGTAGTTTAGTTTGCCTTTTCTGCACTATACCAACAGCGTTTCAACCGATAACACAAGTGAAGCATGTGACAGAAGAGGTCAATAAACTGCTGGCTTTTACAGTGCACAGTGCACACAAAGACAAAGCAAAGGAAAACATGGCACAATATAAACAGGGCAATCCTGCACCAATCAGCTGATTTATGAATTTTTCTAAAAGACAAAAAACAAAAAAAGTCAAGATAATTAATCAAGCTTTGTTTTTTATTCTTTATTCAAGAAAATACAAGGATACAAATAAGAAAAAAAAATTAAAATTTAGGACTGAAACGCCCAAACTAACACCTTATTTATTGATCTGCCTATTTTCTCCATTAATCATCTGTTCTTCAGCATCACGAGTGCTTTGTCGAGTTAACACTTTAGAGAAACACTTTACCATGAGAGCGGACAGAAAATCAGCAGATGATCACATTTGAGATGCTGGAACAAGATTAATATTCATATAATTTCACAAATGCTTCATTTGACCAACCCAAAAGTGAAATATTTTCAGTTTGCATTATAGAAGACAAAGGAAAACATTAAATAATAATTACATTCAAAAACCTGATACTCTTTTGCCTTTTTGTTAAATGATCAATTAATTATTAAAAGTTTGTCCACATTTTATTCTCTTCATTCATTAATGTATCAATCCAAGTAAATGGTTCAGCTATGTTAAGACTCTCTTTTTGAGGTGAGATAAAGTGTTAAATAAGATAAAATAATGCTAGCTTTTCTTCTAATTTTAAGAGATTCTAAAATCATAACAGTATGAACAGTAAACAGGCATTAGTCTTAATAAAAGCCAAAGAGATGTTGCATAAACAAATAACGTAGGATTCATGCTAAGGTCAGAATGATTTTTAACTCATATTTAAAGAGCCCACATGTTTCGAATGGTAAATGGTAGAAGCATATCCCAGAGAAAATAACACATTTTTGAAGCTGATGAAAAAGATACTCCATCACTATAAATAACTTTTGTTATTTGCTAGGTTTTATTTGGAGACAAATGCGACCACATTTTTGCCTTATAGGAATTTAAGAAATGACTAAGTGGACAGTCTGAACTCACAATGCACAAAAATGAGTTTTGCAGTAGAAAAGGTTAACACACAATCCTGTAGAGTGAAATACAAAAAAAGACCTGGGCAGGACAGAGAAGTCAGAAGAACATGGTAAGAAGTACATAAACATCAGAAAATGCTCTACTACTACTTTACAGCTTTAATTTTTTACTGATTTTGATATCGATGTGTCCTTTTAAATGATTGAATTAGTGTACCAAATATATATGTATCAGAAAATGTATAATATTACAATGGCAAAAGAGACATACTGTGGTCTGATGAAAAAGTGTGCTTGTTTGTTAAAGATTGTGTTGCATTTTGGGGATCAAACTCACTTTCAGCACAGCTTAAGTTTGTCTAATCTCAATCTAGTACTATGAACATTAGTAAAAAGAATTAGGTTTCTTTCACGGTTTTGAATTAGTTGCATGAATTGTATTACAAAATAAAAAATATTGTCGATCTTTGCAAACTGTAATTAGATTATGATCCGCCTCGACTGTCAGACATTCCAGTTCAACTAAGAGTATTATTTTAACGATAGTCTACTTTAAACTATGGTAAATGACATTGCGTTAGTTTATGTAATTCTGAGGCCAGTGTTTCCTTTGTGATGTTGACTCAGCAGCCGCAGCAACTCCTGCTCCTGCTCCTGTGACCAAGAGAGTGCTGGAAGCAGATATGACAAATGAATGAGACAAGGGGCTGGTACAGAGTTGTACTGAGATAAAACAGAAATGCTCTTCTGTATCAGCATGCATGTAACAGCAACAGCAGCTTACTATGGTTACCCCAAACATCAGCTTTTTTTATTCTGTGTAGTGACAGCAGTATTACAGCCCCGTCTCATTGTGGAAAATATCCTTATTTGCTTTCTTGCAGAGGATTAGATGAAAAGATCAACGCCAGCCTTTATTTGTCTGTAAATATGAAGCTGTATCCAGTAAATGGTAGGTTATCTTAGCTTGGCATAAAGACTAGAAGTGAAGGAAAAGAACTTACAGAGGGAAATCAAAATCAAGCGTTGTCTCTTTTTCACCAAATTTGATAAATCTGTTACTTGTTGAACAGAGCCATGTTAGTTCTTTCCTCAATTTCCAGTGTCTGTGCTAAGCTAAGCTAACTGTTGTCAAGAAAGTGGCTGACCGAAAGGTCAAACTATTCCTTTCCTAGATTCATCAGCCTTGTTTCTCGCAATTCATAGATTTCGCTCATGGATCATCATCGGAAAGAGTATTACAAAACCTTTGTGTCCTGATTACTCAGACCCATATGCCCTGATTGCACAATGTAACATAGTTATGTAAGACATTCATATGTCATCAGCTGCAGGAATAGCAGTGTTGACGCAACCAGGCAGACCCTGACTGGTAGCTGCAGCAATAGACTAATATTACAGTATTCAATCTCACAAAATTGAACTATCATTTTTGATTTCCACACACACTTTCTAGAAATGAATCAAGTCATTATGTCATGATAAACTCAGACAAATGCATAAGCTGCCAAGCCCCATTTCCAGCCTCATCCTCCATCATTCTCCAGAAGGCTGCCTCCACTTTTGTGACATGATGATAAATTTCAATGGTTTGCAAAGAGCAGAAAATATGAAGTTGTTGTGAATGCTTAGCAGCCTACCCTGTTGCAGTGATTCAGTGAGACAATAGATGAGCCTCATCAGTCTCTCATCAGACCAAACTGTAGATAGCATCCTGGAGGAGCAGGAGGCATGTGTGTGTGCATCTGTGTCTGTGTTTGTGCGTGTGCTTGAGCGTGTGCATGAGCGTGCGTATATGCAAGCATGTCTGGAGCCTTAAAGACAAAGAAGCACAACCGAGTTTGGCAGAAGGCGACGTAGGGTGATGAGTTATTCTGGCGATGGGGTGGTTTGGGGACTGTAATGGGCTCAGCAGAGGCATCTATGCCAGCTTGTCTATCTGTCAGTCAGTCAATCTGCAGCTCCTCAGTCTGCCTGAAAACTGCAGGATGGATCAAAACCTGGAAATTGGGTCAGCCACAAATAAATAAGAGTTGCAGAGAGCAGAGGCATGATGGGAGCAGAGGCATGATGGGAGCAGAGGCAGGATGGGGAGAAGAGGCAGACACGAACAGAGGCAAGAGCAGGGGACATCCATTTGAATTTGGAAGGTGGTTTGGAAATGTAGGGCATGCATATTTAAGAAAGCACTGCAGGAGAGAAGGGAGTATAATAGCTTGCAGTGAGTAGAATCACTCATGCAGATCTATTGTCTGACTGAAGGAGAGGGAATGAGATGGGTAGACTTTTAACTTCAACTAAATAACTAGCTTCTTTTCTTTCTAATGCACATTCTTATGTCAATGTCTATTTTACCATTAAACATTTTTTCATATTTATTTGGTCAGCCTACTACAGATCTGTCAGCAGCCAGGGTGTGGCAGCTTTGACTCTCATGACCAGAAGAGAGAAAAAACATCACTAAATGGAAGAATGGGTTGTTTGTTACCAAATAACTTGAATGTCACATTTCTGTAAGAAGTGTTAACTAAACATTAATATGCTCTTAGTCATACATTGCAAAATTATAATGACAGTATGGTATGAAGGCATTTACTACTAATGATAATTAGTAGTAAATGCCTTAGTAGTATTATAGTCAATACTAATGATTCCTGTAGATACTATTAATATCTGCCTTTCATTTGACAGTGGCGGTTTTCCTCCTTTGATTTCAACAAACAGTATTTTTAGTTGAGTGACAAGCAGCACCTTACCTGACAGCTTTCAAGGATCTACTTGCAGATGGATACGTTACAAATTGCAAAATGTTGTGCCTAGAAAAATTGACATGTTTTGTTTTCTATATGTTGAGCTATGTTAATTTGTGTTGATCCGCTTCAGTAATTGCAGACATTTGGAAACAGTGTACTGTTTAAATAAATTAGAACATGTATGGGGCATTTTTTCCAGATGCATGCAGTATAAACTAAGCATAACTTGCAAGCAGGTATCACTGTCTTTAGAGGTCATTGGGAACATGCTATTTTAGTATTTCTGTTGGAGTAAATGTTGCATTTACTCCATAGTGTACCAATCAATAAACAAAGGAAAATTAAACTTCCTTATTGAAAAGCTAAAATATCCTGAGAATGTAGCTTGATATATAGCATTAATTACCCACCCACATCCACTGTTTTTAATTGGCAGCCACAGCCGGATTATTTTGTGGCACATCTAAAACACCTATTGGGTTCAGACCTATTGTGTCTAAAAAATCTGATCTGTCTTCGTAATCATATCAAGATGCAACTGTTCATCCACGCCAAACAGACCACTAATGGATAGAAAACATTTTTTTACACCATGGATTACGTTTGGAATGACAATTATTATTATACTTAGCAGCATGTACTGTATTTGCTATTCATTCCAATGGGAATATCAAAGTGTAATTGAGTCTAATGATGAACTGGCGACTTGTCCAGGGTGTATCCCACCTTCGCCCGGATGGATGGATGGATGGATTTATTTATGTAATCTAAACTGGCACTAAAATCTTCTGTTGTTTGTTTTGGCTGCAAGTGACGTTTTGATACCAGTTCTGAGTATTAAGTGGGATATCTTACAAAGGGATTTTCTGACATGACAAATTACAGAGGCTCAATTTGCATGTCTGTCAGGGCGAGTGTCCCATGCAAGCATGGCAGTGATATGAGATACCTCACACCTCATTTTTAATTACAGTACAAGTAGATGTGTGGCTGTGAAGTTGAGTTGAGTTATCCTTTTCACAGACCGACAAGCGTTGGTAAAAGCATAAACATCCTAAACAGATAGTGAGAAATAATTTTACCTTTGCACATTGGCATAATCTAACTGAATGGAACATATCATTTCAGAAAAACAAAACAACATGTTGAAAGCTAGACCAAATATGCATGTAAAAGGGCTGAATGTAGTGGATGCGATTAGCAATGGTTGTCACTGGCCCATTAAATTCAAAACTCTGTTTGAAGTAAGTTGGCAGTACAAACAAAGGCAGTCACTGGTTGAATGGACAATGACGGGTGACAGGAAAATATTTGCATATGCCCAACCCTTCCCTAACTAGAAAAAAATCACCTATGAGTTTAAATAAATAGATTATTGTAAGTGTTGAAGAAAATGATGTGCTTTCGTATTTAAGGCAGAACAATTAGGATTTATGTTTATTTGAATAGCTTGTCCTTGGAAGTTTACAATGGATGAAAAATGACAACCAGTAGCTGCAACTGATCTTGGATGGGTTCTGGCTTGGATAAAAGGGCAGTGCTCAGCTCCAGCTGGCTCCGGCCCGGTTTAACCCCTGAGGGTGCCAGTATTAAATCTTCATGCACCAACATCGATCAACACCCACATAGACGACACTTTATTGTGGCTGCTATATTTGAGTGGTTTGGGTATCAGTTACTGATATGTGTTTGTGTCATTTCCTTTATACACACACACTCCTCGTCTGCCCCTTGGTGTAATCTGAGTTACAGCCAGAGGTCTATCCAACAAGTTGGTTTGTACCCATGGTGTTTGTCCCCTCCAAATCTGAGCAGCTGTTAAGAGACTTAGCTCTTTGCCCAGCTCTCAGCAAAAGTGGAACACAGTGGCTGTTGAGCTGTTCGTTAATACCCCCATGATTCATACTTCTTCTGTTCTCTTTCCCAGAATGCATTTCTGTATTCCTCACTGTGCTGAGTGTCTTGCCCGTGCCAGTAGATTACTCATCCTTCCACTGGGTCAACATACCACCTTGTGTGTGTGTGTGTGTGTGTGTGTGTGTGTGTGTGTGTGTGTGTGTGTGTGTGTGTGTGTGTGTGTGTGTGTGTGTGTGTGTGTGTGTGTGTGTGTGTG
>KV751316.1:5393672-5410465 GCA_001698575.1 Mola mola
GGTTGTTTGTGTGTGTGTGTGTGTGTGTGTGTGTGTGTGTGTTGATTGGTCAGTCAGTAATGACTTGTTTTTCACATGCTACCACAGAAAAAGCAGAAACAACAGCCTTTTATACAGAATAAAGATTAGTTGTGGGGTTAATGTTTTATTTTTTTCCTTTTTGGTCTTGTAAAGATTAAAACCTTTGAGCAAGATTGTTTTGAGAGCTGAAAACAGTTGTTATCAAGTGGTTGATTGACAGATAATTCATCCAACAACAGTTATGCTTTAGAGCTAAAATGCCATGAATTTACAGGTTCTTGCTGTTCTCAATTCATAAAAGTTAGTCCTCTATAATCATAAACTAAATCTCTTTCAGTTATTACTGTTTGTTTCTAATAGGGAATAATAATATTGCCAACTTGAAAAAGCAGGGAATTGTTGTATATTTTTTAACATGACAATAAAAACATTTAGTAAAACAAATACTCAATGAAACAAACGTTTAAAATTATACCCTTAGTGTGGATTTTTTTTTTTCATTTAAGCGAATTTGGGTTCAAGCCCTCTTCAAAGGAGTCCTCGGTGGTTGACTAGATCAGACTGGTGTTACAGAGTAGGTCAATGTAACCACAGTGATAGTGTGGCTACATCAGCTACGAAGTATGTAACCAATAGTTGGCAGGTGTACTGAGGTAAGAAAATGTGCAGGATTTCTCTTTTGTTTTTTGTTTTATTCTCATAAAACAACCTCACTCACCTTTTGTTTATACAAATATTTGCAACAATAACCCCATGAATTCCTTCAGGAAAATTATTACCGTTTTAAACAAGTAAATTGATAGGAAAGAATGAAATGGCTTCAGACCAAACACTTTGGTCAGACAAAGTTCGATGTGTTCAAGCAATGCTAAAAGTCAACTAATGAGATAAATTTGCATAGCTTCTTACCATTTGACCATTCAACAATTTAGTTAAAGCATACTGGTCTTGATAAGAGTCTTGCTCTGAGATTTGATCTGAGAACAGTTTTTACTACAGAGGTCTTAAGACTTCTACGATACATTCCCCTCCCCGGTGTGTTTTTTGATTTGCAGTGTTGCATGAAAGCTGGCCTGGTCACTGAATGGCCCCTTCTGTGGAATTTGCTAGTCACTGTCTAATCAGGTTTTCTTACACTGTCAATTGTTGGCTATTTGTCAACCAGGCTGTTGAAAATGGAACATTGCGTACAGCTTTTATCCTTTAATCATTTTTACTGTTCAAGTCTGTCGCAACTCACCACTGACTGTTTAGTCAACTCTAGTATGTTAAGAAGAAGACAACACGATGCATACTGCTGGTGTCGAGATGTGTGTTGCTATACTCTAAATATTTCAGGTTCATGTGATGGTGAAATTTTTCTGACGTAAATGAACCTTGAAATATGCTTAGTCTGTATATCTTGATAGAGGCCCACTTTTGAAATTCTGTCAATGAGCTTCTTTTAAAGAAATGGGTGTTACACACCAACAAAATCTCAGCAGTGTAACTTCTTAGAGAAAGATACAAAATATTTCTATGCCAATAACAGACAAAAGTTGTTTTATTGTCTTGAGCAAATTAAGTCCCTGTCTTCTTTGTGATTACACAAATGCATTTTTTTTAAGATTGACCTTGTGGATTTATGCATTTATTATATTTGCACACTGCGTTTATTCATGTGAAGTTAGTGTTGGCTTGGTTTATTGGGGTTGTTGTGCAAGAGCTAACAGAGTGTCCTATCTTGTTTGCCACAGAGTGTGAATTAAAGAGTTTGCAAGCTATCTGGACAGAGTGGTGTGAAGAGGAGCCCTGCTGATAGCAAGAAACACCACACTCCCCACAGTTCATGGCAGTGCAAAAAAATCATGCATCCTGTAAATTATCCTGTGAAGCTGACTCTGTAGAAACTAGTGAAAGCTTGAAGTGAGCAGTTAGAGCAACAGTAAGTGTAGTTAAAGGCAGACATTGAGGAAAAGGTCACGGCTTGAAGAACATAGGAAGCAAAATTTATAACTTTGGACCCCCAGAGATGGCACTAAACTTTGGTTTCATGCATCTCTCTAAACAACCACAAACTCATTCTGTCTTACTCAGTAAGCAGATTAATCAAATGTTTTTTGTTGCTCTTTAGGTAAGAACCCAGATTCATGTTTATATTGTTATCCTGATTTTTCACACTAACTGTAAAGTGAGTTTTTGTGTGTGTGCAGGGCACCTCCTAACCCTCTGACTCAGTCCCACCCTTGCCCAACTTGCACTAATGTGCACATTACATAGCAAAATAAACATTTCTCAGAAATCTCATCCTTCTCTTTCCTCCTCTAGTTATGACCGTGAAATGCATTCTCCACTGTCAGCTCACACATTTAAACGCGGAGTTAGAGCAAAAAATTGTGTACAATATATGTACCGCTGAGTCACGTTTAAAGGCAGGCGGTAATGTTGACCAGCTGTAAACTTTAATAGCATTAGGCTTGCACCTTATCAACGGTAAATCAACTACCAACACCTGGTGGAATGAAAACTTTCATGTTCTTTACAGCTGCACAAAGCCATGCAGTGGAGTCAAGGTGTTATAAAAACCGTTTATGGACAAATATTATCTGCTTGTAATTTACATGACTCATCACTATACTTCACTGTCTTGCTGCAGACTACCTGGCGAAACACGGTCGCCTGAATGAGCTCGAGGCCAGGAGGAAGTTCTGGCAAATCCTGTCGGCAGTGGAGTATTGTCACAATCGCAACATTGTCCACCGGGACCTGAAGGCAGAGAATCTGCTACTGGATGGACACATGAACATCAAGATCGCAGGTACTGTAACAACCTAGTGCAGCAGGACCAATCATCTCATTCATGAATGAAAATACAGGACGTCTGCTTGGCATTGTTTTAACACTTAATTCCATCACCTGCCCTGATATTAGAGCCGATGTAGTTGAGAAATGTCTGAAGTACTTACGCCAGCTGTTTGCGCAGTGTTGAAAAGTTGTCGGAGGTTACTTGCAAAATAGCGGTTGGCTGTAAGATGCTGCAGCAGTCATTGTTAAAATCTTAGCAAGCACCTAAAAGGCTTTTGCCACGATTTATGAAAAATGATCAGAGGAGATCAGATTTGCCTCCCTAGTGACCCCTAGCTTTAGCTTAGTACTTAAATCTCTGCCTATGAGTCACTTCGTCTCTGTCCATTATCTTTAACGTCACTTCCTAAAACCAAAGATTTCTAGTACAAGCTTAAGTGTGACTATTCTTGCCTTGTAAGACTCTAGACTGGAGAAGTGTGTGAAGGTGGCTGGAGGGGACATTTTGATTTTAAATGTAGGAAGAGGAGGAGCAGGTATTGATGAGGATTGGTGACTGTGATGTGATGGATGACAGAGTCAAGGAAGAATGATAACGAGTGTTAGGCCACAGGGCCACAGCATGGACAGTGCACTAAAGAAGGCAAAGATTTATCTGAGGCTTTATTCTGAGAAACTGATACTAACATCCATCTAATATGAGCTGAGTACATGAGGGAAGCTAAAAATACAAGTGTGAAAGGATACCAGACACTTTGAGCTCACTTATCACCAAGAAGACGGAAAGTGGCCTCTGGTCCTTATAAGACTTGGTGGATTTAATAGAACAAAATCATTGTTTATTGATCTGATAAATGTCACCGAAAATGATCACCCCACTTAAACGATCATACAAGTTCTGGCCAGTGTTCAGTAGCTAGATATTGAAGATCAAATCGGAGGACAAATTAAACCAAACTAAAGCAAACTGAGTTTCACTTCTCGGATAATCCTGTCCACTGTTTCTCAGAAAGGAAATGTTATTCCCCCATTGGTAATTTTCACAACCAGATGGCAGATTGGATTTGAAGCAGGAAAACAATGAACAGAACATTACCTGTCTTGTGATTATAACCCTCTCTGGGGAGGACATCCGCAGCAAGGTACATTCTGCACTGCTCTTATTCACAACATGCTCAGAAAGGTTTGGTAAATGAAGTTAAGACAGGCATACATGTTTGAATTGTACTGTATGTTAAAACAAGAGTTGCATTTATTATGTTGGTGTCAGTTCAGATCATCCAAAAGGTAAAAAAGCTGTGAATGTTTTGCCTTCAATCAAAGCTGCTCGCAGCTATTGAAGGCATCTTCTGTATCTTTACATGCATATTTTAAAAGGCTAATAATTTACTTAGTTCAGTCTCACTGAAAAATGTTGTGTGTATCCCAGAGATTGTTAATGTGATGAATGCATTTCCTCTGTTTGTCTTCAATGTTTGTAACTTACACTATTACACATCAGTGTTTTAAAGCAAACAGTCAGCCTTCTCTCCTTCCTTTGTTGGTGCATTGCTTTATATCTTGGCACATATCGTATATCAGTGGTGATATACTGAGACAGGGCAGTACTAAAGTAATACACAGATCCCCACAAGGTAGATAAGAAAAAAGTGGAGAATGACATCCAAGAGATTTGAAAAAGCTACAAAGAGATATTTTTTTTCATCAAAACAAATCGAAATATGTAATTTTACCAAACAGATATGTGTTTTTAAGAGTTTGAACTATGGCTGGAGCAGGAATTTAATCATTATTCTTTTTCAGAATTTATACAATATTTATGATAAAACTTATACTGTACTGAATGTCTAGATCTCCTGTGCTGCTCGGTTGAAGATGTGTGTGATGGATTTATTTTTTTGAATTCGCAGTGTCTTTGCAGCGTTGTTGCAAGTATTGTACATCCACCACAAGCTCAGTTATTTTGTTGATAGTCATTTCAGGTGATTGTCGTTGCAACATGTAACCAAGTTTCTATCAGCCACTATACACATACGAGTCTGAACAGATGATTAACTTTTGAGCTTTCTAGGTCAAGGTCATGGAAAAGTCAAAAACATTTTTTAGACATTCATGACAGGAATTGACATACATAGATCTAACTGGTGTAATTTTGTAACTAATCTATAATGATTCGTTCATTTTCCACTTGATACATCCACTGTCCTAAACCTGACTAATGCTGGAAAGACCCACTCTAATGAAAATCACATTTTTGACCCTGTTAACATGCCCATGTGGTGTTTTTATGTCCTTGTGACTGAGGATTTTTGCCTTCATATTGCAATCAAAACCAATTCAGACAGTCTTCTGTGTATAAAACCTAAGGAGCCAATCCTGACATCTTGTGGGAGTAGGGCTTAACGTTGTTGCACTTAAATTCAGTTATTTTTCATACAGAGGATTTCCTTATTTCCTTAAAACAAATGTGGTATCAGCTATTGGTCAAATCAAATTGTTATTTTAAATATTAGTATTGGCCCAGAATTTCTATCTCGTGCATCCTTAGAAATTGTCTTCCTGCTTTAATGCAATTCCAGTTTTGCTCATGTTCATACAGAAAACAGTCAGTTTTCGCTTTGCATTTCCCAGGTGAGTTTTATGTGGTGTGATGGTGTGTTTACTCACCACAATCAGAAATGATTGTACATTATACAATAGCCAGTGAAGTGTATCATCTCTGAATAAGTGTACGTCTGCATTTGTATTCATTTCAGGGTGTCACTGAACTCAACGTTCACAAGTGACAGCTATGAACACGCACAACTTTTTCACTTTGTATGTATTTGGGCCTCGCAGAAAATTGTCTTCTTGTTTTATTTGAACACACATGCACACTTTCATTGGATATTATGAGACGAGACATTTAAATATGTCACAGATTTTACCGTGACCTTAATTACTGTATAATGGAAAATGTGGTTTTTGCTTATGTGCTACAAAGCTTCAGGGATCTTCCTGCACTCTTGCGATTTCTCTGTACTTTCTAATGGCCAACCCTGGTCAGTCCCTATGAAGTTTAAGCAGGCTGTGGCCCATTCAAAAAAGGTCATGCTCCTGGTAGCTGCAGAGGAGAGCGGAGCAGTACCAGTGGGGGGTGCCCTTCATGTTTTCACTTCAAACAGCCCCTTTATTTTCAAGTTGAAAAATTGGAGAGGATGGAAAGAGGGGAGGAGAAAAAAAAAACAAAAGCAAAAGCAAGTTGCTGGATCAGAGGAGTAGAGGATGATAGAGCCTTTTTGGTTTCCAGGAAATTCTGTGTTTTGGATTGTTGAAATCTGGTGTCATACTCCCCCATCACAGAGCTACGTATGGCTTCATTATTTAATATTTAGTTTTCACAGCTGAAACTACTGACAGAGGTGTGTCACTGGAAGTGCTTCAGCTGTTTCATGCTCAGTTATGTGATGTAGAAAGTACAAAAAAATCCTTAGATCAAGGGCAATAGAAACTATTTAGGTCGGACAATATGATACTCTGCAATATACCGTAAAACATTAGTATGAGAATTGCTTGCTGGTATTTCTTCCTAGTAACTTATTTCTCCATTACCTCAGATTATATTAGGTAATTGTGCTACTTGCTGCAAATCAGCCAGTACTACTTCCATCTAGTTTTATTGGATTTACAGAATTTTTACAACAGTGTGTTGAAATGTCATATATTCAGTTTATTGGATGACTAAGAAGTTCAGTCCCTCCAGTGTCCATCTTTAAGTTGTTCTGGGTGTTTTAATAAATATAATTGTTGTGCGATCCTCAAGGCCCCCAAAATCTTAGTTGTTCTCCGGTATATATTGAGTCATATTTCATTTGGGTTGAAAAAGCAGGTTGACATTTTATTGTCAGTATCAATATTTAGCATACAGTAGGTGGTTTAGTAGGTTTGAGTGGATATCTTTGGTGATTGATCAAATTAGGAATCGGATGTTGCTAAATCTTGATTGGTTTGCAGAGGTAAATGACATTATGACTTTATCCAACTGAGCCATTTTCCTTTGTTAGCAAACAAGTTAGCAGAGAAAGACATACATACTGCAAAACAGTTTTTCATGCACAACTTTTCATGTAATAGATATGTTTTCTCTACTCTTAAAGTTAGATTGTTCCATTTTTAATTTTTATCATGAGGAACCTGCAGAAAACCAGGACAAAAAGAGATGAGATGGCACAAGAGGAGAAAGAAAATGACATTAACAAACATTTTTGACAGCTGGATGCTGTCCACTTGCCGCTGCATGATAATGGCACTCATACACTCATATCAACACACACAGTTTTATAAGCCATTTGCTGGAATATATTCCAGCGTGACATGTTTAGGCAAATAATATGCTAATACTGTTGCGGGCGACACATACACGATCCCCCCCACCCTGTCCTTCCTGTTGAATTTTGTTAGTCGCCTGCAGCGTGCCGGGGTGTTTGACGTCAGCCAGTCTGCTCAGTATTCTCTGCTCTGTGAAATGGGTCACAGTTCCTGATGATAAACCAACGACACTGCTCCGCTGTGCTGTACTTGCATCTCACATCTCACCTTCACAGCAGCATCAAACAGTAAGCACACTTATAATAAACCCCAGCACGGTGCTCACTGTTCCTTCTGCTTTAGTTGAACTGCACCTGCCGCTACCTGCACTGCGGTGATTAAATGGATTGAATACATGCATCCACATACACTCTTTGCTTTTTATTCGGATTTTGTACCTCTCTTATCCCTTAAACCTAATTCCTACCTGAAATTTCCAGTCAACTAGAATCTGTTCCTGCTGCTGGTTATAGTCAAAATACAGCATACAATCTAGACTTTACATTCATAGGCACATTTTTGGAGATTTTATTTTTATCCCATGCTCAAAATGGGCTTTCGATTAAATGGCAGTCCATTTAATCACCGCAGTGCAGGTGCGGTTCAACTAAAGCGGAGGAAACGGCGATCACCCTACTGGGTTTATTAAAAAATGTGTTAAGTAATATATTTAACATTTAGTCAATATATGAAATAAGCGTAATAATTTTAAAGAAAGAATACAAATATTTTTTGCCTCTTGCTTTCTTTAATATAAGACTTTGATGCTTTTCTGTGTTTTCCACACTGAGTTGCCAAATTCATCCCTTCATAAATGTCCATTTTTGTTGAGGTGTCTGTTGAGGTGTTGGCAGTATCTTGTTAATGTAAATTATTGTCTTATTTTGTAAATCCCATTATGTCCTTGTACATAGATAACAGAAAGACCTCTATGTTTGACACACTATCACCATTAAAATACATCCTCAAAAACCATGAAATAAATTTACCATGAAATAAATCAGCCCCCTACAAAATAATTTACAGCTTTGTTGTGGAAGTTGTTGGATGCAGCTGTGTTGTTGTGTGTATGTGTTTCAGCGAGAATGTGACACGCACAGCAGTTTCATTGATTGCAAAGAATCCAGATGCAGAGCAAAGAAAATGAAAAAGAATTGGTTACAGGGTAAAGGGAATGTTCTTTACCCTCTTACGCAGTGACTTGTCTCTTTATGTGTGTGTGAAACAATATCACCTCCGGCCCCATTACGTAAGACAGATTTTTTTTATCGGTATTATTTATTTGTTTTGTAAAGCATTTTTTTTCTATTTATGTAACCATTTCGAATTATGGAAAGAAGGTTGGTGGTGGGTTAAGCGAGACTGATGGGTATGGTGCTGTTAGTGTCTGGTCCCATGACACCATTACAGTGTCCTGCTGACAGTAAGCCAATTTTAGCATGGATTATTTTTATCTGTCATTTGTTTATTCATATGAACTTCTCAGTTCATCATGAAACAGTCATCCTCTTACACAATTCGAAGAGGTTGCATTCAGAATGATGTAATAAGTAGTATCAGTAATTCTGACCAGCTAATATTTAATATTTTTTAGAGAAATTATGTACAATTACCAGTAACTTTTTAAAGAATTAATGAGAAGTAGGTCTTGTAAAGCTAGATGAGGAAAGGAGAAAAAGGACTAGGTTTGAGATTAAAAAAGGGACAATGATGTGAAGTGGTAAAAAAAAAAAAAGGGGGGGCTGATGGGTAATTGCAGCCACACTAGTTGGCTTAGTGTAATTTGGTAGATATTAGTGCCGCTTTTAGTTGGGTTTTAATAAAAGCCAGAATTGTGTATTTTTGCATCAGTGCAAGTTAGACTTCTCTGTCCTGTTCCTATCAAGAGTCAAGTCAGATTTTTACTTAATTTGCAGACAGCCAATCACAGCACAGAGATCTCATGTCCAACTCCAGGGGAGGTTACCTCATTCAATCACCCATTTCCTCAGCGTACAAATATGTGGATCACATAATGCATTATGCAAAACCTGCAGACCCCATGTTGTTCTGGACATTTTCTTCCTTTCTACTTCAGTCACTGCAGCTACCAGACTGTAGAAACTCACCAAGTGCATAACTTCTTTAACATTCTCAAGTAGTACAGGGCCTCATCTTAATGCAGCACCATGTTTTCAGCAGATGTTGGAATGACTTTTACAGTTTAAACAACTTATCTTTCGCTGACCCCCCCAATGGTGCTTTGCCCTCTGTAGATTTTGGATTTGGGAACTTCTTCCAGCCCGGGGAGCCTCTGGCCACATGGTGTGGCAGCCCACCGTATGCCGCTCCAGAGGTCTTTGAGGGCCAACAATATGAGGGCCCACAGCTAGACATCTGGGTAAGATGCATGGACCTGATTATACAAACTGCATTGCAATATTTTGAGTAATTTTTTTCTGAATACAATAAAACCTTTAACTTAACTGTGTAAATCTATCCTAGAGTGAACTTTAACTTAAAAGTCTAGTGTGTAGGATTTAGTGACAGTGGCTGCTGGAAAAAGGTCTTTCCTAGAGGCAGTGTTTGATTCGTCCAATTTGGGACTACTGTGGTACAACTGTATTAGTGCAACATAGCAGTGCCACATCTGCTTGGATTATAAAAAATTCATTTGAAGGTAACAAACACGCAGTAATTCTTTCAGGTAATTAAAGACTAATAGAAACATAATTCTGAAAATCATATTCCTACTTAATCCCCTTAAATTCTACATTCTGGACCTTTAGTTAGTTATACACTGCTGGTCTTCCAACTACAGTTTTTAGCCAACCTATCAGCCTTTCTCAATTCAGTCGTTTCGGCAAGAAATAGCAGGGTAAACACAGGGTTTCATAGATATTTTATATTAATAGAGGCTCTGGCCCATTCAGGTCAAATAAAGTCAATGTACTGCTCTTGTGCATAACGGCTCAGGCTCTGCAACACTAAATGGAACAGAACATTAATAAATGTTAATAAATAACACCTGTTTTAACCTGCAATTTCACGTGAATATCACTGTTGTGACAAAGGTCAATTGTAATTTTTTGCAATATATTTTTTCAGTTCCTATGTGTGTGCATTAGTGTTATTCCTAGACAGTTGTGACAGAATCAACTTCCCTGACCTGTCTGCATGTGCATCTTTTCAGAGTATGGGAGTGGTGCTATATGTGCTGGTGTGTGGCGCTTTGCCCTTTGATGGGCCCACTCTGCCTGTGCTTCGACAGAGAGTCCTTGAAGGAAGGTTTCGTATACCCTACTTCATGACTGAAGGTAAGAAGAGACATTCTGTGATATGAAACACAAAATGAGGTAGTGAATGTGCCAACTCCCACCTGTCTGTTGAGTCGACATATATACTTTAATGTTTGCTGGCAGTGGCTGCAGCAACTCAAGGGGGCCATTACTTTAACAGGGGAGCGTTACACTCATTTGAGATACACTAAGAGATACTGTTGTTGTCCTCTGTGACATGTGCGTCAGTGTATATGTAGTACATGCATTTTGCTGCAGGGTAAATCAGGTTGGCTAAGTGTCATGAAGCAGCCCTACTGATAGCGGCTGTGCTTGCTAAATGGCAGCAGATTAAGTCCAGAGCTGGAACTGTTTATGTAACCTGGGACAAAGCCAGTAACGCCTTCCAGCAGCTTCCCTGTCTGTCTCTCTGAGGAGGCTATGTGTGTCTGTCTGACTCATGTCCTCTATCTGTGAGACATCTCCGTCTGTGGCCCCGTCCATTTCTCCTGTTTTTTTGGGGGGTTTTTTGTGTCCCATCTTTAAGCCCTTCATGTGGGGTTTTGGTGAGCAGGTCCACTAAATTTCTTCCTTCTTTCTTTTTCTTTTTTTGTCTTTTCCGTTCAAGACTTTTGAAACAGGACATAAAGGGAATGCAAGAGTATAATATCAGCTCCATGGCCAAACTGACACACAAAACCCTCCTCCCCCAGTCCAGTCCCTGTTCCCTGAACATTGGGAACAGAGTGTGCTGATTTCTTCATCCATCTCATCTCCCTTTGTTTCCCTCCCTAACCAGTGTTGTGGTACACAGCAAAGCACCACACATTGAAGTCTCTCTACATCATCTCAGCTCTGTGAATGCTTAAGTCTATTTCCAACTTTCTGACTTAATAACACCAGTGGATATTGTCTTTTGGCTCCACTGCTCGTAGATATTAATACAGAACAGCCCAGAGGTATTTTATCAGACCAAACAACCATGATATGTATCCTTTGTTGCATTATTAACTCACTGCAAATCACAGATTTATTGCTTTTCTCTTAAATAATCCATGAATCATTAAGTCTGTAAAAATTTACAAAACAACGCAAAATTCCTTTGTCCTAGGCTATGACCCGTTTTCTTTCAAATGGACTCCCATTAAAACTTTATGTTTAAAATCACAAGGATTAAAAGCTGTGTATGGTTTGGAAACGTTTTAATTGCAGGGTCTGTTTTATTCAATCAAGAAAATGTTAGAAAATTGGGCTATGCTGACCATAGTTATGTTTTGTTTTTCTTGAGCTCCCGTATCTGATAATGTCAAACGAAGTAGCTCAAATAAAGTCACACTCAGTACCTTGCTCTCAGCTCTTGAGCTCTCCACTGTACCGTCCTCCAGTGTTGGTGCAACTCTACACCACTGGGACTCAGCAAGTGTTAACTGGGATGGTTCTGTGGTTAAATCATGGTGGTGTAACATACTGGCTGTGAACAGTGTGTCAGTCAGTCAGCCCGAGAAGTTAGATGGTCGTGCAGTGGCGTGCTCTTTACATAGTCCAAGGTCTCTGGTGGTTAATAGCTTAGAAAACGCTGCTCAGCTTCAACTGTTGCTATAAACACAACTGTAGCAATGAGCAGAGCCTGAGTAACTTCAGGGTCAAAAAAACATGTAATACATTGTGTTTGAATCAGGCCATAACTTAGCAGCCACGCAAGCTGCTAAGATGACCAAACTTTGGGTAAAAGTTTAATGCAGAACAGGGTTGTGCCACATATTGAGTTGGATAAACCCCCGGGCATGAGTTAGAAAGGATGTGATGTAAGCAGGTGTTGGTAGATACTCATAAATAAATATGAAGAGGGAGTTGGCAGCCATGTCCTCGGGCTTATGAACCGTTGAGGTCTCTGTGATAACAGAGAAAACAAGATATCTGTGGATATTTGTGAACTGCACAAGGTTTCTTATATGCCTTTAATTCTAAAAGTTCAATAAACTTAATAAAAATGACAGACCTGGGAAAAATACCTAACAAGTTTATTTGTTGTGCTTCCAGGAAAATATGAATATTAGATTTTACAACATACATCAAAAAGTGAACAACTTAAGTCACTTAATACTCCCACATTACATGGTTTTTATATGGAATACAGTTCCAATCACAGCAAAAAAGCAGTGATTAATTTAGAAATAGACTTCACATATCCCTGGATTTACAGATTCTACATACTCTTGGACTCAGCAACACCCAGATCTTGCTACATGGAGTACAAAGACTCCTGGACCAACAGAGTCCACCTGCATCTGGATCACTAGACTTTCCATACATCCGGTCTCATAGAATCCACAGACTCTGGGACTCATGGATGTTTTATGCATTCTAAATGAACTGTTGTTATCATGTTTTTGTTTTCTGTACAAGTGACATTTATTGCACGTCCGTCCATCCTAGGAAGAAGGATCCCTCCTCTGTGGCTCTTCCTGAGGTTTCTTATTTTCGCTGTTTAGGGTTTTTTAAGTTTTTCCTCACCCGGTTCGAGGGTCTAAGGGCAGAGGATGTCACATCTGTACAGTTTGTCAAAGCCCAGTGAGATAATGTGTAAATTGTGATTGGGGTGCAAGCAGGCCAAAGCGACACAGTAAGGGGGACGGTAATCATGTTAAAAACCCAGCTGTGTCTGACGTCAAACTCATCTCGCCATCAACTAAAGGTGACGAGCTCTCATTAGGAGGGGAAGAAAGTAGGGAGGGATGATGGCAGTTCAAACGCTGAACTGAACGAAACAATTTATCAGATTTTGAAGCCCACTTTGAATGGTACTTTAACTCATTGTGGCTTAATTTGCCTCATCATAGCTCGTAGTAGAAGTGCCAAGTGTTATTGAACAAACATAACCAAACCAGCATTAAATGCTGTAAAAACCTCCTCACATCCTCATGTCCCCCGTATTTTTCTTTCCACCCCTTGCAGACTGTGAGCACCTGATCCGCAGAATGTTGGTACTAGACCCATCAAAGCGTCTGTGTGTGGCCCAGATCAAGGAGCACAAATGGATGGCTCCTTATGTTCCCGTACAAAGGCCTGTTCTGCACCAACTGTCTCTTTCTGCTGAGGGTGACGCAGGCATCGGGGAGTACAGCGAGCAGGTCCTTCGCCTGATGCACAGCCTTGGTATCGACCAGCACAAAACTATAGAGGTGAGTGCTGAAGTCGGGCAGGAATCAACAGGGGTGTGAAGGTGTGAGGCTAACAGATATGCTTCGCTACAGGGTTAGTGATATGAAGATGATATCTATGATGCATAATGGGAACAAATGCATGTAATTCTTTGCGTGTTTGCAGAATTCCAGGCCCTGGGACCTTCCTTTTGCCTTAATCTTCCCTTATGTAAATATATTGTTAACTATTAAAGTCCTCCAATTGTGGAGGGGAGTACAGAGTTCTTTTTGTGAAATGTTTTCTCCTGTCATAATGTACAACCCCACATGTATTATGTGAAATCTCAAAACAGAATTCAATGATTTTCAAACCTATTTAAATGCACTTTAATACACTATTAGGACAAAATATTTTATTTTCAACTTGATAAACTTTATTGATTGTTAGAAATGTACATTCATTCTGTATTTGATACCCGCTGTTTCAAAAAAAAATGACACCACCAGCATTTTGGACAGAAAGCACTAATTTTTGATGATTTGAAATTAACCATCCGACCCATTTTTCTTGATATATAATATAATATGATATTCAGTCTATCAGCAGTCTAAGGTCTTTTTGCGTTTCTTGCTTCATAATGCGCCACATATTTTCAATATGGGACAGGTCTAGTTTTTATTTCTTTATTTACTAATTTGAGTTTTATTTAAAAGAAATGCAGTTTAACATAGTCCTAAGACAGACAATGCAGCTAATTCGCTACACAGAGAATTAGCTATTGCTAATGTTCAACTCTTGTCCCTTGTTGAGCTTTTACACTAGCCACACTCTTAATTGAAGCCAAGCATTGTGGATGGTCCTTTTCCTCTTCAGCCCATGATTTCCAAAAACTTTAACTTTGAAATGGTACTTGTCAGACCAAAGGCCACTTAAAACTTGTCCGTGCATTTCAGATGAACTAGGAATTCGGTTGTGTTTTTTAGTTGGTGTATGTCTTGAGCTTAACATTGTAGGTGCAGCGATAAAGTGTAGATGCTGATAAAGTTTTTCTGATCTCATGTAATGATATTCTTTGTAGAATCATGTTGCTTTTAAGTGCAGTTTTGACTTAGGGCCTGAAGGTCACAAGCATTTAGCGCTGATTTTGTCTTTGCCTGCAGAGATTTCTCTAGGTTTTCTGACAGTAATTCTTAAAAAAAAGGAAGAAATCAGATTTTGTAGCCCTAATCTTCTTCTGTTGTACATAAACTAAAGGTTCATTTTGTTTTAAGATACAAAAATGTAAAATTTTTAGTTGTCAGTATTTGCCATGAGAGTCAGGTTATTTTTGGTTAATGGTATTTACTGCAAAAGAAAAAAAAAAATACAGCTAATTTGTCACTAAACAATGCTTATTTATATGCAGTATACGTGTCTTTTCTTCATACATTCCATGTCTTGTAATTTTAATGTATTCTCTTCTCTTTAGTTGCTGTGATAACCCATTTTCACACAGGAAAAATAAATAATCATCTTGGTGTAAATTAAGAGCTGTCGCAGTTAAGTTGTCTAGAATGGAGGCGTGTGCTTCAGTAATAGACTTACTTTCTAATGCTGCCACTCATCTCCAGTCTTTGCAGAACAAAAGCTACAACCACTTTGCTGCTATCTACTACCTGCTGGTGGAGCGACTCAAGGCCCATCGCTGCAGCTTCCCCATCGAACAGCGACTCGACGCCCGCCAGCGGCGGCCCAGCACCATCGCCGAACAGACTGTTGTCAAGGTAAACGCACAGTTACAAGGGGGCCTCTGAATAACCTATACAGACATTACCATCCACACCTTCCTGATCAAAGCTGTATTATTCATAGCTGCACCAAAGCACAAACAAGACACATTCATTTATTTGTCTTAAGCAGATTCTATCTTCACCTGCTTTTTCACCGTCTTTTCCGCCCAGCCTTGATCTTAATGCGTCTCCCTGAGTTACATTAGTAATTTTTTTTCTTTTCTCTGCCCCCTGTGTCCTCTTAGTGACATTGTGCAGTTTCCCCCACCATGTCGACTCTGCTTTTTTATTTCTCATTTAGATTACAAAATCGAATTCACAGCAGCTCTCTATCTTTATCAGAAAGGATGTTGTTAATTATTTGATTATGAGTCCGTCAAAGACTGTTTCTCTTGTTTCTTCTCTCTCTGCAGTCAACCAGTGGTTCTGCACAGGTGGGTTTGCTCCCGCAGGGCGTTCGTCTTCTGCGCTCCTCTGCTGTGCCCCAAGCTTCCCCCGATGCATTTGCATTCCCTCAGACTGCATGTTCTCTGGAGCAGAATTTCAACGTGGAGGACATCAACACACCCAAAGTAGGTCCAGTTCTAGTTAAAGATAAAAGGCAGAGAAGATTCAAGGAAATGGGTGTCTTTATTTATGTGTTTGTCTCTTGCCCTCATATGACTGCTCAGCCACATCCAGTTTCAGTTTTGAAACTTGTTGCTATTAGGGCCATTATCAGCATGCACAAGTATGTCCTGAAACATTATCTCAACAAGTTTGACAGTGATTCACTTTGATAAGCATACCCACTCACCGTGAAATCAGAAATGTCTTTAACACGCTTGTGTGTGCGCATGTGCTCGGCCAACCTGCCGGAGTGCAGCTGACATGTTCCCTTATGTAAGAACTTAGCCAGCACTCACATCAAAGACAGGACAGCTGCCTGTATTGCTCAGCTCCAAGACACACACACACCACTCACTCTCTTACCCTGTTTATCTGTGCCAACCAGTGACCTTTTCCTCCAGGCAAGCTGTTGCACTGACTAACTATTAGTGAGCACAGACACCAATGGTCTGAGTTGATGGCCTCACACACCGCAGGGCTGCGCATGCACACAGACACTTTATTTTCCATCACAACCCCCTCTCCTGGCTGCAATAAAAGTGTGCATGTTGTTATATTTGTGTGTGTTTGTGTGCACTCACCCTGTGTTATAGGTGCTTGTGTGTGTGTGTGTGTAGAAGAGGAGGGAGAGACAGAGTGTGTGCTGGCTGTGTGAATGGAGCCCGGTTATGTAAGCAGTCCTGTGATGATGATGTGACCTCATGCAAATCTGAGTGAACACACATGGACAGGAAGCGTTGTTCCAGCTATCTGGCCGGTGTGACCCTCCTACCCGTCAGCCATCAGCTCATCTTTTCTGTTTCAGTTTTTGTACCTCCTGTTCTTTTTCCTTTTTTTTCTTTTCCATTCATCACCTTCTCTT
>KV751316.1:5410537-5421624 GCA_001698575.1 Mola mola
CTGTATACTGTACATATAACATCACTCTCCCCTTATGACCCCCCACCCTTTTCCATCGTCTGTTTCTCAATGTTTTCCCCTCTTGTCCTCAATGTGTGTGTGTGTGTGTGTGTGTGAGAGTGTTGAGTAACAGCATTCCTATCCCAGCACACTATAGAAAGCAGATGGGGAATTGGGCAAAGTTGTTCTTTGTAGACCAACACCAAGCTTTCCTGTTACTGTGACCACTCATGCAGGTGATAATTGTGTGTGTGCGTGTATGTGCCAGTAACACAGCACTTTCAGCCAGAGCTCACTTCCTGGGACTGCATTCCTTTATCCCCACCCTCTACCTCTGGGCCAACACGCACACTGTCTACGTGCTGTAACAATCACACGCACACCCCCAATATCACACCCACAGGGGAAAAAGGAGATGGGGAGGAACCAGTGGAGACCTGATTTTCAGGATGTTGGTTGTCTTCTTTTGTCAAGCTTGTATAGTCCAAATGAATTTATGTGTGTGTTTTAAAGATATTTGATTACGCCATGTCCTTGCTTCTGCTGTCTGGCTGTTTTTGTGACCGTTTTCTTTCCCTCTTTTCCTTCCTCAATCTAGGTGAATGGTTGCCTGATGGACCCCCTGCCTCCCTCCACTGTCCTCCGAAAGTCCTCCACGTCATCGCCGAGCAACATGATGGAGACGTCAATCGATGAGGGCATCGAGACCGAGGAACCCGACACGGAGGAGGATCCACCCCATTTGCTGTCTGCCTATCAGACGGCTCGATTCGGCCAGCGTCGACACACCCTCTCCGAGGTGACCAACCAGCCTGGTCCTTCAAACCAAGGTCTGATGATCACATCTAAAGGCTAGACCTGCTGTTTTCTGAATCACTCACTCGAGAAGGATTAAAACTGTTGTGACCTCCCTTAGGTAAATTATTCACTCTGGGTCACAATCCCTCCATGGGTAGCGTGGACTCGGACATCGGCTACGACATGGGCTCGGTGCACAGCGACATTGGCCTGCTGGAGGATCCACCTTCTCTCAGTGAAGTGGTGTCAGCAAACAGCTCTGCCCCTGCCGTCACCCCTACGCCTTTCTTGAGCGCACGGCCCGCAAACCCAGCCATGGCTGCCCTCACCTCCCAGCACAGGGAGGCACACAACCGCTCCCCCATCAGCTTTAGAGAAGGACGGCGTGCCTCTGACACCTCCCTCACTCAAGGTGGGAAGCACTGCTGTGAATTTGTTTTCCTTTCCTCCATAGTCATTAGTCATTGCCTTTGGACCTCCTATCAAATCACCCACTTCTCTGTACATACTCAGGCTGCTCTGACTTAATCATGGGTGAAATATCTCCCTCGATAAACCAAGGCGCGCCATTTCAGGGGTGACATCAACATACACAAGGCAGTTCTGCCACCATAATTAAAAGATTCGCAGTCTATGTGAGAGTTAATTGGACCAGATGCCAGGCGGAAGATGGAAAAATGATCAAGTGCTAATGATCAGGAACTGCACCAATTTAACAAATCAAAGTCTGTTTACAGGTCTGGAAGAGTTTTCCAAACTGCATTTGTGGAAAAAAAAGTCACATGAAGCATTTTTGACTCCAGTGATGTCAGTTGTTAGTGTCAGTCAAGTCTGAAATAAAAATATAAAATTGCTCCTCGTTTCTGCTAAGAAAATTACTCGAGGCTACACTGCCTTCTTGCTTGCCTAAAGACTGCCACTGATGAAAATCACGTTTTTGACTTTTTTAACACGTCCATAAGGTGTCTATATGTACCATGTATTCCATTAACAGTGTCCAAAAAGCAAATTCATACAGCCAGGGTCCAACCAATGCTGACATTTGCAGCGGTTGAGAAACAAAACGTCATTCTGATGCACCAACTTGTAGGCGGTCTTGTTCAAGGAGCTCTTCCTCTTCTTCACTCCTCACAATTCCTCTTCACATCCAATTCAAACACCTATGGCTGAATTACTTCAATGTTAGAACTTGCCTCTGTGCAGCATATAACCTGGGTTCAGATTTACATCCAAGCCATCGTAAGACCATGAAGGAATTTCTTCATGAAAAATATATATGTAATTTTCTGGAACGCAAATGAGTTGTTAATGGTGCAGTCAGTGGCCGGAGCAGGACTTAGCAATCTAAACACATTTGACGAGAAAGAAGAATGTCTGATCGAACCATCGATTAGTGGATGACATGTCTGTCAACACTAGGATTTGGCTGTTCTCTATGCCCATACCACTGTCCACATTACCCTAGTGTGAAATGTAAAATCACCACCCTTTAGAATATCAATACAAATATTAGGATAACTGGTTCCTACTTATTCCTAGTTCCTGCTGCGCTACATATATCAAAAGCCTCTATAAGTCTATAAGAAAAATATATGCATATGTAATCCGTGTGGCCTGTTTGGTGTGGTACTTTAAAAACCTTTGGTCGTTTTAGCCACTGCACCTCTCACTTGAGTAGCAGTCATGAGGAAGAGCAGTGATTCTGACGACACACACCACTGCTGCAGCTGTTCCATCACACCTTCTGCTCACACACATATAGATATGTATGTATGTATGTATGCATGCATGCTGCCTTCCAGATAAAAAAGTGCCTCATTCACACTCCGTCATTTGCTCCCCCTCCTTGTTTTCACACCCTTTTTTCCCCTTGGCTCTCTCCCTCCTCTCTCTTGCCTTCTCTCTTCCTCTCCGGTCCCTCTGACGACTATAGCAGTGGTGATTTACGTAATGAATCACAGAAAGATATTTGAAGGTTTCAGCCCACATACAGTAGTGTTCAAAATAATAGCAGTCCAATGTGACTAACCAGATTAATCACTGTTATTAGTATATTTTTTATTGCTACATGGCAAACAAGTTACCAGTAGGTGCAGTAGATTCTCAGAAAACCAACAAGACCCAGTATTCATGATATGCACGCTCTTAAGGCTGTGCAATTGGGCAATTAGTTGAAAGGGGTGTGTTCAAAAAAATAGCAGTGTGGCATTCAATCAGTGAGGTCATCAATTTTGTGAAAAAACAGGTGTGAATCAGGTGGTCCCTATTTAAGGATGAAGCCAGCACTTGTTGAACATGCATTTCTCTTTGAAAGCCTGAGGAAAATGGGTCGTTCAAGACATTGTTCAGAAGAACAGCGTACTTTGATTAAAAAGTTGATTGGAGAGGGGAAAACGTATAAAGAGGTGCAAAACATTATAGGCTGTTCAGCTAAAATGATCTCCAATGCCTTAAAATAGAGAGCAAAACCAGAGACACGTGGCAGAAAATGGAAGACAACCATCAAAATGGATCGAAGAATAACCAGAATGGCAAAGGCTCAGCCAATGATCAGCTCCAGGATGATCAAAGACAGTCTGGAGTTACCTGTAAGTACTGTGACAGTTAGAAGACGTCTGTGTGAAGCTAATCTATTTACAAGAATCCCCCGCAAAGTCCCTCTGTTAAAAAAAAAAAGACATGTGCAGAAGAGGTTACAATTTGCCAAAGAACACATCAACTGGCCTAAAGAGAAATGGAGGAACATTTTGTGGACTGATGAGAGTAAAGTTGTTCTTTTTGGGTCCAAGGGCCGCAGACAGTTTGTGAGACGACCCCCAAACTCTGAATTCAAGCCACAGTACACAGTGAAGACAGTGAAGCATGGTGGTGCAAGCATCATGATATGGGCATGTTTCTCCTACTATGGTGTTGGGCCTATTTATCGCATACCAGGGATCATGGATCAGTTTGCATATGTCAAAATACTTGAAGAGGTCATGTTGCCTTATGCTGAAGAGGACATGCCCTTGAAATGGGTGTTTCAACAAGACAATGACCCCAAACACACGAGTAAACGAGCAAAATCTTGGTTCCAAACCAACAAAATTAATGTTATGGAGTGGCCAGCCCAATCCCCGGACCTTAATCCAATCGAGAACTTGTGGGGTGACATCAAAAATGCTGTTTCTGAAGCAAAACCAAGAAATGTAAATGAATTGTGGAATGTTGTTAAAGAATCTTGGAGTGGAATAACAGCTGAAAGGTGCCACAAGTTGGTTGACTCCATGCCACACAGATGTGAAGCAGTTATAAAAAACTGTGGTCATACAACTAAATATTAGTTTAGTGATTCACAGGATTGCTAAATCCTAGAAACAAAAAAGTTTGTACAAAATAGTTTTGAGTTTGTAAAGTCAACGGCAGACACTGCTATTTTTTTGAACACACCCCTTTCAACTAATTGCCCAATTGCACAGCCTTAAGAGCGTGCATATCATGAATGCTGGGTCTCGTTGGTTTTCTGAGAATCTACTGCACCTACTGGTAAATTGTTTGCCATGTAGCAATAAAAAATATACTAAAAACCTGGATTAATCTGGTTAGTCACATTGGACTGCTATTATTTTGAACACTACTGTATCTCTTCCCCTTCTTTCTTTAACCATCCTTCCCCCACCCGCTCTCCTTCTCCCTCTCTGCTCCTCTTCAGTCTTTGTGTTCTTTTCTAAGTTTCAGGTTGTGGCAGGCAGGATTTGTCTCTACTCCACTTTAGAAAGTGAGGAACCAAAATGCTAAAATAAACGTTAGCCCACCTTTCTAATTCTCCATTTTTGACATAATTCTGCTTGTAATCAGCTGTGCTTTATCTGAGTAGAAACTATAAGTAGAGCTTAAGAGTGTGTTCTCCTTGCTTGGCCCTACACTGACAGCCTGCCCCATGTACCGACCGAGTTGGTATTTGGAGTTTTTTTATATATTTATTCCTCATAATCCTCTTTAGAGAGGCTGGATGCGGTGGATTCTTTTTGCGTCAGACTGCTGACTCTTGTTTTAAATAACTCCTACCATCACAGTGAGTCAGGCCCTGTCGTTCACAGCTCGTCACCACTGGATGGCTCTTATCAGAGCCACACACTGTTGTGCACACACACACACGCACACACACACACGCACACATTCAAACACACCCACGGTGGCTCATGATGTACTTTCAGGGCGGTGGAAATGCGCTAATCGGCCCACCAGTTCACTTACATCAGTGAGGATTATGCCAGAGGAGGATAAGAACCTCTGACATCCTGGCATGAAAAGATAGGCAGTTCTATTGATTGGCTGCTGAGAATCAATTCCAGTTCTGTATCGTTTGGATTTGTTTCTGCTTTCAGGTCTGGTTGCATTTCGGCAGCATCTTCAGAACTTGGCGAGGACCAAAGGCATTCTGGAGCTCAACAAAGTCCAGATGCTGGTGGAGCAGATGGGATCCGGGGAGGGGGCTGCCATGGGCCCCGTGGGACCGCAGCACCACTTGCACAACCTCCTGGAGGTCAGCACAAGCCCACACATAAACTCCACTCAAACCCATTCAAGATCTCTCTCTTCCCAATCCCGTTCTCAGCCTTAGTCCCTCAACCATCCTCACCCCATGATCACTGGAAAGAAAGAAAAAGAAAACAAGCACCCAGGCTGTTGTGTAACCCCAGGAGAGGCAGCCAACTGTGGCTTGTTTACTGTCTCCCGTCCCACTGGGGCCTGGAGCCTAGGCCAAAGTGAATGCAGCCATTGTTGAACTCTGCCAGACTTGACCATAGTAGTGACTAACACTCAGTAGACCCAAGCTGCAATTACGCACGAAGATGGACAAACATACACAAGAAAAAATGCACTCGCCTAGGCACACTGCAAATTAAGGACAGATCAGGACAGGACAGATCAAACTGCTTATCTCCAGTGGGAAAGGAAAAAGCATAAAATTAATTGTAGCGGTAGACAAGACAGGCAGACAACATCTACTTGTTTGTCCATCTCCTATAATGCAATAATGCGGAGCTTTGTTGGTTATGATGCTCTGGCCCCATCATCCTTTTAATTTGCTTTCATTTCATTTAACTACTGTGTAATCCCTGGGGTACGTGCCATTTAGAGGAAGGCATCTGGCTGATCAGTCACCACACAGGCATTTGGGCAGGAGACAGCATGGATAATCCAGTTAGGCCACATGATGGAGCAACCAGACCCCGACACAGCTTCATTAAGCGGCGGGAAGACAGGGGATCTGGGTGTCAACATGCGTGCGTGTGCGAACACATCAACTGTTCTAATGCCTTGTGTTTGTAATCGAAGGGTGAGGCGTCCAAGCAGCAGGAGGGCCTAGCTTTATACCAAGGTGCTCCGCATCTGCCTCTCCTGTCCCGCCGGCAGAGTTTGGAGACACAGTACCTCACTCACAGGCTACAGGTGCAGTCTGACACGACACCGAATGTCCAGATCTACTAAATTGTACATGTCAGTTCAACAGTCATGAACCTGTTTGTAGCCTGTTATTACAGTAATTACCTTGAACAACAGTCCCAATTTCTCCTCTGCCCAAAAGGCCAACGTCTTGGCTAACAGTCCTGCTAGCTGCCAGCTTTTCTGTAAGGAGGCACCTCGAAGTTTAGAGCAACAGCTGCAGGAACACAGGTAAATCACACGGTGCATGTCTGATCAATGCTTTTTACCTTGTTTTTATTTTTCATTTTATGAATAATCAGTGTCTGAACATGTGTGTTCATTGAGCTGGGGTGACCTTTTAATGCTGCAATATTTAGAACATAAAAAAAGGATTTGCAGTCAATCCAAGTAAGCCGAGTTGGTCGTAGTGTTCACACTTAGAGTAATTGGCAGAGTCACGTTTTCCTTTCTGTGTTCATGCTCGCTCACTTCTTGCTCAGAGGGGGTTAGTGGCAGGCTAGCTTGTGGGAAGCTGTGTCCCCACTCTTAATCCCCTTTACTAAGCTCCACTGTGGACGAGCTCAACATGCCATCTTCAACCACATTGGTAATTCTGTGACAAAGCACATAGGAAAACGCCGTGTTTGAAATCAGCATTTCGGTGCCATTTTCACTCATGCTGCTCTCCCCACAGACTGAACCAGAAGAGGATGTACCTGCAGCATCCACAGGGCATGGGGCTGCAGACCTACTTCAACCAGATGCAGATAGCTGAAGGATCCTACCCAACAGGCAGTCCTCCTCTGGACCCGGCGTTGCCCCAGACTTCCCCTCAGGGTCCCCCCATGTCAGCCAGCCACCAGCCTCAGCCCCAGCAGCAGGCCAGCCCCCAGGCCTCGCCTCCCTACAGCCACCCCCACAGCCTGAGTCCTTTGATGGAACCAGGCGAGGGGCTGGTTTATGATCCCTACATGAGCCACCACCACCACTACAACCAACACATGTCCCCTGGATCTCACCTCCACCTCCTCCACAACCGCCAGCCTCAGGAGGCCACTGCCAGCGGCCTGGGTTTCAGCTACCCTGGGGCCTGTGAGCAGCAGGTTCTGGGGCTTCCCGCTGAGTCTCTTCTCCCAGAGCAGTACGAGTTCCCACTGGACCCCGCCTTGCTGCCCCCTCCTGTTCCGGGAGAGGCCGAGGCTGTGGCCGGGGTCTTTTGTGGTCCAGGGCAGTCCGACGGCTTGGGCCTTCCGGAACTGCAGAGCTCTCTCCTGGACAGTGAGATGATGGAGACGGTGGATTCCCAGCATGGCTTCGTACTGGTCAACTGAAGCCAGCGGAGGGGGTTGACAGAAAGCAGTATTAAGCAATGAGAAGTCACACACTACTAAGAGCAGAGAGAACGGAGATATAAGTGGAGGCACAAAGCGTAGCAACAGGGAAGGAGAAGTGTCAACTTCTGTATGACTAATATGAGCTTCATTTGTCGGTTGTGACAAACCTCAGACAATATTTCTACCAAAATCCTCCCTTTCTCCCTCTCTTCCTCTGTTCTTGTTCTCATCAGCTGCGTGGGGCAGGAACAGGTCCGACGCGTGGCGCAGATCCGAGCCTGGCCCCGCTGACTTGGCGAGGTTGCCACTGTCACGGTTGTTGTGCTGCCTCCGAGGACTGCTCCGCGCACTCTGAGGGCGGCTTGCTGCACATCCCGGAGGATGACAGCGGCGTTTCACCTCGAAATGGTTTGGAAGTGAACAAATGTAGGACAGACTGACGGGCAACCGAAAGGACAAATGGCTGGCAGTGCTTTTTGTATTTAAATATGACAACATGGACAACAATAGACTGGTTCTTAAAACTCTTGTGCATTTTTTTTTTTTTTTTTTTTTTTTTTTTTTTTATTTCAGTAGATTTAAAAAGAAAAACAACTGAACAAGAGCAAATAGCCCTCATTTATCACGGTAACACTGAAACTACCACAAATTCCAGTGTCACAAGCCTTTTTTACGTCCAAGAAGATTCTACACACTAATGTAAGCGCACAGTTTTCAACACTAATATTTAGTTTTATTCACAGTGTTCCTCTAGTAAACCTTTCATTTTTCACATACACAAACAAGAACCATGAATATGCTGATTTAAGATGCAGCTTCGGGAGCTTTAGACCATTTGTTGCTATTAGCAGCACTATAACTCTACTAGCTGTTTGTTTTTTTTCCAGTTAATGACTCATCGATAGAGCACAATTCTCTAGCTAAAGGTTTTTGTGTCGGCTATGTGACATAAATAATCCAGCTTTTTTGTGACTTATTACTACTGATCCCGATTTGAATCTGACACTACTGAACTGCTATTCTGCCTTCTTCTCTGACTGCACACACTCACCACGCTTCAATGAGATGACGATCTTAACAGTAACAGTTGAATTGTGGGTCATTGGTTTGCCTGATAAATGAGGGCTGGTGTAATTAACGTGTGTTCGGTTGAGAAGTAGCCTAGACACTCGATATTCTTCTATTTTTGTGGCAATACTGAAGCAATATTAATCCTTAATGTCGTGCGATTATGAATGGAAGCCTCACCTGTACTGCCAACTGATTGGTTCCCGGGGACCTCTGCGGCATCAGCAGTGACATCATTGGCCGATGATGTCACCAAGAGATAATCTCTTGCTCACTCGCCCTGGAAGTGCAGGGTCAAGCCTGGAGACAGCCGTGTGTTTGATTGTGAGTGTGTGTGTGATTGTGAGACTGTGTTTGTTTGCACAATTAATTTTTCAGATTTGTCAAATCATTTGTCATCATTACTGAAAAAGACAAAACACTGTACGTCTCCGTATGAAATAACCTCGAGCTGTGCTTTTCCCTCAGTGCACAGTTGAAGGTTTTAGATGATTCGGGTTTACGTTGTCGACGCTCCAGTCAGGCCTCTGTGTTGTGTCGTCGATGAGTCATGTTTATGGTAATGGAATGACCCCCCTGAAGACTCCCCTGCGTAAGATTTCATGAAAGAATGTTTCTTCTCTGACTTCGGAGCTGCTGTTGGACTTCGCTCAGCTCCCGCTCTTTGACTGACAACAAGCCAGCGAAGTCAAGCACTTGAAGCGCACCGATGTAACTCCTCTGAGACCCGATGATTTTAAAATGACATTATTGGGCTGCCACCGTCTGCCACACTGGGTGACCTTCAGCGGCCGTGGGGTTGAATTGCAGGAGTGTTTGTAGTCAGAATAGCCTACAGCCAGTGTGAAGGTACAGAGGTGATAGATATGGGCCAGCTGTGGTTGTAGCCTTAAAGGAAAAATCCGCCCCAAAATTACCCCTGTTTCACAACACATTTAAGGTGCAACTAATGATCATATTATGTGCTGACTGATTTCAGGATTTGTTTGACAGTGGGTCTGTATACTGTCATAAAACAGTGTGGGGGGGACAAAAAACTCCAAACAAATTTAGTTTATTCTCATAGAAAGGAAAAAGCCTAAATAATCAGGCCCTCACAGACCGATCGATGGAATCACTTGGAGATGTGTAGGCTGGGTTTTAGCAGAGTCCCGCAGGTGGCGTTGTTTCCTCCACTCTCCGTCCACGTGTTTGTGAACAGCAAAACTCCAAAAGTACTGGACGGGCCAAAATTTCCAGGGGGATTATTATGGTCACGATTTAAATGTGGGAACCCTCGTGCCAAAATTGACATCATGATGGACAGAGATGAGCGTTGCTGCTGGTACGCAGTCCAGTTGATGCCCCGTTTAATTTTGACATTGAAGTCATCCGTCAAAAAAAGTAAACCAAAAAAACTGATGTCAGTGAAATGTTTAGTCGGTCAACATTCAGCTCTGACATTCAACATCGATGCTAAAAACTGCAGAAGTAATGGCCTCAGTCAGCACTGCATAAGACATGTTGCCAATCAGGTTTTGTTGCTGTATTAGAGTTCCACCCTGAGATTTACACACTGGCTGTGTTTCTACGGTCGCACTCCCGCGTTTTATCGACCAGCGCGCCCAGTTCTTGGTTCCTACTGAAAATGTCATTTACAAACAGAGAGATGTGCATCAGTCCAACATGAAACAACAGCTTTCAGAAGCTTAGATTGTGGAAAGAGGGATAGAGCATTAGAGGGTGAATTTAGCCTTTTTAAGTGCATACTTTGCTGATTGTTGTCTTTCATTTTGTCAGCGGTCAGGTTAGGACAGCAACAGGATGATATGTGGAAGTTGAATACAGGAGCAGCCAGGGGAGAGAGGGAGATGTAGCAGGAGCAGAGGAGGTGATTGGGGCGAAGGTGGAAAAGGTTTGTATTGCTCCGCTGTTTCCTGGCAGATGAAACGCGCTATAATCTGTAGGAAACACCTTTCTCCTCTCTCTTCCTCGCCCATAATGGACACACGAAAACACCTCGCTCTCCGAGGAAGACCAGACGCAATAACACTTTATCTGTTCAATTGAATCCAAGACGGAGAAACTCTTTGGACAAGCTAGAGGTGCAGTGAATCTCCAGTGCGCCCACATGAATTCCGGGTTGAACGTAAAACGTGCTCCGTGTGCCTTTTTGAGTTTTCAGTCTAGGCGTTTGAACCCTCTTTATCATTTATTGTTATTTTGTTCTTTTTAAATAGTATTTTTCTTTTGAAAGTAAGTAGAGCCAGGTTTTACAAAGGTACAAAACCAAAGTCCCTCAGAAGTTTCCCTGTACAAACCCACCGTGTGGAGTTTTGGAGCTTCTCTTTCAGCTTCTCTCTTTTCTTTTCTTTCCTCTTGTTGGTCGATCAGTGTGTGCCATTTCAAAGTATTATAGCAATATTTCTCTAGTTGAAGACTAAAGTCATGAAGATTCTAGTGGACGTCTCTCCAAGTAAAGAAACTACATTTAAC
>KV751316.1:5424895-5452225 GCA_001698575.1 Mola mola
CTGTACAAGAGTGCGACCTCGCATGAATTCTCCCAAAAAGAGCGGCAGCATTTTTGCTAGAGAGATGCAGTTATTTATAGCAGGCTTTCAGGGCCTCCGGTGGGCCTGTCACACACTCTCTGTGGAGGGAGACACAAAGGAAGCAATCTTCTCCTTCTTCTCCCAATAAAATATCACAATATCAGGTGCCCATTCACTCATCAGGCCCCAGGTACGCTCTAATGACATCAGTGGTTACCATGACAACGGGGGGAGGGGGGGGGGGGATGACAACATCCTGCTGCGTCTTTTAGAGCAGCGGGATCACAACACTGTTCAGCAAAACAAAGGTTTGGAGACGACTGCTCTGAACGCAGAGGAGGAGAAGGAACTTTTGTAACAAAGAAAACAAAAATGTTAATTAACTGCAGCAAGTCTGACGTAAATGGCCAAAAGGGAACTCAAACAAAGACTTTCTCAAGCCCTTCGCTGAAGGTTGCACTGCATCCAGTTGATCGGCTGCAGCTCCGTGTTTCTGGACTCATGCTGGCCGGCAGATGGACAGAGACAGAAATCCCAGTGCAGATGATGCATTGGTGCATGGAGAAAACAATCCTGACGGCTCTGGGCCGGATGTGAGGGCCAGGGCAAGAGTCTCACACTCTACTCAGTCTACCTGAGTAGCCGTGTACAGTTTATTAACCCCAGAACAGACGACACGAGGAGGAAGAGGAGGAGGAGGAGGGTCTGAAGTGATAAGGTGACCGGAGGTACTCCTCTTCTTCCCACCTAATGTTTTCACTTGTCACCCAGAGAGTGTCTGACCTCACTGTGTGGGGGCGTCGCTCGACTCCTTTCATTATAAATGACACAGTCCTGCGAGGCAGCTGCATTGACGTCAAGGCTCTCAGCGCTGTCAAGTGCTCCGGCTGCTGAAAATCCCTCCAAATAACAGGATCCAAACACAGAGAAATAGATTGCTGCCATTTCATTACTGCCTTGTGAACTCCAGTTGGATTTTCAAGAGGGGCAGATTAGTCCTCGCCCTCAAGTAATCATGTTTTAATGATTTGTTTTTTTAGGTTTATTATTAGTTATCAGTTCCAAAGATCTACGTCCATCCCTCCTCCTGCTTCTCATCCTAGCATGAAGGCACTGTGATTCAGCAGCTCTCAGCGTGGCCTCACTGTGGCTGACACACAGCACTTAATGTGCACAGTGTGCACGGCCTGGGTGCACGGCTGATGGCCGATTTTGAGGAGATTTAAAAAAAAAAAAAAAAGATCCATCCACCATGTCCTCAGACAAAAGCAAACCAGTACATCTCAGCAGGTCCAATGAAAGACAGCCCGTGATCCTGCCCAGCCCTTGTTTTGCGGCGTTCCTCTCCCCGGCAGCGGTCAAGGTCAGGGCAGGCGTGAGCTGCATATCCTGACCCGCTCTGCCTGCTTCCCTGTGGCCAAAAAAGCCCAACAGGACCCCACACTTTCATGTGCACGGCAGCTGCCGGCCAGGTTAGAGCCAACTCAGACCTCTAACGTGGCGGGCCAGCAACATGTGAAACCAATCCCACATTTTCTCCTGTTGTTTATAGGAAGGAGCGACGCTTTAGAGGATATTGTTGCAAAGCCCAAAGAGTATTCACCATTCTTGGAATTTCACGTCATGAAGTCACAGAGGATGGAATTAGGTTTTTTCTGTATGTGTTTTTGTGCTACAGAGCAACTTTGTACAAGCTTTTGTTTTGCTTGCACCATTTACTGAAAGCACAACAGAATCACATCATGTTCCTCGTGAAGCTCAGAAGTGGCACCATCCTGTTATGGGGATGCTTGTCTGCAGCAGGCAGACAAAAAATAAAATCCTCAAGGGAAATCTGCTGCAGTCTGCAAGACAACCCTGAGCAGGTTGAAAACAATCCCCAACTACACGGAAACGGCTTCACAAAACCACTGTTGAGTCCTACAGTATAAAGTCAGCATGCTGACCTCGTGTGGGGGCAGAATTTTGGTCAGGAACTGTTGCAGTGTAAAAAAAAAAAAAAAAAAAAAAAAGGCACAAATGTTAAATTTGTAATGATTTATAGGGGAAAATATTTGTCATAAAGTGCAGCTTCTTGTACTTCATAAAAGCTTCAGCGGCTTCTATGTCTTCAACTCACTGGTTGACCGCTTGCAGTTGTTAGACAACAGCTGACACGTTACTTTACACCCGAGTACGACTCCACATCTTCCCAGTGGACACACAACGGCTGTTGTGTAGTTATTGTGAGTCATCACTGTCAGATGTCAGTGGTTACACATGAATGTCAACCTTTTTGGGTACTTTGGTTTCATCTCTGTTAAACTGTATTGCGTATGAACTGCAAATATTCAATAAAACATGTTTTCTGATCATTTCACTGCTTGTATTTAATTTGCTAATTTCAAACTAGTCTGTTTGTGTTTACCTTTATTGTTAAATCATCTTTTTGTCCCGGTGACTTCATGTGGAAGCTGTTTATAGGCTCTGCGTAATTAAATGGCTGATTTCACTATACAATGTTATGACAATCACTTCCTTTTAGTTGTCACCATGCAGCAATCAGCCTCGACGCGTTTTAAATAAGCAGGCGGCACCACTTCCTTTGTGTTACTTTATTCAGATCAAGATACAGTAGTACAGCATCCCAATTGTGAAGAGAATTCAAAATAAAAATAAAAGCACAGTCTCCTCGATACAGGACAATCAATAATAGTTTATTCAGAACTGAATTAGAGGGGAGGGAGGAGTTGAGAGGACGAAAGTTCCTTTTATCAACACAGACGATACATTTATTCAACCCACCCACAACCACCCCATAATAAAACATAATCACGTATTCATGCTCTGTGTGCCCGTCCCTCCTTCCTGGACAGCATGCAGTTGTCCTCCACGGTGTGGAGATTTGTAAGCAGAGAATGGTCAGGTGGCCATGAGTTCACACTCGCCGACCTCGTGCTTCTAAACCTCATGGACAGTGGAGGACTTAGCATGGAACTAAGGGGAAAACTGGGTTAATCCAGGACACGAATGTCATAGGTTTTTATTTAGTCCCCCCAGCTGCTCTCCATTTTGTGATTAAACGCCCAAGTAATGAGTGTGTCTCACAGAAAAGAACCATGTCGTATCTTCATGGAACACAGAGGAAACCTGTTTACCTAAAAGATCATACTACTGAAGTCTTACTTATTGAAGTCATTGGCGCAATTAAGATCAATGCTGAGAACATATTGCAGGAAAATATCACGACAACTAACCACACCTTCCCATCCTTACACATCAAAACGAAAGAGGACTCGAAGGTGGGATAAGATTGAGCTAGTCCCTACTACAGTGGACCAAGGCAATGCGTTTGTTAGGTTTGTTACATCCGTGTTGCTGCAGAGGACAAACAGTTTTGAAAGGTGGGAAAAAGCACAATTTGAGATTAGTATGTGCAGTCACTGAGAGAGTTCATCCGATTACATGCAGTAATGGCCGCCCCCTGGTATCCCAGAGAGCTCCGTACAGAACAATCCAATGAAGCATTTGGGAGAACAAAGCAGGTTTGGTCTGGTGGTAAAAAGCCATCTAGCTCTGAACAGACCTGAGAAACCACATCGGTCTCGGGAAGAAATGAACTGAAAGGCTGATTCAGGACGAAGCTCAGCAAATCAAACACCTTGTTGAACCATCTGCTGCTCAAAGTTTTCTTTTCAGATTGCAATGAAAGTGAAGCAGTATAGACAGCTATCATGGTGCTAGGTAGCCAACAGAGACATGAAAGCATTCTGCGACGACTGTGGCCGACGATTTAAAAGGGAGGAATGTGAGTGGGGTTCCGTTTAGCAAAGCCTGGACAGTACAGTAGCACACAAGTCAGCATGCGCCACTTAATGCAATTTCACACTTTGCCTTTGTTAAAGCACAGATTTACAGCAAAGCGGAAGGTTAACAAACGAGTCTGGGCTACGCCAGGACAGGGTCTACCATTGTAAAGGAAAAGAGAAAAATTAAAAGAATTGTTAACAACCTTCTCTATACATTAACCAGTTGTTCCTGCACGTCAATAAATATCTTGTAAAAGTGTTTGCGTTGTTGTCTCGGGTGGTTGTCTGGTTTAGCCGTGTTGGGGAGGTTTTATGCTAGAGGCAGAACTGTAAAGAGGAGAAAAATCAAGTGAGATTTATTTAGGTACGATTCCTACTACTCAAAGCTTGGATGTGTGATAGGGGAGAAATTCTTACCACTGATAGCCTCCTGGGCAAAGTACTTGACATCCATGTCTGTGTCTGTGGCCAGCTTCTCCAGCACTGGCTTTACATCTGTTTGAAGGGCACTTTGGGACAAAGACAGGTGAAAACAACTATTGAGCAAATTGAAAATGGTGGTTCTTTTTACAGTCACTGTTGAGATAAACAAGTGATGCTGAGAAAGACAACATACCTGGGTTCAAGGATGAGGCCGATCTTCTGAAGGGACTTGGCCACATTGAAGCGTACATTGGCCACCTGGTCATTGGACATCTTGAGGACCACTGGCAGCATCTGCTTAGTGGTGATATCCTGGCCACAAGCGTCCGACAAAGCCTGAGAGACATAAAACAGGTGGTTACTGTTGATGAACACTCATACTGGACAACTTTAAAAAAAAAAAAAAGATTATCATCAGTCAGAGGCTGTTAAATGGAGCCTTTCAATTAACTCCAATAATCTAATCGTGAGAGGAGATGATGCCACTTTAACTCACATTGATGCAGAACAGAGTGGTCATCCTGTGAAGATAATTGGGGTCGTTTGCCATGCCCAGTACTTTGGGCACGATGGTGTTCTGAGCCCAATCAGCTCCAAATTTCTCCACCAGCTTCATTAGGTTACAGGTGGCTGCCTCACGGATGGCATATACTGGAAAAATACAGTAAGAACATTTTGCATAAAAGCTAGCTGATATGGCCATCAAATATAGCGTTGACCAAATAGCTGTGGGAGATTGGAAAGTTTCAGTATGACATACTGCCATAAAACACAGTAAGTGAGGTAAGGACCCTAGCCTGATTTCTGCAGCCCAGTCTTCCTTTGAAGCACTTACGTAAGGGTGGCACAACCCTTACCCCAGCTACAGCCAAACAAATACACGCAGAAACTCACACCAGCTGCATTCCAATGATGTAATCCAGCTGGCCTTTTGTCCTCCAGGGTAAGTGTATGTCTCTCTAATTGGAAAACTTGATGCTTTATATTCAGAGTGAAAAATTTATGCACAAAAAGGCAGCGCTGTAACTTGTAAAAAGGAGCCGGAACGTATTGTCTAGCTCTGAGTACACTGCATTTCCAGCATTTGAATATAAGTGATTGTCTCTCAGAAGGGTTTAAAGTGGAGTGCAGACAAACATGCTCAGATACAAACGCTTCTACTAGTGACTCAACTGTGACTTCTAACATGTACAGTATAAATCCAGATTGTGAGCTACAGGCCCCAGCCTATAAATACAAGGTTAAACCAGTTAGGCACAGAAACACAAAGTATGAGAGTGAAGCTGAACTATCCCACGGAAGACACATCAACACTTATCAAAAATCACTGAACTAAATGATCTACCAGTTCTCTTTTCACACGTTTGGCTTCTCTACTCACAGCTAGAGTAATCTGTATTGAAACTTCGTATGAATAAAAGGGCTTTTCTCTCCATTGCCCTGTGGACGCCCCCAGTTATCTCACTCCCTTCCTCTGTACTCATCAAACCATTCCTTTCAACAACAGGCTCTTGTTCTTGTAATAATTCAGTATCAGAATGTTAAGACGAACCATGTCAGCTGATAGGCCAGGCTCAGGTGAGTATGTGCAGTGTTGCTCTAAGATAAGGGGGGGGAAAAAAAACAAAAACGGCAACTACTACACTATGGACTACTACACCTTTGCCAAACACATGTGTAGGAGGTCTTGTGAGACTGTTTATAGACAGTCTACCGGAGAGCGCCAAGTGCCCACACAAATGAAAGTTACAAAATATGGTAGCAAGCAATTTATGGGTCCTAGTTGGCTTGGACGTTAAAGGGTTTTAGGAGGCTATAGTGTAAAAAGAAGGTAAACTGGGGAATACAAGGACAATATTTGAGACTTTCAAGCATAGACTATACGCATAAACGCTGCATTTAAAGGTATATCTGTTTAAGCAGTCAACAGCAATACTTTAAAACAGCTTGTAGCATTACATAGCGTTAGCATTTTAAGAGTTCAAAAATGTTGGTGCCTTACCGTGGTCAATAAGCCAGGCCATACAAAGGGTGTTGAGTTTTTCGTCAAAGAATTCCACTCCCTGGGAAAACAGTGTAATTAGAGGGCTTTCCTCGATGTCAACAATTTTGAGAAACTGTTTGTCTGAACACTTGATATTTTTAGTTCTACACACAATATCAATGAGAAAGACATTTAAAACATATCTTATATAGCTTCCAGCTGTATTTTGTCAACTCCCTAACTTACCAGCTGTCCTGCCAACAAGGGCATGTACTCTATTATGGCGAGGCGGACCCTCCACTTTGCATCCTCTGCCAGCTCCACGATGGCCGGCAGCAGCGACTGGGAGAGCTGACGGATGCCAATCACCTCATTCACACAGTCGAGGTTGGAGATGATGTTGAGACGCACCTCAGGGCACTTTAACAGAAATGTTAAAATTTACAAGGCTGCATTTTGCTGTCACTATATTGTTCATATAGCGCATATCAAAAAAAAAAAAAAAAAAAAAAGTAGTTAAAATGTGACTGACATAAATTAACTTCATTAATTCAAAAGCTATGGTACTGCTTTTACTCTCCAAATTAAAGATTTCCTATTTAAGACCGAGGCAAAAAAACCCCACTTATATCATTCGAAACAAAACAAACTTTCAGTCTAGTTTTGGCTGCAGAGAATAATGTGACCCAGGACTAAATGCATAAGCCTTAAAGGGTTACTGAATTTGATTCTAACCATGATATTCACAGCAACTTTTCTTCCAGTTTTCGTGTATATCATACTACACAATGATTTGACACTCTCAGTCAGGCTTGTTAACTTAAGTGGGAGCAATGAAGCAGCCAAATAAAGCACAGAGAAAATTTGTATGAATGGCATGCATGCTTAAAATTTTCCATTTTGCTCCACTTAAAACTGTCTTCAGATATATGTACCTTGAACTATTGTAATTTGCAAGTCAAGGCTGACAGGTTGGACTGTCATCTAATTAGACACTCTTGATCTTAAGGAAGTGCTGTGAGGAAACTGGGCCATCTTTAAATAGGGCAAAGAGAAAAAACAGTGGAAGAAGTGACAGAACTGCCTTCAAAAACATTGATATACTTTTTATCTCACCTGCCAAACTCCTGCCTAATCTCCACATGCAAATGATTGTCAATGAAACATGACTGGGCTATCGTTTCTCTAGATGAACCTGTTACATCAAACAATAAGCAATGACAGCTTTCAGCTAAAACCCACCCCTATGGAACTTCATGCAGATGCTGCTCAACAATTTTTCCCTGTAACAGCTTCAAAAACTGTTAATAGTACAGCTAATACTAAGAGTTACAAAAATAACTGAATTGAAAAGTAGCAAATGAAAAGAAGTGTGTAATTTCAACTATTGTGTATGTTACATGTCCAGCAGGAAGCATATTTTACCAGTTAACACCTACATTTACTACTGTACACATAATCAAAATGCAGCATACGTTTAACTTGTGTAGTTAGACAGTGTCCAGCTTTTCATTATGCTTTCCTTAGACAACAAGTCAGTCTTTTAATTGTAGGGTCTTAGTCTGGCGGCCCACTGCGTAAATCATCCTCCTACAAAGCCAGGTGGCAGCCAGATGCATCTGGGGGCTGCAGCTAAGTGGATTTGTCCCGTCTCAGTTGTACTGATCACAGGAGGCCAAACAACTTGGTCAAACTATGATGCTTCACTGCAAGATTTTGTTGGGAATGTTACCACACTAAACATTGCTTTGAGGGTTTCCAAAGCCAGCTTTGTAAATTGTATGTATAAAAAAAAGGAGCCGAGAATTCCAAGTCTGCATATCCTTTACCTCGTCCTTGAGCTGAGCCAGGAAGAGAGGCAGCAAGTGCTCTATTGTGTTGTCTTTGCCCAGAATGGTTGAAAGGCCCATGATGACAGAGGCCAGGGCTGACTTCACATGCTGGTTTGTGTCTGAAACAAGTTCCTGTGGAAAGAACAACAACAAAAAATGTTTACCAAAGAAACTATGTAAACAACACTACAGCTATGGCTCATGTTGACAACATACTAATCGAGTGCATCATATCCATCATTCACTACACATTAAAATGACTGAATTTTCAAGCAGGCAACAGTTAACCACTGTAGGTGAAATAAGTTCAAGTGTGACATAAACAAATGGAATGATATAAACAGCAGGCACAGAAAGGCACAAGACTGTCATGTATGCTAATTAAACCAACATCACACGGGTGCAAAAACTCAGCAAACAATAGTTACACTGTTGACAATATCAATTTTTCTACTTAATCTAAGCAGATTGTTTACTCTATAACAGGACCTGTGCCACGAGCCAATATCATGAGTCATCTGTTTTTGCGTTGCTATGTTTTTAAAGCTGAAGAGTTACAGGGTTTCCCCTACCATTGTAAAGGCTAAGTAATTTATTTTGTTGTTATTAAGTAAACTTACATCCCACTTCACGTTGGCTACATGCAATTTCGATTAACAACAGATACGAAGAAGCAAATCCCCCGCAATAAATATAGAAGTGGTAATTTCGTTAATGAAAATGTTCAACATTTTACATTTTTACACGACAAAGACGAGATGATGACAAGGTAAAATTAAGTCATTGATAAAAATTATGACCTACGTTAAGTTTACATTTTGCGGTAGATGAATGAACATTCATCCTGTAGAGCAGTCACTGTGCATATTTATACCACAATATGAAGTGATTAAATTCTTTGCATGAAAATGTTAGGATCTGGATCTAAATCATCAACACTACTAAACATCCAAATATATTGCTTTTCAGATGAAAACTGCAGCTCTGGTGTTAAGATATTCTTTAATCCACAGGACTATCAAAATAATAAGTTGTCATTAGCTATGTGGTGTTTTAGAACAGACATTTCATGAAATTTACAGAAAACATACTATATCATGATGGGGAGGAAGGGAGAGGGACAGATGTTTGAGGAAGAAATGAGAAATGAATTTGGTACATTTGCATTGTCTTTATAAGCTCTTGCCACTGGGCCTAAAAAATTTCAAGGGGAAGTTTTGTGTCAGTTTTATGCTCTCTATTTAGCTTTGTTTCATTGTTAATGTGACAAGCAGAATTATTACTTGTGACAGTAAGTTGCACCCTTTGCATGGAACTACATAAATAAAGTGGCAGTACAACTGAACTTACAGTTTAACAAAATACATCAGTGCCACCTGCTGTTCAAAAGTAGATCAACACTGGCAACAGAATGTGTAAGCCTCTATATTTTAGTACGCAAGTATGCATACAATCATGAATACAATGCAATGGAAATATTTATATTTATGAAAATTGATCAATCTGAAAAGGACAGCCAGATGTAAAACTACACGGTGTAAAGGTACATTACATTTTCGAGAATTAATATAACCTTAACATTTAGCAGTTCTGTGGTGATGAAAGCTGCCATTGCATAAGTTTCATGCCTCCAGGGCAGCCAAGAGCTAAATTCAATTGCTAATAAAAGTCTAAGCTAAGAGAAGATAGTGGCAAGTTAGATTCAATGATCTGTACCCAACTCCATCAACACTATAAAATAACCATATGTACAAATATAGCCTCTCTGTTAAATGGAATTCAAAGGTTTAGTTCTCTTTAAACTTTAACAAAAATACTTAATTATGAATGCACAGTTTTCTAGACAAGTACATACTTGCCATTTTAAAGTGCATACTTTCTGTTTGAGATGTCATTTGAGATGTTGGTAAATTATCATGGTCAAGAAAAATAATAACAGTTAAAATAAATAAATGCATAAACAAAAAACAACCCAGTTTTAAGTTAAGTCAGTACCACAACGCGTCAGCAGAAATGCTTTGGGAAAGACTATAAAAAGATATGCCGCTTTTCTATTTCAATACTTAACTCACCAAATCAAAGCATTTTTTGCTTAACTGAGAAGCAAAGCACCAGAAAAAAAAAAAAATCATATCACATGACAGACAATGACTCTTTTTTTTTTTTTTTTACCTTGACGCAGGGCAAAATATGAGTCATGATGATTTGCTCACGACTGTCCTCAGGGAGATTCTCACAGAATTCTAACAAAAGACAAAAGGGTACACTGTCAATAACACCAAATGGACATAATGTTGAACCAAGTAATTCAACTGTCTGGCTCCCAAGCAATAACATTTGACCTATTTATTTAATGTACTGACCTTTGACTTTGTTAGCTGCAGCAGCCCGAACCTCAGCTTCACAGTCTTTAAGAAGATTCTGGAAGGCTGGGACCAGGTCGTTTTTGGTGATCTCTGGCCCAACTGCTTTTTGGAGCTAGATCAAGAAGTAAAAGATATTCACCATGTCACTATCAAACCAAGAATATAGTGAGAATATTGATAGTTATTTTAAGGGTGCACAATAGAGTGTTTTTTCCTTCATTATTTTTGATAATTACCTCCTTTCCATGGCCAATAATTTCACATTTATATTTCAAAGGAAGTTCATTACCTCTAGCCTTAGCAAACACCCCTTCCCATCCTCTTGGCACTCTTGCAAAGCAGGAGCTGCGACCAGACGAGCAGTAATTTTTACTTTATTTGGCTCTGGTTTTACAGTCCCTATACACAGTCTTGAGGAACAACAGACACAGAAAATCCCCCACAACAAGAAACAGCCAAATCAGAACCAACTTGGGACGAAGACAAACTTGTCCTAAAAGATGAAATACTTCTGATTTTGTGGCCAAACTTTGGACACAAAAAATCTGAGGGCGATCAGAAAATGGACAGCCATCTCCTGCCTCAAACATCTGCTCATAAACTAACTGCAAAAGCAAGTTTCAACCTGAAGATAGTCACCTCTGAATATTTGTAACACAATATGAGGAAATTTAATATTCTGCACTACGATGGCAAAATTTGGACCTCATTCAATCAAGTAAACTACCATAAACTCAATAGTTTTTTGGGTTTTTTTTTAGATGAAAACTGTGGTCTTTAATTCACAGGATTATTCAATAAGAAAGTTGTCATGAAGTATGTGGTTATTTTGTAAAGAATTTTATAAATAATGATAGAAGAGTAATTGTCAATATCGTCCAATTCTACCATGCACAGAAAATGATCTGCTTTAATCTGTGAAGAGGATAATATGCAAAACTTATGGTGACATTAGTGCAACCCAGTTATGCATTCTGACTAAGAAACTAGGAGAGATACAGTATGGATGCTCTACTCCATCTGTCATAAAACTTACAAAAAAACCTTGGACATAATGTAAACTGTCAAATCTGTATAATGATTTGAAAACAGCTTTATGAAATGTTTATGTATTATTAGGTCTTTCACAACATGTTAAACCTCACTTCAGAGAAAATTACAAAATACATTTGACACCAAAATATAAGATCACTGGGCCTAGATTACTGCTTTTGGAACAAATTTCGGGGTTAAAGTATAATTAAAATTTTTGAGAACTCACTTATATATGAATCCTGAAATTACTGGAAAATCGAATGTGTGTTTTTGGTTTTATAAATGAATTTGCTGCCATTCCTGATTCTCATCGTACTCAGCTTGGCCTGTAATACCCATATTTTGGAAAAAAAACAGGCAGCTTTTAGGCCGCCTGTAACCATTTCAATGAGGGACGTGCGCTGATTTTGCTCAGCCACACTAAAATTCCAGCTGCAGCTGCCAGGTTAAATAATACATTCACTGCAGCACCTTGGGGTCATTGCCGCCTTGGACCACATCGGAAGCAGTCGCTTTTAACATTCTTTGCCTTCCGGTAGAATCCTCTGGTTTGTAGGCAGTATTCAGGGTAGATACAATGCGGTACATAACACGGAGGAAACACTGCCATGTGGTAACTATGTTGAGTACCGCCTACCTACATCTCTGTCTGTGTGCAAGTCAGATGTTCTAAAATCACAAAGGAATCGTACAATAAGAAACCGGGTTAAAACCCTGCACAGACAGTTTGTGTTTATTGGCATACATAGTAAATATAACTAATAAAATTTGAGAGTAAAAATATAATTCCAATATTAAAAAAAGGAATAAAATTCAAAAGACTGTATTATAGTTGTAAAAATTAGATTCTTATAATATGCATTCATCAATACACATTTGAATTTATTCATAAATGCTAGTCTTCAACTCAACAAGTAGTTTCACACACATTATTGCTCAACAACTAAATTAACAATTACCAAATACAGTAATGTCCGTTTTAGCTTAGTTTCTCCCATTCACTTGTGCTTGAAATTAATATATGCACAACATATTTGTAAGCAGTGTTCCCATTCAGCAATAATCAACAGAGATGCATTTGTCCAACAGTAAAACCACACAAATAATAACGAAAGTGCCATTTGCCAAAGTTAAAGCACCAGCACTCAGAGATACTTGATGTATCTTCACATTATTAAAAAACTATACCAAACTGTAGACTGTAGTCACAGCGTAACTTTTGTTGTATCATTAGTTAATGTATTTCATCATAAAGTCTCATAATACGTCAAACTCTTAATTCAAGATTATGAGAATATGATGACAAGCATAAATAAACTGAGAATCCCCGATGCCACAGCCAAGAGGATTTCATTCAATAGAAGCAAAAGCTTTAAATATGTCGGGTATTGTGTTTTAAGAGTAAAACACAGCAAGTCGAGATTCAGGAAATTTTCATAAAGATGGCTCTGTGACAACACTAACTTTCAAACATAAGTTCCTCTATAATTCTATGTGTACTGGTTGTCTGCTATATATCAATCAATTTATCAATGCTAAAAACAGATGTAAATATGGTTTTGAGTTAAATGGTTCTTTTGAGAACACCTTAAAAGCAGCTCTAAATTTAACTTGATTCTCAATTATTATTATCTTCCATTTATACACTAAAGCACGAAAGCAGGGAGGATGAAAGAAAAGAGGTTGTTTGCTTACCTCCGAGAACTTGTCAGCCACCATGTAGCGGACCCTCCAGGATTTGTCTTCTGCAGCCTGGCGCAGGGTGGGCATCACCAGGGTCTCCAGATCCTCTTGAGGCAGCAGAGTGGCAATGCTGACACAAGCCTCCACTGCAAGCAACCGCACTGAGTCCTATTGGAGAAAATAGTGATCAGTTTGGTCACCTCTGGGCTCAAGAAATTAAAAAAAAAAAAAAAAAAAAAGCTTAAGGGAGACTGTAAGAAAAAGATTAAATAAGAGTAAAACAGCAGATGAGAAAAAGACAAATCTCCTACCTGCTCATCAGAGGCCAGGGCAGTGAAGAGGGAAATGATGTCACTTTTTACATAGTCTAGCTCCAAAACTTTGGCAAACTCCCCTAATTTTGATGCCGCCGCACGACGAACCATTGGGGTGTCATCAGAGCACAAGGTTCGAAAATGCCTAGAGATAGCCACAAATGTTTTACCAGTTACTGCAGAATTATATTTGCTTGGAAGCATAAAACAATTATTTGTGGTCTACATTGCAAAAATGCATTATGTAATATTATACACAATAGTAGTGTACAAAAAGGGTAGATACATTCCTGGTATTGTGAATCCAAATAATTTACATGTTTGCAGGTGAGGATTTAACAAATAAGCATCTTTTTTTCTTTTTTAAATCAAAAGGCACTTACTGGCGGATCTCAGCCTTGACAGTACTGGAGACACGAGGATAACAGACGCTAAACAGGCCACAGGCAGATGTGCGGGATGTGAACCAGTCACCACTAGCCAGTCGCTTCACCAAAGGCTCAAAATGGACCTCCAGGTCAACAGGAGAGTGTTCTTGTGAGATCTTCCGCAGGGACTCCACAGCTTTATCCCTGACCACTGTCTCCTCAACTGTAGCTAGACTCTCCAAAGGAGGCTGTGTATCAACAAGACATAAGGTTAGATAGGGGTATAGTCAAGTATTCACACAAACAAGACATCATGTAGATGTCTAATTAGTTTTTCTTTTTTTGTTAGAATGTATGTGAGCTAGGTGCATCTTTGTAAAGCCTTTTAAAATCCAAATAGGCACTTCAAAGTTCATTACATTTAGCTTGAAATGCAGGTTAATTTATTTACAATGTATGGTTTGTGTTTTTTCCCCAACCTTGATATTTTTATGTGTGAACTATAGACAGAGATACGATTAGAGTAAATTGGCTCACTCCTTAGGCACTTCTATCGTCAGCTATAGAAAGAATGTTTTTATAAACACACAGTAATTCTTCATAAAAACAAGTACAGGCTGTTTTACATCTTAAGCCTATGAGTTCTCTAACTTCAGGAGCCAATAACTAATAAAATTGATATATGCCCTACACTGTAGTCATGACTCGTGTATGAGTTATTCTTTTAAGATATATTGTGTTAAAGACCAATAACGGCAATGCTTGTCCTCTACTAAGAAGATAATTTACATGAACTCCTCAGAGACTTACCAAGAGACAGTGGACATACTCTGGCCCTCCAACTAACATAGTGAAATTACCAAGCTGCTCAGCCAAAGCCAAGAGAACCTCATCTTCATCATAGATGGTATCTAAACGATGATGGAAAGATTTGTGAAAAAAACAGCTCTGAAATGTTAACACTATGACCTGGCAGTTATTACAACAGTTCAGAACATTTTAAAGCAAAGTAAGGGGCAATCACTATCGATCCATGTGACAAACTTGGTCAAAGTTGCTGTGTAAACATGTCAGGTGATTTTAGCACAGTTATGACAATGGACTTTACTACCTGTGAGGAAAGGAAGGAGTTCCGTGCGAGTCCTCTCAACACCAAGCGCCAGAGCTATGGTGGACAGCTTCTTGATGCTGTTTAGTCGCAACTACACAGAAAATATACATCCATTAGCGATACGTTCCCAATGAAGTTAGGGCACACTAAATAACCAGTGTAGATACGTAACATTAAGCCTAACTATACCCAGTTAATTCTGGTAGAATGTATTAAATACATGCTTCGTTATTTGGCTATGGTTATCTTCGCATTGAGTAACTTAATATTTTACCAGGAGTTCAAATATAGACTGAAATAATCGGATGGAAATACTTTCTTCTCAATGACACTTGATAAAACGGTTAAAAACTCTGTCCTCTGCCCACCGCAGCCTAGAACGCCCCACTGTTGTGATTGCTAACTTAACGCCAGTCAATTACATAGCATGTTAGCTACTAACGATGCGACGTTAGCGCTACCGGCTAAGCCAATGACCTGGGTGGCTTGCCTTGGCTAAATTCACTGCCATTTAAGATGGAATGACGGTTATCAGTCGATAAATCTGTTAACCGTTCATGTACCTTCACATATAAGGCCTCGAATCATAACCGTAATGCAGCTAGATTGGCACGGGAGGGTGCGCCCGGTAGAACATGTCCAATAGGCCCTCACCGGGGAACGTTAGCTAGCATATCTGCCTACTAGCTAGCTAGCCGATAATTGGATGCCAGAAGCAAATGCGTCAAAACAAGGTCCACTATTCTGATCACTACAGTGACGATTAAAGTCCAAAGTAGCGATATTACCTGAACATCTTCATTTCGCAGCTCGTCAATAAGAACGGCGATAGGGTAGAGAGAGTCGTCTCCATCAGCTCCTGCCATTTTGGATACTGTTGCTGTTGCCGAATGGCGCTGTTGTGCTGCACTACGGGGTTTCTGCATTAGGGCGGCGGATGCAGGGCCCTCCCTCCTCGGCGTCTCGGCTGCTCCCGATGCTGCTGTGGGTGTATAAAAAAGACTCGGAAAAATTATTCCGCCTGGTCGTGAGCTGTAAATGTGGCCACTATAAAAATCAGTGCATGCCCCATATGATACATTTAAAAACTAAAATTCAGGCGGAGAAATTGAACTACAATAGAACACTTACATAAATTAATGAATTATATTTACAAATGAAAAACATGCTGATAATGTGAAACGATTTATTAGTGTGAAACACTGACTTGGCCGGTGCATTTAAGAACAGAGGAGTATGAATGTGCACTTTCCAATTCTGACGTCTAAGTGACAGAGAAAAGCCCTTATTTTGAAGAACAGCGCACCGGATGTTTAACACGTCTTCCTTTTCCGGCTTGTTTGCGTAATCGCTCAAGATGGCTTCCCAGCAGCAGCAACCCGCTGGACAGATGCCTCAACCTGGATTACAACAGCAGCAACATCAGTTGAGCCAACAGCAAGACTTTGACCCAGTCCATAGATTTAAGATGCTAATTCCGCAGCTGAAAGAGAGTTTACAGGTAAATACATGCCAAACATCGGGGTCAGAATAGCTAAAGTTGGTTTAACATAAACAGATTTCATGAAGGCAGCGGGGCACATTAACTATGTCGCTCTTTTTCATTTGCAGAATGTAATGAAGATTGCTTCCTTGAATCTAGCCCATAACACATCGATTGACAACGGCATGTAAGTTGCCCGGTCGGTGGTTTGTGAGAGGCTGTCCAGGTTTTTGGACGTTCCTGACATGTCATGTTTTTAACAGATTTTTTTCAATGACATGTTGTTTGTTCTGGTTTAGCAAAAGCAGCGACGCTTCTGTTCAACGCTTTGACAAAAGCTTGGAGGAGTTTTATGCCCTCTGCGATCAGTTGGAGCTGTGTTTGGTAAGACTAAAAATAAAGCACATGACACTCATGACTACAGAATCGCTCAATCTTTTCATTTTGCTTTTCCACCTCCACTGTTTTTTGGTCCCCTGCATTTTTTCACCTCTTGAACATGAAAAAGTTCACCTCTTTAAGCACATGTGTGCTTGTACTTTTTTCATTTCTACCTTTTTAAATACTCAGCTTTGTCTTTTATATAAGCTTCTTATTTCTTTTTCCTCGACTTGTCTTCTTGGTGCTACTGTGATCTGAGAATTACTTTGATGGGTTCAATCTTTTATGTAACATCAAAGACACAATTTCCCCCTCTTTGCCTCTTTCAAAGATTCCAGTAAAGTTTAACTTATTAAAAGTTAGACCTAACTAGTGTTGTAAAAAGTACCCAAAACTCTAGTCAAAAAATCTCAGATGAAAATGAAAGCCACAAATACTAGAGTTTCTGACATTAAAATTCATTTTCTGCCAACTAATGTATTGAAGTATCAAGAATGTAAAATAAATGTGCATACAATATATCTAAGCTTATGCAATACACTGTATATTGTAGGTTAAATCTCTCCAGCAAAATTCGACAGCACTATTGTGTTGTGATAGGGCTTTAAATTCATAAGTATTGTTGTGACACACATTAATTGAATGTTGGATCTCTCTCCCTGAACTGAAGTGTATGTATTTCTTTTTTAAGTATTTGGGTAAAATTGTCCAGTCCAAGTAAGACTGAATAAGTCCTTTTAAAGACCATCTTCAAGTTCACCTTTTTTAAAAAAAAAAAAAAAAAAAATGCTGTTGATCATTTTACACATTAACTGTATTTACTCTAAATATAATCAATAACCACTGACACGTCCCCTCTGTGCAGCGTCTGGCATACGAGTGTCTCTCCCAGAGCATCGACAGCGCCAAACACTCCCCTAACCTGGTCCCAACAGCCACCAAGCCAGACACAGTCCAGACAGAGTCCATGTCTTATGCACAATACCTCGGCATGATCAAGTCTCAGATTTCCTGCGCTAAAGACATCCACAACGCTCTGCTGGAGTGTTCCAAGAAAATTGCAGGAAAAGGACAACCTCAGGGAATCATGTAGGCTTGGACCGGACTATCACAACCCTGAATCTGGTGACTTCTCTTTTTGTTTGAGAAAGATGATGGGTTCTCACGTGTGAGATTGTCTAATAAACAGAACTCAGTTTTCGCAGGCAATGCTGATGATGCTATTAAATTTTTCAGTTGTACATTTGGTGAAGATTGTTTTTAAGTAATGTGTGTTTCTTAAAAATGCCATGTAAATACCCCTGACAAAGAGCCATGTTGTAAGCTGACCAGTAGGAGGTGGCAGAGCTGTTAACTCCCCACTCAGTGATCACAAGACTTTTGTACCTTATTTTTGTTGAATATTAAAGTGTTTCTACAAATGTTTTCTGATGATTGAAGATGCACAAAGGGTGACCTGTCTTAACGATAACGTGTTTTGAGTACAAAAATGTTGAAGCATGATTGTAAAACATGAATGCAGGTATTGTGGAGACATAATGAAAGTAAAACGAGCCGAATTTTCTAACTTAGATATTTCTCTTTAATGCTGAAAGTAAAAAGAAAATGTCGGATCTAGAATACAGAGGCAGCAGATTATGTATTTTCAATGAAAGGGGTCACAGGTGTTGAGTAAAAGCCATTAGAAGATCTTGTCAAAGACTGAGTTGACATGTTGATAGACGGGTACCACAATAGTAGCCCAGTAACCCCATGGGGGACTTCAGAGGTTAGGAGATTGCAATCCATCAGTAAAGGGAGCTTACTGTTCCAAATAACACAAATGTTTTAATTGCAGCTACTGACAGTACCAGAGTGTCAGTGAACACGTCATGGGCTTAAAACCCACAACTCCTGCGTTAGGTAATAGTGACCTGTTCACTTATGACATTAATTTTTGCTAATGAAATACTTTTTCGACACGCTACAAATGTTCTCTGGAATGGCTCAGCTTCCTCACTACATAATGACACGAAAAGAGCGCTCTGTATTCCTGGACTGAGTGAGGACTCGAGCTATGTTGGCCAGGGGCTTCTTGGCACCTCGCTGTTTGCTGAGGCTGAGGGATTAATGTGGTCTGATACATGAGCACGTGAGAGGGGAGTCTGGTGGAATCGCAGCTGTGTTACATCTCAGACCAGTCTGAAATACTGACAAGTGCCTGTATCCAAAAATACTACCCTGGGTAACGACCAAACGGGCACAAGACATTCACACAATACACTTTCAACCTTCTGCAGGCCTGCAGTCACATACTGAGACAAAATCACACATCTTCATCTTTTTTATTCACAGACAATGCGCTAACACAGGACTAATTTTTAAAGCTTGAGAAAATTTACAAGAACTAAGCTAGAGCTATTGATGGCAAGATGTGTTATGCAGTTCATAGAATGATAAACAATACAACAGAGGGAACATATAAAAAGAATATATTTTCTTTTTACAAAGATTACAGCAGATAGACATATTTATATGCAGAGCATCAAGTGTAACTAGATATAACTACAGAGACAATTTACACATTGTCTAAGTGCATTGGTGGATTTCAGTCAAAGTGAATTCTTTCAGTGTATTGATGAAAAAAAACAGGACATCAAAATACCCTACATGGTCTATTAAACATCCTATTCATGTGCAAAGTGATATGAATTAACTGAGCGGCGATGTGAACTGATAGAAATACTAGGTATGAGCAAATAAATTATATGTTAGTATACTTACTACATTGTGTGAGCTTATTCTGTTTCACCACCACTGCCTCTACCGTTAGTTTCGCAGTTATGAAGGTACATGAAGGTACACTGAACCTACACTGTAATGTTCTATAACATTATTAATAGTGATATAAGATTATACTGCTGGATGTTCTACAGCCAATGCACTAAAAAGCCCCTTCACTTGACATTGCTGCCAACCACTCTTTTTTAGATTTCCAAAACTGATTTAGAACTTTCATCATGTTAGGTTAATGCCACTACGGGATAAGTATAACCTTGCAGATACAGTTCCTAATTCTGAGAGACTAAATGTCTTGTCATCTTCATGTTGTCAAAACACAAGCATAAACTATTGTTTAAGTTTTTAAATGAATATTAATTCAACCCATAAAAAAAAAGTAGAATAAATGTCCACAGTAATTAGGTTTTTAATTTTTGGCAAGTTTAAAGTTTTTCATATTGTGCTTTGGAAAACAGACAGTAAGTAACATAAAACCTCAAAATCTGAGTCAGTGCCATTTGGTTTTATCTTGTTGACGCGTACGAGACACAGTACAAAGCATCTGAATGTACAGTATGATGCTTAAAGACTGTATAAAGCACAAAAACACATTTTTCATTGCTTTGTCGAGCTGGAGAATTTCACGTTGTTTTATTTTCAGCTTTGCCCTTTGCTTGAGGTCTATAAAAATGTAAAACAAAAAAGTTAAAAAGTGCAGTATCATAGCATGCTAAATACAACATACTGTGTGTCCTCTATCAGTGATTAACACCTGCTTGTCATTTGAGCCTGAACTTGAGGTTCTGGCTCGTCTTTACCACGTGATACTAACCAGTGGGCCTCCTCCGAGCTGGCGATGGCTGGCCGGTGAACATCACGGCGCTGGGGTTCCTCCAGCCCAGGCATGTGGTCAGATGGCTGAAAATGAGACAACTTCTTCTGCCATTCATCTTCAAAAGCCTGAGCTTCAGCTGCAGGTCGAGGATAAAGACTGTGTTAAACAACAGTCAGTGGATGGTGGCAAGCACAGGAAACTTATGTTCAGCTGAAACAATGTCTACCTAAATATGTGTATGGCTACAAGTAATTTAATACGCCTTATGTGTTTTGGTAAATTAATGCGGAGAATCAATTTACATTATTGTCAAAATTAGAAATATCAATTCCTCTGAAATAGGTCCATCGTACAGTTACATTTAATGAATGTAATGTAATGAAATCAACATGGTTGGACCCTCCAGAAGGATGGAGCAACTGTGTGCAGCTAATGCAGCAACTCAATGAGGCGGCAGAATTTAGCTCCAAATGGACTTGTCAGGGGACAGAACACAGCCTATGTGTTTTGTGCACTCCCTGTCCCAAGGCCAAAATAACACACATCATACAACGTACATTCATCCATGTTCTGAAAGTTCTGGTTGAGCTCCTTCTCCCCTGTTTTCTTGTTGTATTTCTTCTCTACAACATGCCCCTTGTCCTGGATGTGGTGTCCGATGGCCATCCTCTCCAGACCGCTCTCAGAGTCTTTGACTGCTCGCCGGGTCTCCTTGATCTGGTGATAAAAATCATTGATAAAAAAATCAAACCCATGGAGATAGAACATTGGGAATGACGTGTCGTCAAGTCTTGCTATTCCACGATGGGACCATGTGGTTGCCATCTTACAGTACCTGGGGCAAGTTTAAAACTTTCTGTAATGAGAACATACAGCATGCTGAAAGAGGCTCATGCTGTCTTTTAGTTTTCTATCAATAATACATGAGAAAGAAATGACATCTCTGCCACCTAGAATAAGAAGATTTTGTCAAAATTTTGATAACTTCAAGATAACCATTGTGCTTTTAGTCATGAAGATAATAGTTAGACAATAATTTGTATTAGAAGTAGGAAAAAAAGGTTAACGTTGTAAGTATTTTAATTTTTTTTTTTTTTTTTTACCCAGAATCACAATATTTATATACAACGCCACATCAGTTTCTGGAAACACACAGCCAAGGTGCGCCAAGAGCAGCTGAAACGCACATCCAGGAAAGGCAGAACTAGACATGAGCAAACCTGTATGCCAACTCTTTAGTTTTTACCTTAATGAGCAGGGACAGCAACATGAAAAGGCTTATTTGAAGGGGGGGAGAAAAAAAAAAAAAAAAAAAAAAAAAAAAAATGTTTTATTCTGTTTTGTACCACTTTTCTATGTCGCTCGAATAAATATTTAAGACTGACTGACATGTGATGTGCATTATTTTTGGAAATATGACCTGTAAAATATTGTGTCTAGAAGTAAATGATTTAACTTTTGTTTTTCTTAATGAAGGAAAAGAAAAATTGCAATAATCAATACCACCGATCCCCCAAGGTATCCTGTGGGGGGTGCTCCGGGAGTATGGGGTAGATGGCCTTTTGTTACGGGCTATTCAATCTCTGTATTGTCGGAGTCAGAGCTTGGTTCGCATTGCCGGCAGTAAGTCAGACCCGTTCCCAGTCAGGGTTGGTCCCCGCCAAGGCTGTCCTTTGTCACCGGGTCTGTTCATAATTTTTATGGACAGAATTTCGAGGCGCAGCCAAGCGGCGGAGGGAGTCGGGTTCGGTGGCCTCCGGATTCCGTCTCTGCTATTTGCAGATGACGTGGTCCTGTTGGCCTCATCGAACAGTGACCTCCAGCTCGCACTGGGACGGTTTGCAGCTGAGTGGCAAGCGGCAGGGATGAGAATCAGCACCTCTAAATCTGAGGCCATGGTTCTTAGCCGGAAAAGGGTGGATTGCCCACTCTGGGTCGGGGGAGAGTCGCTTCCCCAAGTGGAGGAGTTCAAGTATCTCGGGGTCTTGTTCACGAGTGAGGGGAAAATGGAGCGGGAGATTGACAGACGGATTGGAGCAGCGTCGGCAGTGATGCGGACGCTGAAGCGGTCCGTTGTGGTGAAGAGAGAGCTGAGCCAGAAGGCAAAGCTTTCAATTTACAGGTCAATCTACGTCCCAACTCTCACCTATGGTCATGAGCTCTGGGTAGTGACCGAAAGAATGAGATCGCGAATACAAGCGGCCGAAATGAGCTTCCTTCGCAGGGTGGCTGGGCTCAGCCTTAGAGATAGGGTGAGGAGCACGGACATCCGGGAGGAGCTCAGAGTAGAGCCGCTGCTCCTCCGCGTTGAGAGGAGCCAGTTGAGGTGGTTCGGGCATCTGGTCAGGATGCCTCCTGGACGTCTCCCTGGGGAGGTGCTTCGGGCATGCCCATCCGGGAGGAGACCCCGGGGCAGACCAAGGACACGCTGGAGAGATTACATCTCTCGGCTGGCTTGGGAACGTCTTGGTGTCCCCCCGGAGGAGTTGGTGGAAGTGGCTGGGGAGAGGAGCGTCTGGATGTCCCTGCTCAGGCTGTTACCCCCGCGACCCGGACCCGGATAAGCGGCAGAAAACGAAACGAAACGAAAACAACACCACCGAATTGCAATTACTTCAAGAAATGCAATACAAATTGAATCTGGACCTGAGTATCGTGACACAATTAAATCGTGACACAAGCATATTGTCCAGCCCTAGTTTGTATTGCAGATACTGCATATTGCAAACTTTTTTTTTTTTTTTTTTTTTTTTAATTTTGCCTTAACCTATTATGTAAAAAGTATTTAGTATTCTTAACAGCTAATGCACTACATAATACAAGACCTTTTTGTAAAATTTTAAAAAGAATAATTATTGTGTTCTATTATTGGAAGGTAATTATAGTAATAAACAAGACCAAGAAAATCACTCTATTTCAGAAAATGGCTACATGAAACTTCTCACAATGAAGTGTTGATTATTTTGAATTACGAGGATTTTGATGATAACTGAAGAGACATTGCCATAATTTTTTTTTAGGTTACTCACCCCAAAGCTATCTATCTAGATAAATCAATTGCACTACATTGCTGATACTGTTTAATGAAATTACCCAGTTCAATAACATAATTTATTTGACCCATATCTAACATATCTCTCATCCACACTGTACTGTGTGGACACACGTGGCAGCCTCTCCTTTGGTTTCCTGAGCCTGTTTTTTGGGAAATGAAGTAACCGGTGACTGTAAACAATTCTCAGGTAAGATGGTGAACAGTTACGCAATGACTTTTGATACTTGTCATATTTACTGTTCTTTATCTATGCCTAATAAGTCCTTCACAGACAGAAATACTTCTCACAGTACAATCAGTTTATATCAAACACCTGCAGAAGCATCTCAGCAAAAACTTGCTGAGACCCAAGATTTTCAGCCAGTCCGTCTACAGTAATGTACTGTTCCTTTTAATCCAGCTACCCTGCTTAAAAAAAAGAAAAAAAAAAAAACAGACATGCAGAGCTCATTATGCTAAAAGGCTGAAAGCGATATCCTGTAAAACCGAGGAAACTCATGCCAAAAAAAATGACTTGACACCAGTTAAATGGAAAAAAAAAATGGATTTGGATGAAACAGAGTGCTCGAACATATTTAAAACTGTAAAACATGTAATTAATCAATGCCCATTTATGTTAAATAATATAATATCAGAATAAACCACAAAGCACAGTATACAATGATCATCCACAAAAATAAAACCTAATTTTGTGTTGGTCCCTCTCATGCTGCCAAAACAGCTCTGACCTATCAAGACATGGACAGGGGACGTCTGAGGGAGTCCTGAGGGAGGGGATCCCACTGTTGGGGCGGGGGCGGTGTGCTGTGCTGACATCCACATTGGAACATTGCATTGTAATGTGATGATCATTGTTCACTTCACTGGTCAATGGTTTTTATTGTTGTGGCTGAGTGATGTACATGGTGACCTTGATTTTGACCTAGACGGTAAAAGGAATCATCCAGCCATTATCTCCCATCGCTACTGGTAAATGAGCTGGAATACTTACCCCTCCTGGAGCACGCAGAGTTGAAGAGCTTGCCTGAAAAACCTTGGGAGGTTCATTTCCAACCTTGGAATATGTCATGACTGATGAAGAGCTGAACGAGTGGCTGTGTGAATCTGTGGACATGTTCTCCTGAAACACACAAACACACACTATATAGCAACTAAACTCATGAAAGCAGCCAAACGACAACAAAAAAAAACATCACTGCACAAATAAACTCACAATGTTTCTGTGCATCTCCTGCATCCTGTTTCTAACGTTGGCCATCATGTTGTCAACCAAGCTGAAAGGGTTCGTCATCAGGTCCTGAGCAGACACAAAGTGAAAAGACGGGCCATTGGCTCATGTGCCACATGTTCACAAAGAATGATCAGCTCATAATTAACTCTGTCATACGGACAACCAAGTAAATGTAAATTTATTTTGACTAAAATAAACAAAAACATAGGATTAAGGACCCAGAAAAGATTGTGTATCAAAACTGAGGTAAAAACTTAACCTCATTTTGACCCGGAATAAAACTCTGCACACTCAAGTTAGGCATGTACAGTAGCAGTAAGATGCAATCAAAATCTGTTCATAATAGATATTTAAACATGATACATCGGTACCGTTTCTCTTAAAATAAAAAAACTACAGCCGTCATTAGCCTTGTGTAACCCCAGTTACAAAAACAGTTGTGTGTAAAATATACACGACACAGAATGCGATAATTTGTTAATCCTTTTTGAATACAGTCAATGGAGGACAGTTGAAAATAGCACAAAGACAATGTAGCTAACACTTTACCTCATAAAATAAATGCTTCATTTAAATTTGATGTGACAATTCATTACAAACAATTAGGGATAGTAGAGGTAAAAGCTGTGGAATGCTCAATAACATTTGTTCATTTTTGGAAATGGCAGACATTATGGCCTCCAAGCTGAAGAGGAAAGGGCTCGTCTAGATGGTTAACAATGCACAAAGCCAGTATCTTTGATGGTGTACGGATGTGTTAGTGGTCATGACATAAATAAGTTAACATCTCTGAAGGCAATATTAATTCTGAAAGGTACATATAGGTTAGAGAGTAACATAAAGTGCTGTTGACTGGATCTTTTCAGGAACTCTCCCAACAATACCAAGCCACATTCTACATACTATATGTTACAACAGTGTGGTTTCAGAGGTAAAAGACTGCCTGCCTGCAGTTTTTATGTTTGCATCGTTCATATGTCACCATTGTTCTGTATTCAACTGAATATACAATGCTGAATGAATTTTGATAATCATTACATTCTGTTTTATTTTGAAAGCGTCACAGCTTTACTGGGTTTTTGTGGACTACTTTCAAAATTTTTACTTAGATACTGCCAACTACTTGTGGAAATGTTTAGGGAATGTATTTGTTTCACCATTTAACTTGATGCCACACTATACGCTACTACTAGTGAATCTCAAAAAATTAGCTGAAAAGTTTTTTTGGAGGGAAATTTAATTTAAAAAAAATAAACGTTTACATGCAATATGTAAAGTGAAATATTTTAAGACTTTTTATTTTAACTTTGATGATTATGTCTTTTCCATTTACAGTGAAATATTCAAATATTTTGAGATATTTTTTTTCTGTAGGCCATGATTTAAAAAAAAATCAAAATAGTGAGCTAAGCTTGAAATATTTTAATTTAAGTATACAAAAAGTCTTGATAGATTAAATTTTCAAAAATTGTAATACTCAAGTTTTCTGAGATGTAGTAGTAGTATTTAGAATAGGCAAGTGATCAAAGAAAAAATAAAAATAGGATAGTGAAAACTAGGGGTGACTATATAAGAAACACTGGATATGCCACCTCTAACAAAAAGTAAAGGGCGGTCAGGGATGGAGTTGAAGCATGGAGTTGTCCAGTATAGGTTTAAATGAAACACCTGTATAATATTGTAATTTAACTAACAACAGTAGACCATACTGACCGTGCTGTCACCACTTCCGAAGGGAAACAATGACCGGCTCATGTCCTGAGGATTGAAACGGTATCAATTTAGCAATATTATCAATAGAGAAATATAGCATGTCACACATAGACCTAACAGACTTTTTGGATGTTTGTCGATGTTGCATTTGGTGAGTTGGCAGGTTGTCATACATTGGTCACTAAGCCTTTGACATACTGTAGTTACAAAGAGCCGTCCACGTGGTCTTGAGCACAACGCCTGAAGGCCATGAACTCTCCCAGGAGTTCAAGTGATGAGGAGTCGACGAGGAGGGGGCAGCATCTAGCCCCGCTCTATGAACTCGAGACCAAATCCGCAGGTGTTTATGCCCATGCAGTCCCAGATAAGCATCTCAACAGTCATCGCTATGTGTGTGATGCACAGGGGTTTGTGCGTAATCAGTGGGGTGTTGAATGACTTGTGTTCCATGCGTAATTGGGTCGCATTGCCAGAGATTAGCGTGGGTTTAACGCTGAAACTAAGCTTCATTCTAGGAAGGCTACGCAAGGCTGGACGCAGCAGTCAGGATGGGGATCTAAAAGGGCTCAAGGTCCAAGGCTGCTCGTTCAGCTCTTTTTCAAATGTCAAGTAAAACACTCCTGACCAGTATCCATGAAGCCCCTGAGCCAATTTTATCACAGAGGGGCATGTATGTACTAATAAATGCCAGTTACATATCTGCAAGCATTATATTTAGACTAAGGTTGAGCAGAGGGGAGATTGAGGCACAAAATAAAAAATGAAGACCCAGAGGCGTTTAACACATTATTTTAGGCTGTCTGAACAACGGCGGATTGACATTTTCTTTTCTATCACTTTCTCTCGATCTGATATTGGACCTGCCACTGTGGACTCTGAGGCAGGCTGTTCCTGCGGGAGCTAGAAGTTTCCCCGCAGGGCACATGCACTAAAGATATGATTCATGC
>KV751316.1:5452247-5473235 GCA_001698575.1 Mola mola
TATTTTGTGAAATCTCTGCTCTTACAACTTGGATATAATAGGGAAGAAGGGAAGAGGCACTGGATCTGACTGTGATGACTTTGATATTTTAATTTCGGCTGCAAGTGAGAAAGGGGTACAGGAATTTCTCATTGTCAGTGTCAGAGCAGTGGGCAAATCTGACTTAAAGGGAAAAAATATGCTAAGTTTGCCACAATACTAGAATTTCACATTTCAATACAATGCTTTTATACAATCTTTTAATCAAGTCATATACTCTATAGCAAACAAGACACCACCTCAGGTTATGCTAGTTCCTACCTTTTTTCAGCAGAACCACTAGAATTTCTCAATTAACAATAAAAATTTATTGAAGTTTATGCAATAATGATGCCTGATTGAAAGCAGACATTTAAACAAATACTCAAGAGAAAGACAGGGAGTGAAATATGGCAAGATATTTGAAAATGGGAAAACTCACTGCGGTCTTCAAAGTTAAGACAGTTTACTTTCCAGTTGGGCAAGTGCACACATAAAATTTTTGAATAACAAGTCCAGTTTAAAAGTAAATGAGGGTTGTTATGTGCATCCTGATATATGCTCTGTCATAAGCAGGCTGCCACTAATAAATATTTTCATTACCAATCAATCATTTCATTGAATAAAAAATTTGAAAAGAAAAAATATTGGGGAAAAAAAAAAAATCACCAACAAATTCCAAAAAACTAAAACCCCCCAAATTATTTTAGAGTGCAAAGAAATGTCTTCAAATTGCTTGCTTTGTCCGACAGACAACAAAACTCATTCAAACAACCTGTAGCTCATGGTCTAAAGTGCAGGGTTCAAGTGCATATAGGGTTACATTCAGGAGGTCACACACAGTCCAGGCTCAGTAAACATGTTTGGGGGTAAAGCGGAAAGTTTCATTCCGTTCCCTCTGAAGAGGTTCCCCTCTCCTGCAAAGTTAATAACTTTATGTCACAGAATATTCACACGTGGTAACACATAAAATGACTAAAAACAGACTTTTAATCTGGACATCAGTTTGGTAACAAGCAGCATAAAGCTGCAAATGTAGGTGCATCTCACTATCTGAACCATTTGTCCTACAGGAAGAATTCTGTGCCACTGTCTTTAGACCAGATTTTAGTCAATGCTGCAATCACGTTTCCCTGCCTCAAGACAGCAAAGTGCAAACAGTGCACTTGACCACACCTCATTTAACACTGACACGCTCAAGGGGGCACAGATGGATACAAGTAGTTTTATTCATTTACACTGTGTGAGCGCAGGGTGTGAAAATGAAAACTGCTTTGGTCAAAAAATAGTAATGACACTTGCAAAAGACATTTCATTATCAAAGAAAAGAAACAAACCTTTAGGAAGCTAAAACAAGCACATTGAAAGGCATTAATTGAATATCAAATTACGTGGCAAGAAGTTTTCTTCTAAGTAACTGTTGTTGCTCTAGTTTCAATAGTCTACGTGTGTGTGTGTGTGTGTGTGTGTGTGTGTGTAAATTTGTATACAGTATATTTCTGAGAGCACATGTGTCCCTGTGATATTTGAGAGCAGTGTGAGAGTGAGCTGTCTGTCATCTAGCTGCTAATGTACCAGCACTGCCAAGACACGGTCTGCCAAACAGATGGACCAAAAGAGCAAGAATAACACAACAGAGTGTCCATGACATCTGCACAAATGCTTTTACAAAGCCAACAAGTCAGTGCCAGAGCTTTAGCAATCAGAACACTGCAGGCTGGGCACAACGGTATCACTCCTTATCTTCATAAGTTACAGTAGAGTTCTGTGATACAAACAGTATGGTGATTTGGTTAACTTTAATTCCAAGTATGTTGACACAGGGCAGTTATATTCTTTGTAACAATTAACAAACTCATCGAAATCTTTCCCACTTTCCAGAGCGAAATGTGACATCAAGTGTCTTCTTTCTGAAACTGAAGGTCCAAAACCCAAAGACTCTTCTTTTACTAGGATAATTAGATTGAACAAGATTTCTTGTTTTATTGGCGTTTTAAAAGAGGAAATAAACAGAACTGAGTTAAACAAGTAGTAGGGTACAAATCAGCACAAAGTTTGAATGTATAACAGAGGACTCAGTTTGGGAAGGTGGAGACCAGGTTGATGTTTCCAATACCCCCTTTACACTGGCCAGAAATCCCACTATATCCTACCTCACAATACGTGAGGTCACAGTGACCTTTGAGCTCCGAAATCTAACAAATTCACCTTTGAGTACAAATGTACACTTTTGACCAAATTCTACAAAATCCCTCAGTGCATTCTTGAGTTATTGTGCTCAAAGATTTCAGGTGACACAGTTTTTTGATCAAAGCTAGTTCATCCTTGGGTCAGAGAGGACATTTGTGCAAAGTTAAAAGAAAATCTCTCAAAGTGTTCATGAGATATTGCATTCAACAACCTGAAAAGATAATGCCTCAGTATATAACTTCATTTGAATGGACATTTTGCAGTGTAGCTTCATTTCACCCAGTGTCACTGAGGTCACCAGTCAAGTGCTCAGAGTCCTTCTTTAGTTGGCATTAGCTGGCCAGTGGCATGATGCTATTAAAGAGAAAGCAGGTTGCCAGCTGGTGGGACTAGGCTTCTGATGAAAGTCATTATCAAGGATAAACGCACAGGCTTTCAAGAGGTAGCAGGTGACAGGGACTAAGTTTGACTTAGCAGGGATGTATGAGCAGTGCAGGGGCAGATTTGATTTGGCAAAGGTTAACGGGTGCAAAATGTGGCAGACCAAACCTAGCCCGCCATCTGCTTTTTCATTACAGTGCAGCACACTTAACATCAAATTGTTCCAATGAAGACAACTGATCCGTGACTAAGTTTTAAAAGGCCACAGCTTTTGCAGCCTTATCATGTATCAAAGTGTAAGGAATCAAAGTTAAAACTACATTAGCCTGAAAACTAGGCCAACTAGATGGATATCAAAATAACTTTTTTATTTTCAGCAGCAGCTCGCTTCAGCTGAATTCTCAGGGGTCCTTTTTGTTTGAGTGCTAAAGAAGGCTGTGCATGTATTTGCAAGAAAGCAGTGTGTCAGTGGAACAATGCACTATAAATAGGGCTCCTGGGGGCTAGATATAACTGTCCAGAGGCCAAGGGGGTTGCCCTTCCACTAAACCATAGACTCACATGGCCCCCATACCTTAGTGAGTGCTGCTCCAGTTACGCTGCCAGTAACTACCTTAACCTAGCACTTAGTCCAAACAATATGGCTGCAAGCCTATGAGCAGGATTCAGAGGGTCACAGGGGCTAACTGTGTGAGCGAATCCTTCACCTCACACTGAACCAAACTATACAAATATGGAGATTTGTATAAATATGAAGGCTAGTGATTTGTTCCCAACTCCTTGATTGCAAAAGTAAGCTAATTATAAGAGGAGTGCTTCTTGAAACGCAAGTTCTCACCCTGTGGTTCTCCCGCAGTGCCCGGGATGAGCTTGTGTGACCTTCCATGTCACAACTGCGTGGTCTCCCATCCATGATAGTTGGCATTAAGGGCCCACCAAACGGTTCAGAGAAGCTACGCATCATCTGCCGCATATGTTCCCTGTGTGCCCGGAATGGATCCCTACGGCAGAGGAAGAGGAAGTGAAGATGAGATGAACCTCAATGTCAAGTTTCTGCAACACATCATTTATACCTATATTCATCACCTATGCTGGCTTTGAGCCTGTTACGCACAGTCTTAAATGACAACGACACATTGAAATTAGAAGCGCAACAAAAATAATTTCTGTGACCATTTCTGTTGCTTTGGAAGTCAGGTGGCCACACTGTGAAATAGAAAGCAGAAATATATATCACCAATCACAGCTACGTTTCTCTAAATTGTAATGAAAGCCTTTATCTAAAAACTGCACTTTTAAAATTTACTTCATGACATGAATTATCTGGATCACATTTAAAACACACAGAAAGACACAAAATAATGCCTCATGTATAATATAAACAGCTATAATAATATAAAGTTGCATAAAAATCAGTCTTTGCACTCTAATTCTAATAATCAAATATAATAGCGGACTGAATTATTCTTATTTATTATCAACAATACATTATAAAAAGTATAGCGCATGCATGTAAAGATGAAAGTAAAATGTATTTGTTTTTCTTTCAGTACTTAAGTACATTTATTGCCAGAAAAAAAAAAATGAATTATCAGACGTCCACTTAATATCAGATACTCTGAAAGTTTTACCTTGATACTTTTGGTATGGGTGATGTGTCATGTACCATGTTAATTTTTCAATACCTCCTTTATTCTTGTTTTGGGTACTTTTTACAGCATCATTTAATTGAAGCAGCACTACTGCAACTGTTTAACAACAAGTAGAACTAATTTTGACCTCTCCGGAAGTGTGTTTTCTCGCTAGATTTCAATAACGTTAAATATTTGGCATTGTCTTATTAGCAGGTTTTTTTGGTTTGTTTTTTGTTTTTCTTCTGGCCTTTATATTCTAGATCTGACTTGGATAAAGCATCTTAAATACTGTATAGTACCACGATATTCTGCTATTTAACATATTTTAACAACAAACAGTACATTTAATTTTCGGTTAATACAGGCTCGGTTTGGCTAACGTTACTCACGACAGGAACGGGTCCTCGTCTAACTCCCTGAGAAGGTTACTGTTGAACATTTTAATGCGTGTGAAGGCTGTTTTTAAAAAAAAAAAAAAAAAGAGAAAAGAAAAGAAAAAGGAGACCCCTGAGGTAATAGTCCACTCGGCCGCAGGTGCCCCAGTTCCGCCGCTCAGCCTAGTAACGTTACTATGGATGTGGTCGACATGCGCTACGAGTCAAATACAAACTCACGCTGACCAGTCACCTGACGTGAATCCAGCCCTCTCATTGGTTGGGGTTTTGAAAGGCATTATGCTGCATTTAAGTGACGTCTGAATAACCGGTATAACGGCTTTCCCCACTGGAAAAATTTGCATGAACGGTGTCACATTTCGTAAAAAAACTCGGCAATTCGGCGGCAATCTTTATAATACGAGTTGCCAATTTCACGTCAAAAGTCAATGTTTGGTTAATGGTAGGAAATTTATCTCAATTTACCTTTTGAATGCAAATAACTGATCACATGTAATTCGAAATATTGCGTTAATGTCAACTGTTGTCCACGTAGAGTGACCCATATTAGTTATAAAGTTATTATTTATCATAAATTCTGAAGACGAGTCGGATAAAGCTGTATTTTTGTTGTTATAAAGGATATACTAGTACAGCAACAAGCCTGGGCGTTATTACCGATATTAAACCCCTTGTTTAAACGCTCTAAGCATTAAAATGCAACCCCTCTTCATTGACACGTCCGTGATATTCTTACTTCACGACCTCAAGGCACATGAAAACAACGGAGACGCGTCAATGATGTCCTAACTCGAAAACACCGACCACCCGACATCCTGTGAATGCAGCATTATCCGATCCGTATGTTGTGGCTGGCACCCATGACAACAGCATTCTCGATTTCTCTTCAAACCTAACTGCTCACGTCTCTTCTGCCTGTCGCGACAAAACCATCACAGGAGCTGCAACCTATCGAGGCTACACAAATATCACTCAGTCGCACAACAGCAAAGCTTAATTTGAGTGGTTGCCTTTGTACATTCTCTTTTAATTTGATGACAACTATTTGGAGGGCGCAGGAGTAGCACGCCATGTCCCACACTCAGTATAGGTTTACCATCTGGTTGTGCTACAAATAGGCCTGAGTGTGTGGACGCTGAACTGCTTTTAATCCAAGCGCAAACAGAGACATAATTCACAGCAGAATATTTCATTTTAAGAGGAGAGTAAAGTTTAGGCAATGTGAGAACATGTTAATCAAAGTTTTCTGTCCACTCTGTTGCAGATCAAAAGATAAAAGTTACGTCAGGGCGAGTCAGACCACTGGTGACTCATTCATGCGTCTGTCTGAACATACCGAAGCTATTAAAAGTGAAACAGGTGTCACAGGTTTTATGGTAAAGAGGGAGATGCCCTTTCTATCAAATCAGTCCCACTCGTTTGTCTACATCAGTAACAAAAGCACAAAACTGTGTTTACGCAAATCAAGTGAGCTTTATTTACCCGGTTGATTTCAGAAGACAAAATACATCAAATGCCTCGTCTACATGGCAAAACAGTAAGACATCACATTATTGGGCAGTAAGAAGCAAACTGCACATTCTTAAACTGACTGACACTACCATTTCCAAAATAAACACAAGACCACAGCAGAAATGAGAACCTAGTAGATGTAATGTTTTAATATCTGAAATGAGACAAACGCAATATGGCAGTAAAAGCCAATTAAACAGTGTTGGGAGCAGGAAGAATCCTCTGTGTCTGTAGTGTCCTTTAGCTCACAGGACTTCCCATGAGTCTCTCCTGCCTCAGTGAGATCAGTCTGTTGAGCCACAGCTCTTCGGCCTTTTCCTTGTCCATGAACAACTGCAAGGCAGTAGAGAAAGGAGAAGTAAGTAAACAGACAAAAGAAGGTATGGATAACCACATAGGGAAAATAAGGAGGCAGGATGGTGGAGCTGTTAAATGAACAAGACAAGTGTGTAACCTGCTATCCTGGTAAAAACTGTGTTTCTGGTCTGTGAAGCAGGGATTAACTAGAGTGTTTACTTCAAGACAGATACAGATTATTAGCAATCAAAGAGACCGATAACTGATGTCTGTGAAGCAGGGATTAACTAGAGTGTTTACTTCGACAGATACAGATTATTAGCAATCAAAGAGACCGATAACTGATACTACGAAACATTATGCTTTTGCCAAAAAAAATCAAAAACCCTGTAATGCATTTATATCATATATTCTTGAGTAAATTATATTGTATATCGTTGTTAAGTTACACAGATTCAAATTTCAATTATTACATACAAATGAATGATTCTTATTTCCTAATATCACGTTTTGTGTTCTTCAACTATTATTTCAAGGCACTCAAAATACAAATTTTACTGTAAAGTGACCATTTCTTATTTCATATTTACCAAGAAAAATGGAAGCTGTCTGTTAACAACTGATGATGACACCTAACTCATCTAGTTCAGTGGGCCCAGCAATATGTTGGTCCAGCGCTGGCAGAAAACTGTGACTTGTATGGGTTGCAGTACATCACCGGCAAGATTGATATTAATTGTAAGGTGGCTATAAAGCTGCCGTTGCGAGCATCTGATGAATGAAGGCATCTGTTTATAAGGAAGTACCATAATGACTGCGAGTATCAGGCATTGTGAGAAATTACAGGATGATTTCTATGTTCACCGTAGACATGCTGCCTCTGCGTACAAACAGCACATCTATACCAGAATAACCATCTATTATTATGCAGATTGTAGCGAAAACGCCAGCGACGTCAATCCGTCATTCCTAATCCTGTGCTGCTTACAGCTGCACCGCATGTTATCTGTGTTAGATTCAACATCAGTGAGTTCTTGTCTGCCGGCCCGGCGCTGGTGTCATGGTGCTAATGAGGCGGCGTGTGTGGGATGGCAGTGTCTGGGCTGGGCTAATGGGACTCATCTGTTCTAATTGGAAGTGGAGCTGGAGCTGAGGCTGAGGCCAGGGCCCGCCTGGGGCATATTGCTACCATACATCAGCCTGTTTGAGGTGGGGTAATGTGCGTTGGGGTACGGTGTGTGTGTATTTGAGGGGGTTATCTGCATACATCAGGGCATAACTTAGTTTCCCCAGTGGAGATAGATGACTGGGAAGCCCCAGGGAGCGTTATTGGAGTTTAAAGTTTCTTCCTCGTTTTTCATCATGGGTCTGCAGGCAAGTGAGGAGGCTATACTGTCTACTATACTGTCATATACTATACTATACACAGCACAGTGTCAGAATATGCAAGAATGGCGTAAATAGTGGTGGCAGGAGTATTTTTTAAAATAAGATTTTTCCACCAATAAATAAGCAGCGTGCTCATAAAAACAAGATCAAGACAGCGGGCAAGAAGCAATATCATTGTAGACTTGCTTTGTTAGATCATAAAAGTTCTTTAATATAAAGCTGCATGTAGGTTTTCCCTGTGTGTGGACTTACACTGGGATGAGCCAGCGTGTCAATATCACTGTAGACTATGGAGGTGGGAAGAGTGATGTCCTGTGAATAGCTCCTCTCCAACTCCTGCTTCACCTCACCTGCCTCAGCCTGCAAAAACATTCAGACATTTAAATGAGCTTTAGAGCCCCCAAAGATATACAGGAACATGATTAAATATAAGCTTATATAGGAGCCTAGGAGGTGCAAAAAATAAAATGTGACAATATATCTACCAAAGCAACAGTAGTGAAGCATATAATGCAGTACGGGAAAACATCAGGCTTTCAAGATATGTTTAGAAGACAAAAGAATTGTAAGTTGAAATACAACGTTTGGCCAGCAGATGGCAGTGAAAGTCAGTCTGGTGGAATAGGCTTCAATAACTGAGTCAGAATGTATCATGAATGTAATCAGTATATCGCACCTTTGTATTTCTCCCTTACAGTCTCTACCTACCTTTATGTTGTGTAAGTGTGTCTGATTTTGCTAAACCAGCAGATGCATTGAGACGTGTCTCATGTTAACAATACCTCAAAAGGATTGGCTCTGCCATATTAGTTTGTGCCACAACATCAGACACATTTTGTTACAATTAAATCCAAAAGAAAACCATCTCCCTCTTCTTTACAACTGAAACATTTCAAAAAGTAAAAACAAAGGTTGTCTGTCCACCTCATGTCAAAGTGAGCCAAGCTGATAGAAGGACAAGTGATGTTTGTTTAGAGAGGATCCTTCCTCCATCCCTAGACTCATCATTTAAAACTATAATAAGCCCCATATTTAAAAGGGTGGCCGCTGTCCTTGTTTCACTTGAAAAAGTGGAAATATCAAAATTAATGTTTTGCCAAGTCCATTCATGTTTCAAATGCTCCTAAAACCAGCCCCAGAGCAAATGTTTACCCAGTTGGACCAATCTAATTCAAATTCATTTGGCAGGATACAAAAAGTGAGGAGGATCTAAAACACACTGGCTAATAAGTGTGGTGAGTGCCAAATATCAGACAGTATGACTGGTCATCGCATTTTTTTGGTAACAGCATGCTGACTATACATTTCTAATGAAGACAGCTTGTTTAAAACTAATTCTTTTGAGTCATTCAGTTTATGCAGGGTTCATTAATTACCACTGTAAATAAATAATAAATAAACCACAGATATTTGCATTAGATAAGTCAAACAATGTTTAACTGCAGTTTATTTAGTCATTAACTTTGTCGCTACAGCCAAAGATCTGAAGAATCTGGAAGACTATGACAACTTTCCAAAAAAGGAGGCTGAAGGATGATAATGAGGACAATATGTGAGACGAAAAACAAAATGTAAACTCAAATTTGTATTGCCAACTGTAAAAACATCAGATGGTTAAGATACTGCAGGACCATAAGCTGTGATTTTATAGTATGTGTCCAACTTTATACACAAGCAAGCAAGTTTTTCTATATAGGAGATCTGTGTGAATACTTAACGCTGCTGCCCAGCTGGACGGTTAAAACATGGTAAAGTTTCAGGTTCAATCTGGGAAAGGGGCTTTACACTGGAGAGCAGGATATACTGTGCAATCTGTGTGGTCTGTATGGGCCAGGGCAGACCGGGGCAGTCCACTGCATGTCACAGTCGCGTGGGTCGCGACCTTTGTCGGACTGCACCAGGATGTGTCCCAAACGTCCATGCAGCTCTGCTGTCACATGTTGTCGCCTATCTGTTCAAAGCAGCCGTGAGCTGCAACAAATCTAATTCCTGCTCTTTCAAAGATGTTTCAATAATGACTTCTGTGTTTTGTCTGCATCTGCACAACTGGCGGGTGGGGGATGGCGGTTGCCTGGTGTGGCTTTTGTGTGGGTGCTGGCGCTGTGGAAGGCGCTGAACAGCGGAGCGTCAGATGAAACCGTCTCAGGTCGGAACAAACGGCACTGAATGAATGTTTGATTTGGTCTGGGCCGTCTCTGGACAGACGGTGTACCATTGCAGTGAGGTAAATTCAATATGAGACAGAGAGAAAAGATAGCAAGGGAGTGAGGGGAAGGTAGAGAAAAGGGAGACAGAACGCACCTTTATATCATCCCTGGATGATTTGAAAGGCTGAGGAACAAAGGAATCACTTTCGATGGCCTCAATGTCCTTTATCCTTCGCACTTGCTCCTCCAGAGAAACTCCCTCTGAAACACGTTACACAGAAGAAAGGCCGTGAACAAAAGCATGCACACGTGTCTGGAAACACGCAGGCACACACATGGTCAGCCGTCCTAAGTCGTTTTCTGAAAGGCACCAGATTTCATTTGGACTGGGCTTAGTTGAATATATGTTATCTCTATGACATATACAATATTAAATATGTGATATTTTAATCTTGGCATCCATGAGGGAAGAATCTTGCTTAGCCAAGGGCATAGAGGATAAAAAAAAAAAAAACACTAACAAGGTAATAGCTGGACAGTGAATTACACTCAGATAATGCATTCTAAAATAATCAAAATATGAACACAAACTCACTGCAATGGAATTTCATTATGGATACTAAACATGATTAGGTTTCATATAGTTTTCATGCATCAGAAAGTATTTTGCTTGGGCTTGTCCAATCCTACAAAAAGACAGAAAGGGTTTCTAGTAAATTACTCTCAGATATAAACACATCAGGATTTTGCATAACAGATAATAAATCATTTCAGGAATTCAAGAGCAGTCATCGCAGCGTGGGAGGGCAAAAATAGGTGTGCCGGTAAAGTTAGCAACGGGGAAAAAACAAGAAAGTCTGAATGCACCCATTATTCTCTGGCTGTCAATCTTTCCACTGATCAGTCAATATTCATCCCTCTCTCCCCCATCCATCCATCCTCTCCTGCACTCTCCCATCTCTCTATCTGTCAATCCAGCAGACATCCGTGTTTCCCTGCTCCAATCATGTAGGCTGTGTCGTGAAAACAGGTACGCACTGGCGGAACACACACACACACACACACACACACACAGAACAACTGGATATAAGTACTCCCACATGTGTTTGCTAACTTACATACTTTGAATTCACCTTAGTGGCTGGCATTAATAAGTGCATGCGAGAAAGATACACGCACAGACACACACAGTGCAACTGGAGCTAATAGCAAGGATTAATTCAATCCATTAGCAGCTACAGAAAGGGTGTCACAACAGATCTTCATGGTCCTGGTGTTTAATGAATAAATGAATATTTGTTTCGGCTTTCACAGCAAAGCACTGAATGCTATCTCTCTCTCTCTCTCTCTCTCACACATGTGGTATTGGGGTTCATAATAGCCCTCAAACAAACTAGGTATTGATTTAAATGCACTGCAGAATTGGACAACTGAGTGACAAGTGGAATTAAGGCTTCTTATACGACACGCTATTGGCTTGTCATCCCGTGTGAAAAGACGTGAGCAGAGACCCACTGCACAGTCGCTCCAAAAATAGTCATTACCTTGACTGGGCTGCTTGATGATGATCTGAACACTGGCCCAATATCCTCCTGGAGACTGTGGCTTGTCCTTCACACCACTATCATCACCGCTCACTGCTCGGCTGCATGAGCGCGCGCCCGTTCGAATAAAAACTAAGGTCTCTAACCGACAATTAATTCGACATAAATAATTTGCTTTTTAGATTACCCCTTCTCTGCCATCCTTTATTGCTCTAAATGCTGTATGTAAAAAAACTTCCGCCCAACCCTTCCACTCTGACAGTTATCTACAGACACACACACACACACACACACACACACACAGTGTATCTGTGAGCATCTCTTTGGCAGGCGTGTGTTGCTGGGCTGTCTCTGTGCACTGCAGGAATCCATTAAGACCTCAGACTTTTTGACAAACCCATTATTTGTAGATAAAATGACTTCCATATGCTGTTTGTCAGATGTCAGCCGGAAAAGATATGTATTTCATGAGAAAATCCAAAATAATAGACTTTGAGTGCAGGCCTAGTGGGCTCAGAAGTAGACACAAATCAATACTCGAGCTGGGCGAGTGCACTCAGCAGCTCGGAGAGGTCAAAGTTGATATTTAATATTGACACATTATCTGGGAAATTAATTTCACAGGTCGACTCAATTGTCACTGCATTAGTAACGCTCCTCTGTCAGTGGTGAGAGGAGGATAAAATGAAGAAAAGAGAGATGGAAAGAAGCACAACAGACAATTAAATGTTCAGTATGTACTGCTTACTGAATTTCATTGTGCATGGATGTTGAAATGCATACATTATTGTGAACCAGGAAATGATTCAATCAAAGTCCTCTGCCTATTAGGTTCATGGTGAGTAACTGAGCAATGTATGTTAATTTGCATTTCTATCCTTATATGCATGTGTATAAAAGAACCAGAGAAAACTCACTCGCCATCTCATGACTGAAATCAGTTGGACAGACAATGGGGCTGCTGAGTGACTCTCAATCAATAGGTTACTGTTCTCTCTAAATAGCTGTTTGTCCACTTCATTGATTAAGACCAGAGGACAGCAGAGAAAATCAAAGCAGCCAATGGAAACAGATTCCAACTCGTCTCCTTTAGCCTTGAAGATGAGAGTATTATGCAGCAGTTACACTCTCCTATCAGAAGAGGGAGCTGTTCCACAACACATGTGGACATACGCGGGGAGGCTTTGGGCTATGGCAGCAAATGTCTTTGTAAACTTGACTTTGGTCTACAGTTTGTCAATCAAGAGCAGCCAAGCTGAATATATTACCGTGGCCGATTAATTCCATTAATTGAGTGCAGTAACGTGCTGGCTAAATTACTGCAGCTCTGGTTGTGGGGAAAAAACAACTAACTGCTTGTTTTCTTGAGGTCTAACAAATTGCAGAAAATCTTTTGACAGCATTTTGGAATTATACAGCAAATGGAGACCTTAAAGTCATCCCATAAATGTCTTTAAAAGAGAAGAGTCCATAGCAAAGGGGCAAACTGTGCTTGTGTATTCATGGTGGTTTTTGGGACTTCTGCACAGTGGGCAGGAGAAATGTCTTGGATTTGACTAGAAAGGTGAATCCTATGTTAATTTAGCCAGCCTAATCAACGAATATAATATTTTTTGAGTGGGATCCAAATGCACAGAGGTTTGTTTTTAAATTTTATGGTTTTTTTTTTATTACAGCCCTCTTTGTGTTTCTCTAAGCAGCACAGATCTGACACACAGTCTGCTTTAAAGGCAGCAATGATTCTCCACCCAGGTCTTAGAGTACGTGAGAGAAACATTTGTTGAAGTTTTGTAACCCATGCCCAGCATTCACATGCGTGTGCACGCGCTCACACATGGCTGCATCTCTTGGTTTCCCATGTTTCAATAATGTGCCGCCCCACCCCACCCCTCCTCCCATCCTGCACCACAGCTAAGATGTGTAATTCAATGCTCAATTTAGGCCTGTCTCGGTGGAGAATTTTTTTGCCTACTAATTGATAGAAATTAAGCCATTAATCAAGCCACTAGCCATCATTCAACCCAGGGAAGATGAATACAAACTTTCATAATAACCACCTTCCCCATTTTAGCCCTCATTAGCATTAATTTTTAATGTAATTATGCTATTTTTTTACGCTGAGCTCATAAATTACTGCTCTTTTGTTGCTGGCTGGCCTTGTAAAATCCAAAGTAATGCTTTGTAGTCTGATCTTTAAGGCAATTACTGGCTTCTTCACTCTTTTATCTCCCTGCATTTTCAATAACCTGCTCTCTAATGATTTATCTCCGCTGTGCCCCCCCCAACATCTCCCCAACATCTCCCCTCCCTTTCCCGCTCTCTCTTTCTGCACCAGCGGCCAACTGCCCTGCTGCCAGCCTCCGCCTCCAATCCCCCATCCGCCCACATCTCGCCATCTCTTTCCAGCAGCCCCAGATACATAAGGGAGGCAAACAAACATGCACCAGTGCTTACATCCTCCAAGTTAACTATATTAACACACGTGTATGAGTGCATTCAATATGTGTGCGTGCGCAGTAACTTTGTTTACCAACTCCTTCAGTTATTTTCCAGCTTGCCCTTTATTAGTGAATATTCAGCTCCAGCAAGGGCGACCATACCAGGGGAATGCCAAGGTAAGAGACTGGCGCTCAATCTCATTCTCTCTCACTCGGCTGGTCTCCTGTGGGTCTTACCTGTAGGCTAGCTGCTCTTGTTTATGTAACCCCTAAGCTGGGTAAATACACACACACACGCATTCTTGCAGCACTTGGCATCAAACAGCTGGGTTAAGCTTAGCAGGGCTGTGTGCTAGGGGCGAAAGAGGGGCTCCGGTCTGGCCCTGTTCGTTAAAGCAGCATCCTGGCTGCATCAAAGTCTTTACCATATAAATCTCCAGGCCCAAACAAAAGGCTGCTCCAAAGCACGCCTGGCAATTGGACTAAGCAACAGAAAACATGAAACAATAGGTTACTTATTAAAATCCTGATGAGATTTCATAATCAGCATCGAACAAGTCTGAGTTGGATTTACATTAGACCATCACTAAAACAGATAAATTAAGAAGCCTAATGTTTGTGCTGTGTGTCTGGGAATGATACTGAAAGTGAGGTGCAGCGTAAATATTAACACCACCTGCCTGAAACTTTATTGGTTTTTCTCATGTCACCAAAAGAGCTCCAACCTGTCAGGACACGAACAGAAGTCCTCAGACAGTGTCCTGCGGTGCCTGGAATCGCAACACTGGCAATGTATAGTGAAGGTCATGTGGGCTGGGGCTTCCGTTCCATCCATGTTCCTATTATATGCTTCCATTCAACATATAGATTGGGATCTGGCTAGTCTGAAGCCCAAGTCAAAGCTTTGGGCTCTTTGTAACAGTCCTTAAGTCGTTACTAAAGGTTATTCAATTGTTTTGGTTTTTTTTTACAGGGGATGGCACTGCAATTATGGCAAATACTTTTCCCAGCAGAAGACTGCATTGCAACAAGATGATAACTGTTTTTCACACCACTTGTCAGTGGTTTTATGTTGTGGCTGATTGTGCATGAAGTTTAAGCATGCAAGGCCCAGAGCCACTGAGTCAGACTTCTTGCTCTACTTCTACAAAGAAAGCCACACAGCCAACTTAGCTTATTAAAATGGTGCCTTGTGTGGGCCTTGGATAGGTAATACTTTTAGACTGTATTGATTAGGGGCTGCTGACAGGTTCTGATGTTAGCCCTGGAAATGCATCAAGTGGCTAATGAGTAGCTATTAGGCCCATCGATTTGCTGATTTCAATTGATAGCTATTAGGCCAAAGTTGCGCATCAATATTTGCATATCTAATAGCCTGCAGTTTTAGCGATTGAAAAAATGAGACCTCAATGAGTAAAAGACAGAAAAGCAAAAAGGAGAGGCATGCATGCAGGGAGATGAAGAGAAGAAAAAAAATTAGCAAGGTATGAGGAGGAGGAAAGCAGAGAAATCATCAAAACAAGGCAAATTATCATGAGTTTTGTCTCCTACAAACAACAGCACCACTGATGTCTGTCTGATGCCTGTGGCTGTTCAGGTTCAACAGGTCCCATTAAATGAAGGAAAATTCTGAAAGGCTGAGCCGGATTCCGCTAGGAGTGTGTGCACATACATGTATGTGTCTGTAAGTGCGAGCACTGAGATGTCCAATTCCAATGACAGAGCAGGTGGCTGAGCCAGTCTAATGTGTGCTCCAACAAGAGCACTCACGCACACATTCTGCACAGATTTCCCCAACAGTCCACCTTCAACCACAAACACAGGCCAAGCAACCCCCTGCGATGCTCAACTTGTTATCACCGTGTCAACTGGTCCCTGTGGAGTTTGTTAGCCTGACGACTCCTGTCACTGTCATCAGAGGCCTGTCAAACACCACTAACGCTCCATTTCCCTTAAACCTTTTATATTAATTATCAGGCATATGTGTTGTCTGGAGATGTGAAATATGCCATGCATAATCACATTTCTTGTATAAAACGTATTCTTGAGTATTGTTTGACCTAGGCAGATAATGGCATTTGATATATTTATGTGATATCTATTTGGCATCAGGAAATGAAGAGCAGCTTGTGACTGAGTGGCAAACACACGTGTTCCTTCTTTGTCTCTGAGTGATAGTGATCTCCCACTCTCCAGTCAATAAAGGTCTAAATGATGAATTAAGGACCCAAACAACCCACTAATGACAGGATGACATGGCAGCCACACGCCATGCTTGGCTATCTCCTTCCACATCTTTGCTCATCCCTCTCTACTCTCTTCTGTCATCCAACCCCATGCTGCTCATCTACTGGCTCCAAGTTCCTCTCAACTGACCCTGGTTTAGCCACTCGAAAGTGTATTTACTACAAGTTTTACAGTCCTAGCATCTCAATTAAATGCATGTGTTTCTCTCTGCCCCCATAGTGAAATCATGGGAGGGATTTCAGTTTGGCCCAGTTCCTCCTTACATCCATCCTTTCAGCTATCACGAACAATATCTGAGACCACAGAATCTGTTTATAAGCGATGATGATGTGTGTAATTGTTTGATTCAGCCATGAAAACTGCACTGAATGATTTGTTTGCTCATGTACCTTTCATATGAACCTTGGGCATAAATTATGAGATTTGGATGAGACACATTTTTGGGGAAAATGACAACGCTACATAGCCACATTCTTGTTTTTAAATTTGCTTGTAATTGGCTCAAATGGACTATTTGCCATTCATCAGGGTTGACATGTTTATTGTTGCCTTGTTGACACAGTATCTATCACTATCATGTGTATAAATAACACAATCACCTCTGTGATTTCATGGGTTCACCTTTGGGGAAAGCAGTACAAACAAAGGTTAAAAGAATCTGCTACGTGCATTTAAGTCAACTATTTATCTAAAATCCCAGCTAAAACCTGACTGCCCCTGCTGACCTTACAAGCCCATTTCTAACTGCAAGCTTAGAGGTTATAACCAAAACCAGGTGGGTGTTTCTTTTGTGTGTGTGTGTCTAGGACATAAAGAGAGCCATATGAGTGTTAGCCGATGTCCTGTGCCTGGGCAGCATCACAGAATCCCATTAAATAGTGAAGCTTTCACAGGCTGAGTGGTGAGATCTTCAAGATCACAGCGACTTTCTCTGTCAACAAGCTTGAAACGGGGGACTTTGTGTAATTTGTTTGCAATATTTCCTAAGTATGTTTCTTTATATACACTATCTTTATAGTCTTGTTATTTTTAAGGAGATCCTTATTGTTAAGGGCTTGTTTATGAAACACTTTCCACACTGAACAATGAAGGGCAGTTTGTGGTCACTGTAAAATATGAGATGATTTGAAAGATGAAAGGTGCAAAAAACTACATGTGAACACTGATAAAGTAAAACACACCTTAAATTCTCTTCTTAAACTCTCTCTCTCCTAATGGTTCAGTAACCTGAAGTGTCCATGAGAGTCAAGGAGCTCTTTATTAAGCTGCCGTTTTAGTGTGATTAGAATATAAAGTCAGGCCCTGCCCTTTACCAGGAATAACATGCATTTGACTGCATTAACTTGATGTTAAGCTAAGCTCGGCACATGGGTGTGTTTGAGTGTGTGCATGTAGGGGGGGAAAAAAAGTGCAGTGGTGTCCATTTTTTTCGATCGCAGGCTGGTCAGCAGCTCTTTTATGAACAACTCTATAATTAGAGAAAACCCAGCACAACTAATTACTTAATGTGGGCGAGGTCTTTAAAATGAAAATGATGTAATCTGAATCCAGGAAGCAGGCTCAATATTCACGTGCCCTCGTACAGGAATGTCAACACACAACACACACACGCCTCATGACCTATGTAGCCATCACGCAACCAATTCTTTCCTCTTAGTTGGGTTGTAATTGATCATCTCTTTTACTCTGCTTGCTCCAGACAGTGTGTGTGTGTGTGTGTGTCTGTGTGTCTGTGTCTGTGTGTCTGTGTCTGTGTCTGTGTGTGTGTGTGTGTGTGAGAGAGAGAGAGAGAGAGAGAGAGAGAGACTCCTGTTTGTGTGGTCTGCTACAAACTATGTTAGTAAAGGTCATGGCCATGTGTGTGCACGCATTTGAGTAGTAATTAATTAGGCAAATGTGCCCCATCTCCTCTTCTCCTGACCTCAGTTGAAGACTAATAACCTTGGCACTGTGAAATATACTATGCTCCTTTTTTCGCAGCTCAATGCCTTATCTGAGGGAATCATGCAAACACAACAAAACAAGAGTGACATCACCATTAGCATGTAAATTATTTTCCTTCATGGTCTAAATTATAGGAAAGAATCACATTAATAATGGCTGACTGTATATTATAGTCAGACTTGATATGAGTTCTGTCAGCTGCACTGGTGTGTGAGGGAGAGCTGTATCAGTCCTCTCTGTACACTTATTATGTGTGTGCACAATTAGAAAATGTGCAATTCTTCTTCACATTCTCTGTCACCCTAACTTACATCCCTCCAACACACCCACTACCTTCCCAAAAATACTCATCACTCTAAAGTCTGGGATCGCTACACATGTCCTGAGGTCCCTGAATGAGGTGCAGAAGCAAATATGATTGAGTGCAATACTTGACTAAATGATTTCCTTCTATACTTTAAAGAAAAATACTGCAAACTTAAAATCTACTTGTTTGAGCTTGTGAAGAATATGACAAAGAGATGCCTGATTAATTAGTAATCTGTGCAGGAATATAGTTGTAGATTGCATGTGTCAGTTGGGTTTATAATTTTTTTGCTGACAGTATGCTCATGTAAATTTCAGAAACTGATGTTTGTAGTGAAGTACCATGATGACACGGTGTTGTGCCACCGAATGCCCCCAGTACACACACGCACACACAAACACATTAAGGACTCATTTTATTGAGCATTCCAAATACAAAATCATCACACAAACCATAGTTCAAGATGAAAAACAAAATAAAGAGAGAAGGACAGGCACACATTACAACCCCTGTCAAAATATTGCACACAAGCACACACTCTTAATTGACCTCTGATGTCTAACGACAAACTTTGGCGGGGACCACCACATGTCCACAGCCACCCAGGATGCCAGAACTTTGACCTGCAACAGTCTGCGGGTGTATCCAAACACAATACCCTGACCACCCTGTTTGACTGCACCAAGTACATTACTGCTGTGTCTGATCATGTCCAGAAACACATGTGTGTGTGTGCACACAAGGAAGCTTACTGGGAATGTTTTCAGTTAGAGTGGCAAACCACTGCTCTATGCTTAAACTCCTAATAACAATAACAGACACTAGATTTTTTAAAATTACTTAAAATTGTTAATTGTATAAAAAAATGTCCAAAAAAGTTGACTAAAAAAATGCATCACATGTATCACTTATAAAACACTTTTTTTTGATAGTTTTTAAACATTAATTGAATTAATCTTAGGATTCAGTACCTCATTTTTAAACAAACTTGCCCCCATAGTGAAATCATGGGAGGGACTTAATTTTGGCCCAGTTCCTCCTTCCATCCATCCGTTCAGTCATCTACCAGGAACAATATCTTTAGCCACACAGTCTGTTTATAAGAGATGATGATGTGTATAGTTGTTTTATTCAGCCATCAAAACTGCACTGAATGCTTTGATTGCTCGTGTATCTTTCATATAAACCTCGGGCATAAATTATGACATTTGGATGAGATGTGTTTTTGGGGAAAATGAAAACGCTACATAGCCACATTCATGTTTTTAAATTTGCTTGTAATTGGCTTAAAAGGAGTATTTGCCATTCATCAGGGCTGACATGTTAATTTTTGCCTTGTTGACACTGTACCTATCACTATCATGTGTATAAACAATGCCACCATCTCTGTGAATTCACAAGTTCACCTTTGGGAAAAGCAGTGCAAACAAAGGTTAAAAGAATCTGCTATATATCTGCTGCATTTTTAACAAACTTGTGTGACACCGCCCTAAACCTAAATAAAATGGACTGTAAATCCAGAAAATATATCTCACATGAGGTCTGCCAGTAGGAGGCTAATTGATAAGGGTGACCTATGAAACGATTACCAATCACGAAGAGTAAAAAGGCGCTGTCAATCACTTTGTCCACTTGACCTGAGTGAACACAGACTGGAGGCCAATCTCTGTGTAATCTAACTTATGTTCGACATATCTAGACTGCTATCAGGTCAAACATGTCATTGCAAGGATATCCTTATAAAAATGATTACGCTGTATCCGCAGAGCTGCAGGAGTGACAGGAACACGCTGGGCGACATCAGCATCCCATTACCCCGGGACAACAAAGAGTCACGCGGGGTAAGCAGAATTCGGGATGTTCATGGAACCGTCAGGACGGGAGGTGGGAGGTCACCTAATCACCCTGCCGAGCCATCTCCAAGGGAGGGGAGGGAAAATGAGAAGTGTGTGTGAGGGGGGTAGAAGAGATCAACTTTAAATTTGCGGTGATGAAAAATCAATAAAGCAGTAATTGCTTGGCTTATCACAGTGCAATGAAACAAATTGGGAGAAGGAAAGGAAGGGCTAGTGTCCATGCATCACACTAGGGTTTTTTTGGCTGCAGAGAGAGAGAGGCAGGGAGACAAAAAATGAGAGGGAGAGAGAGAGAGAGAGAGAGAGAGAGAGAGAGAGAGAGAGAGCGTGTGTTTGGGATTCAATGGGCCAAGGCAAGGAAAAAAGGTCTTCTCGTGATAATTAAATCTTCTCACACTGATTTTCTGCCAAATTTATTTCCCCGGGGACCATAACTCTGATTCAGTGCTTACAAGCCTTGCATAACTAATCATTTCGACATGCGGGGAACTACAGACCTGAATGAATAGGGAGGAGAGGAGAAAATAACAAAAAAAAAACAACAAAAAAAACTGAGATGGCAAGACTAAATCTGCAGCACTATTCATGTCTAAATCAATCATTATTTAGGCAGGACAAAAGTCAGAAAAAAGTGTTAACTGTTCTTCTGTAAGATTTGGTTTGAAAAACACCTTTTATTTTGAAGGTGT
>KV751316.1:5478914-5510002 GCA_001698575.1 Mola mola
ATGTTAAGCCACATTAAAAATATAATGCCATGTATGGCAGGACTATCAATACTGCCTCTAAATTAATTACATTTCCGTTGCGGCACATCATTTATTTTGCAGCGTTCAGGCCTCAGTGGAGCCATTTGCTTTTATTGCTATCTCACTTGGTTGATGAGTAAGCTATGTAAAATTGAGTCTCCAATATCATCACACTTAATGAGTTTAAACTTTGTGAAAAAAAAAGAAAAAAAAGAAAAAAAGAAAAAACGAGGAAGAGAACGAAACAGAGTGAGCAGATGAGAGAGAGAAAGGGAGGAGGAGGAACAAGAGCTCCGCACCGTTTTTAGGCAAGTTTTACACAACATAAGAGTGGGTGTAAGTGTTTGCCAACGCTTACAGAATGTTTGTGTTGGGGCACAACTGTGGGTGTCCAACTGTAGTTTTATCGCACCGCTAGAGAAGCCTGCACGTGTACGTGGTTTTCATGTACAATCCCAGCTTTGTGTCTGTATGAGTGTTTTGACTGTGCACTGCAAGCCAGCCTTTTACGTAAAAATCCTACACACACACACACATCTGTGTGTATATTATGTGTGTGTTTGAATGCAGGAGGCCATGGGTTGTGCTGGTCTCTCTGTGACTGTGCTGCTGTTTTTGTTCAGTAATTGGCATAGACAAAGAAACCGTCACACTGCTGTTATAGCTGGTTAAGTCAGGAGATTCCGCATCTTTGCTAACAATGACTCCTCACGGATGAGTGAACCCTCCTCTACCTCCCTCAGCTAGGGTGTAAGTGTGTGTGTGTGTGTGTGTGTGTGTGTGGGAGAATGCCTAACATAATCAACAGCAACCAATCCATATCTCCAAGCTATCACAGTCATAATTCAGTAAGTTTGTATGTGTACAACAGAGCCGAAAACCAAACTACAGGCTGTGCCTGCACATTGACACATGAGTCTTCCTGTATGCACTGATGTGTATTTGTGTATTTGTGTGTGTGTGTGTGTGCGTGTGTGTGTGTGTGTGTGTGTGCGCACGCGTTAACTTGTCTCTGTGTTCTTCAGTTCCCTGTTTGCTCGGGGCTAGCGAGAGGCAGGTAGGAAACAGAACAGTACTGGTGGTGTGATGGAGACGCGGGGGAAACAGGGGAGCAAGAGGAGGGTGAAACAAGGGAGAAAGGCAGAGAGATTGGGGCCATGTAGAAAAGATAAAGAACTGACAGTGAGGAAAACAGACAAACAAGCAGAAATGAGAGAAAAGGCCTTGCCGGCATGCGCGCAAAGACATGCGCACACAAACAACAGGGATGATTTGTCGCCTCTTTTTGTTTGCATGTTTATCCTCCACCTCTATCCCTTCATCCCTCCCCCAACAGGTTCTCTGATCGTCTTGCGCTCTCTCCTCTCCTTCTGTTTGCCCTCTCCCACCCCTCCCTGTTTTTATGCTTTCTCTTCCCTCTCTTGCACGTCTCTCCAGTACATTGTGCCCGGGGGCGATAGCAGCAAATCAAACTGTTTATCCATCTCTCATCAGTACACTGCCTCAAGGGGCTCCTGCCCCCTCAAAACAATGAAAGTAGGCCTGAGCGCTGAGCCAGGGATACGATTTAATTACATCAATAAGGAGTTCTGCTTTAAAAAAAAAAAACCCACATCTTTGCTACACTTTCATGAAAAGCCTTCTAATATCTCAGCTGTAAAAAGCTTGAACAAAGATTTAAGCCTCACAGCTGTGCCCATCTACAAACATAGGCAGGCCTGTACAAAGCTCCTTGGGAGTATATTTTTGGCAACTTAGTGGCTCCAGTTCATTGTCGGATAATTCTGTGATGGACTTTTATTAGAGTGGGTAATAAACGGCTGGGTGTTAGGGAGAGGAAAGGCCTTTCACTTCATTTAGACTTTGTACGGTCTCGGTGGTAGAAAATCGCATTGTGATTATGAATGTAATTGCAGCTCTGGGGCCCAGGGGCCATGTAGCTCTGATGGCGCTAGAAGATGTTTTATGCTCAGCAACAGAGAGGAAGAAAGTGAGAGAGAAAAGGAGAGTGGGAGGCAGAGACAAGCTGACAGGATGTTTGCAATTTTTTTTTCTTCCAGAATCTCCTCTTCTACCGCTGCTCTCCTCACTTCTTTTTCTCCTCCTCCCCCAGCAGCCATCTACACTCCTCTCCTATTCTCTTTTCTGCTGTCCTCCTCCCTTGGCAGGATTAGCTGGGTCTCGTTAGAGGGGAAATGTAATAATGCTCCCACCAGGTGGAATCGGGCCCGCTCCATTATCAGCCGGGAGATGGATGGGCCGTGTAGGGCCGGCGGGGGCCACGAGCGCACGCAATTTAGATTCAATAAACTGGCAAAGCAAGACCCCCAATCTGATTTATCTCTTACACGCCGCCAATGCTTGCTGCTACGATGCTGATTCCCTATTACCACTCAGAGAAGGACAATTCATTGGATGTAAGGCACGGCAGTCAGAGAGGCTTGTCGGGCCCCCGGGACGGCAGCAAAACAGATACAGCAGAGGGTTAATACGTTTACACATAGATAAGCAATTAAATCTAAGGCTGAGGTGAGTTATAGAGTTATTACGAAGGGATGGGGGGGCAGAGGGTGAGAAAAAGAAGGAGAGAGATGTTATTCAACACAAGAGTGTGGTAGCTTGGACCTTAGGCTGGGTACAGTAAGTATTAAAAGTAAAAAAGGCTATCATATTATAGAGTTCGTGAGGTGAGAGAACAACAGAAGAGCAGCAGTCTGCCCACGTTGTACAATAAACTCGATACAACACTTACAAACTAGCAATGCTGAAGACAGAGGTCAGCACAACAGTTATCCACTTAGTCTGTGTGTGAGTTTATGAGTGAGTATATATACACACTCACTTCATACCTGCCTTTCAGTATGCAGGACATCACATCTGACTGTGCTTGTGTGTGTGTTTATGCATATGTGTGAGAGCAGCAATGTAAGCGGTGCTGGTAGTGGTGGGTGTCACTCCGTCCAGACGCCAATCAAAAGAAGCTGAATGTCAGCAAGAGAGGGGGCGTGATAAATCAGCCTCACACCCAACGACAAACAGAATATTAGAGGCAGCGCAGCACCATTGGAAAAATGTCCCTTCCAATCAGCCGAGCACTTTACAGTGAAGCGTGGCTGAGGTGGGCTTCCAACCAACACTGAATACCAGATAGACAGGTCAAACAATAGATATACAAATTCATTAATAAACAGACAATCAGGTTGGAAAATAAGCAGACAGACGATTAACAGCAATGACATGCAGAGAGAAGAGGAAAAGAAACATAAGAACACAACGGGACTGGAGGGCAGGAAAGGTAGGCGCACTTAATGATATATAATGGTCCTGAGCAGTATGACAGCAAGTTACACAGACAGGCAGCCAGATAATGCTAAAAAAGAAAAACAAAATATACTGTACATATATATACATTTAATTTTTAGTGTTTTAGTAACAATATTACAAAACATGAAAATAAAAGAGTTAGAAGAAATTACATGCAATAAGGAAAATTTGAAGTAATAACTAATTTAATGTGCTGAAAAACGTAGTAGAAAACTTGTTACTTTTTCTTTTGAATATAAAATATGTGAGGAATTCAAAACATCTGTTAGTTGATGAATATGTAATAACTAACTTATTCGACCATTTAGGCTGACAGCAAAATCTGTCCATGTGTGTGCAAAGTCAGAATCATATTATTAAGAATCCAATGATTACCTGATAGACAACTGAAAAACTGATGCAGTTTCTATGAAACCAGCCCTTTTAAATATATGCTAATGCAAAATCTTCATTTAATGGACAAAAACACCAAAATTGAGGAACGGATGTGATGAAGTTAAAAGTTGCTCCAGTAGCTTAGAAACTCTACTGCAATGCCTCTGCAACAGTAAGAGCTTTCAAAAATGACTCGGGGTGATTAACACTCATTTGAGACAGGTTTCTGAGTTCCAGAACAAACTCTTTACATTCAAGAAACACGTGTGCTTTGAAAGCAGGATAGCTGAAGGTTATGGCTACCTCTTCACTGTCCGTAAAAAGAATTAGCAATATTTTAAGTGAGGGAGAGAGACAGAGATGGGCTTAAATCAGATGTGTATTGTCCTCCTGAGTTACCCACACAAAGCTGAGATCGCATTAATTGTACAGTGTGAGAGAGGAAGTTGAAAAGAAAAGGGGTACAAAATAAGGAGACTGGTAAATTTAGTTATTATGTAAGTTAACTGTTCTAATCGCAGCGTGCCCTACATACTTCCGTATGGTACTTTGTTTACAGGTTTCTGTGTGAATCCTTTACACAGAAAAAATAGAATATCACTGCATCTAAACTGTTCTAAAAGTTCTTCATCTGACCTGACCATGGCATCTTAACACTAATATAGTTCAAAGGTAGACGAGGCATTCTTTCAGCATCTCTGAGTCTTCAGGCAATGAAGTTGAACCATGACACAGAAGCTCACTGCATCTGAGAGAGCAGTACTTTGCTACTGTTTAAAAATCTACAGCAGGTGCAGATATTAAGTAGATCACGGGGAGGCGCAATATCCAAATCAACCACTAGGTGGCAGAGCACACAGCCAAGACAAGCAGAGGGCTTTGCGTGTGTTTGTGTTTCAATGCAGGTGCGTGTTGTACAGGACCCTCTATAGAAAGCCAGCTCATCTGAACCTCATGGCTGTAAAGCACAATTTGACAAATAGCACATGTAAACTAAATTCTGATTGGATAAGCACACATGAAGATATAGAGTATGAAATAATTTAAATACGAGCTACAGAATGCTCAAATTGATTCAAGGACAAGGCTGCATAATTGTGGCAGTTAATGTATGACATTGTGCTATTTGTGTCGGGCCTGAAGAAACTCTCAACAACAAACACATGAAATTCTAACCATGAGTGTATATGAATCACTGTGTCTCAGCCATAATCATATGATTCCTGTGAAATTGAGAGAATTCCTTCAGGCAGATTACAAGGACTGCACTTGAATGATCGCAGGCCCTCGGCATCTGTCATCTGGCTGATTTAACGACACCCATCAAATATTTACAAACTAAACAATTAGAGTCAGATATCTTACAAATCAATCAATTATTCATTGTTAATCGTCTGAAAACCTTTTGTTTTGCTTCACATTTATACTGATGCTGGGGGGCGGGGGGGGGGGATATGGATGTTTCAGTGAGGCACGGCTGCCTAAATGAAGGAGCCAGATGCAAGCTGCCAAGAGTGCAGCAGGCTGACAACATGTTGTGGCACATTAAAACAAGACAAATCTTAAGTCTGTGTCATACATGAAGTCAGCGGGACATTGTGGATCATCTGTAACTCAGAACTGACATCCAAAACTCTGGAGCCTTCCTTGTGCAACATTTGGTCTATTAATATTTTAAAGCAGCCTCTTAGCTCTACACGGACCTGGACTCTGTGTTTGTATTTTCCTTTTTGGTGATCATGCTGAGATTGCATCTGTCAAACCCAAAGAGCTAGGGAACAAGGTGAAGGAAAAACATGAGGTAAGTCTGTCCAGTTCAACCAGTTGCCAAAATTGCCATTATTGCTCCTGTCAAACTGGAAAAAAAAAATGAAAAATGTCCTTTTTCCTCTCTACACACAAAATGTCAGTACAAACATGATTTATAAAATAGCTCAACAGACGAAAATACAGCTAAAACGATGTATTTCCTCTCTCACTCTTAAACTATAGATTAGGTTAAAATGAATAGACAGACTACTGTACATGGTCTATTAACTTGTTTCACTGATTTCCAATAATTTATATTCATCTAAAAATGCACTGAAAAGAACATTCTGGGCCGATACAAGTACTGATTTATAAAATATCAATTTGGCTAATAACCAATGCCAAAATTGATTTTTTTTTTGTTGTTATTTATTCGCCTTTTAGAAATCCTCTGTATGAAAAACATCTACATTGGACTTCTACAATGTTGAGCCTCATCCCTACATCCCTACACAGTCATCAGAACTGTCACTGGTGGACGGCAGAAAGTTGGCTGCTCATTTTAGGCATGATGTGCATCGTAGTACATAAAAAGAACCATATGATAATGTTAACAAGGTCAAAGGAGGAGCTATTTAAAGCCAGGTATCGGACAACAGACGTAGCCAGTGCAAAATTAATGAGACAAAACTGACAATTTTTGGTTACTGTCATTGGAGAAGGGCACCTCATCTGCTAGTCAACCAAGTTCATATCGGCCAATACGAAAATTGAGCCAATACATCGATGCATCTTTACTCTGTGGTTTTATCCAACATCCCACCCAAAATGCGATTATGATGTGTAACCACACATAATCATTATAAGCACCTCATATCTCAAAGTACAAACACTTTAAAAGTTGAGTTGTCGAGTAAAATTACAATTTTCTTTTTTACTGCAAATAGCGCAACTCAGAGAAGTTGAATATTATGGAATAGCTCTTTATTTTTGAAATTTAATTGAAAATTTCATATATTCTATATTTATTACATGTAAAGTGTAATATTCCAAGGCTCTTCTGCTTAAATTTTTTTCATAGTTACAGTAAAATATTCTAATATGTTAAAATTCATTTAATTTTACATTTTTTTCAAGATGGAGGCCATAATTATCAATATCAAAACAGTAAAATGCTTGAAACATTTAGTTTATGTATAATGAGTTTAGAATGTCTTAAATATTCATTTTCATAATTAACTGATGAAAAAAAAAAAAAATCGCAATATTCTACATTGTTTAGATGCAAAATTATACAGGCTTTTTAAATATTGGTTTTATGTCCTTGATTACTAAAAATCCCGAACCCCTGGAAAAAACATATTTGATGATCCCTACTTCAGATCACAACAGAAATATTAATAGTTAATGGTTGAATTAATTTTAGTCTGGGTCTTCAGTACCAAATATAAGTGCCTGCAGTCATGTAGAAGGTTATATTTATTGCTAAAAAAAAAAGCAAAAGTAAATCGGAAGGAAACTGATGAACCTTGAATTATTTTACACATGAAACTAACAACAAAAATGCTTATTCAACCCACAAATTTACAACAATCATCACCTTGATCCTAAACAAACAACTCAAGAGTACATATGCTAATTATATTATTTAATTTCTTCTATATTTAGATGTAGTTTTGTTAGAGGCTAAAGGCAGTTAGTACTAATACCTAAAAACTTATCCCAACACGAAACAGCTAACTTTCTAAAAATTTGACAGAAAGGCACTGATATGACAGATTAGAAAACATGACAGGGACAGTACTGTAAAGGCGATCTGTTTGGCCAAATGGGCAGCAATTCAGTTGGGCAGCACCCTTTGATTTATTTATTTTTTCTTTTTCTAAGAGTTAGAACTTAAAGGACACATTTCAATCAGTTTTATTTTTGCAAAGACAATCAAAGCTCAGTACATGAAGACACACATTCCACACAACACACTGGGGTCTGGGTCATATTTCCTTTGGGCCAAACCTTGGAACAGAAGACCCGGGGTTGAGAATGGGTTTCACAAGGGGCAAAGAGTCGGATCTTTGCGATGCATGTGGGTGGCTTGGGCCCAGCACCCCAGCCTGCCCCTCAGACCCAAGGGCAAAAGTGTTATCCCCGGACTCTGCAGTTGCTGCAGGAGAGCACTCTAGAGAGATGGAGGCCCCGGACCCTGGGCCAGAAGGGAACGTGGGGAGAAGCAGAGGCCTCCAGCGGTCAAGGAGAGATCAGAGAGGAAGGTTACTCTGAGGACCATGCTCTGCCATGGGCTGCACACACACATGCACATATAAACGCACCTGAGGAACACACACGTCAAAATATTCACATAAGAGTTCCCCACACACACACAACATATGAAAGCCTGAGGGGGGCATCTAATAACAAAGCAGCTATAAAGTAGCCACTAGGTCAAACAAAGTTCAACCTTGAAACCTCACTATGGAAATACTAAATGTTAATTGCAAATGCTCTCACCTTTTAGGGCTTACAGTTAGTTATTAAAGCATGACATTATGTGCATGCTAGCTGTAAAATTAGTTATGTTATTGGTTTGCGGGCAGAACAGGCATGCCTTTGAAAAGAACGTAAAAGTTCTGTCATGAGAAATTCACTTAGATGAGCGGTTAGTGAAAACTGATCTTGAGAGAGCAATCAGACCAAATCCATAATGCAGGGATCACACAGTAAAATATTAAGCATCCTGGGGCCTCTGAATGACATTTCACCCTCAACTTCAACCCTGTCATGTCTTCACATGCCACGGCTGCTTTCTTATGCCTCTTGATTTTTTTTCTTTCTTCTGCTTTATGTCCTTCTCCTCTGTTGACTACTTTCTAACATCTTATACTTTAAACACTTCAGCTTCTTTAACCTATCTTTTGAACAGGTTTGTGTAGTCAAGTGCTAGAAATACCCCTTTTACAAAGAACACGACACCCTTTCACCATTTATGCCAGGCTACCTGTCACAAATAAATAAAAAAATCTTGAGATACTACAGCTAGACATCACTGACATGCCTCTAAAAGTGTGAAAGTCAGCAGATATTAATGTCTGTTCCGTTGTGTTTTTTGAATGAAGCAAAAAGTAAATGAAAGTAGTAATAACACATGCTACATTAAATAACGTAGTAACAAAACAGCAGCAGCTTATCTTCCACTTTATGAGCAAAGGAAGCAGACTGATAGGAACTAACGCCAGAGGAAGTGGTGTAACTTGAACATAGGCTCACTCACTATGAAATGCCACACCCGCTGCCACCAAATCTGAGATCTCTCCACCAATATAGCTTAGATTTCTTTGATGGTCAACTCTTTCACATCAAGAAAAAAATTAGACCAGCTTCATTTCTCTCCATCAAGGTGCTCGGGTGTACCCAGTGGAAGGATGTGACCCAACACTACATGGGTGATTTGTACGCTACAAAAATTCCAAACCTGCTCAGTCAAATTTTGCTGAGTTTCAACATGCTATCGCCGTACCTTTCATGGATAGGTTTTTGTCTAGGTGAAAACCGCACATCTTTCAGCTCCCACAAAGCTCCCTTCTGCAACACCCTTGATGCTGCCTCACAATCAATGCACATCCTTGCTGTCTGATGAAAAACAACACCCCGACACTTGTTGTTTTGTCTACGGTGTTTTCTAGATTTTCTACAGTGTATAGAATGTACATATTTTTCATTAGTAGCTGTCAGCGTTGGGGATCTAAATGACCAACGGAAAGATGTTTTATCACATTATATTTATGTAGGGCAGTGTTGTGCAGAAACAGAGAAATTATGCTGGGGTTCTGAAAGATAGGTAGCCTAAATATGCAGGTCAATATCAGATGAATGTTCACTTAGTGATTAACTTGATTTCAATATAAAATGCCAAAAAACAAGTTTTCAATTTGGGTCATAAATGTGTGTAATTACACTGGTCGGGGTTTATTATGTAAGATGAGGCGTTTATGAGAAAAACTGTTTCACTTTCAGCTTCAAAATGGTAAAAAAAAAAAAAAGAAAAGAAAAGAAAAAATGGGGGTTTTGGAGATACCTGTTTTTCATCAGACAGCACTGATATACTGTATCAAAGCCATTCATTTATAGTATTTGACTGCAAGGACTACAATATTCAACCCCTGCTGCATTTGCTTTCAAAAAATTGGAATAAAATTGAATAAAATTAATTTAGACTTCCTTTTAGTAAGCATAAATTAATCTGTGCTACATGAGACATGATATACGTACATGAATTAGCCCCTCCAAAAAAAGATCAAAACAATATATTGCATGCAGTAATTGGTGATCTATTGCCTAATTAAACAATAATATTGCACAATTCATCATTGTTTTCCAGGTAAGTAGCTCAGATTTTGGGCCACAATAAACTGTGTCACTCGGGTTAGATTGAGTTGTACATGTGCTGCATTTTCTGTTAAAAATATGGTCAACTATTTTACATGCCTTTATATGTGTGTGTTTGTATCTCTCCATTTATTCCAGTGTGAATACACTTGAGTGTGCTGTTGAATGAAGGAGAATAGGCTGTGGTTCCCCTGCTGAAGGTCTGTTGGATACCATTGTGATGGCACACCACTGAGAGTGTGTCTCATGTGTGTGGTGGAGGTGGAGGTGGTGGGGGAAAAGGGACTAAGTCTGTCAGGACCCCCGCACATGAAAGGTAAACTGGAGCCGCTAATCGCAGTGCTGACAGGGAATTTCAGAGGGGCGGCCACTTAGAAAAGAAAGGCAGGAGAGCCGGGACTCTGGCAGCATCAATGGGCCTCAACACAAATGACCACATTACAGGAACAAATACACACTGCAGAATAGGAACACAAACTTGGTGGTCTCAGCTAGCCGCTGCCTGCTCTTTGGTGTAGACTTCACAATACTTTTTTGTATGCGTGTTGTGTATTTTCTTTTTTTCTAATTTTTACGCATCCTTTTGACCCAATGTACACAAATAAAGTGTTTGATTTCTCTGAAGGAAAAATTTGTAAGTGAGTATGAAATTGTAGATTGTGAGGGTCAAGATGACTAATATGCCTGAAAACAAGGTTCAGTGCGACGTCAGACACATACGTAACAATTTAAAAGTCTGTTCAAGGAAATATTTAGAAATTAACACAAAAACGTTTAACACAGACAGACGACAGTAAGAATTAGAGAGGGAGAGACCAGTCTAAGAGTGGCACCAGGGAGGCAGAAAAATGGGGGAGGCAGCCTGGATGAAGGAGGGGTGGAAGCACACAGGAAAAGAGAGGGAGGGGGACTGGACTAATGACAGCCCCACCCTTGAAGGTAGTGTTGTGCACTCCATTCTCTCTTACGTCTTTCTCATCTCTTAATGCTGATTTTCATCACTTTGCTTAAAATATTGATAATCAATTAACACTACGTCTGTTTTGCTACAGAAATCTGTGTCACGGTCTATCACTCTGTCAGAGCCAATTCGCCACTCATTCAAAGTTCATTTTTCCTTGGCAGCTCTGTGCCTTTGGAGGAGTCATTACGAGGGGAACATAGCCCGGGGTGCAATCACCTATTCTCTTTTATTACTGGGGAGATGGAGAAGGTGAGAGAGATTATTAGAACTTTGGAATGATCACAAAGCTCCACGCCGCCTGTCAGATCCCCCCTACGTGTAATTCATCTGGCTTTACCGCCTCCCCCTAGCCTCTTCCCTTCTCCTCGCCCCTCAATCCCTCCTCCCCCAGCCGCAGCCAGGGGTTTGGCCACAGACATTATTCATGAACATCTGCAGCGCGCTGAATATTCCACAGCCTCCGCCGTGATGAAAAGGGAGCTGCCCCTTTGACTTGAAAATTAACATGCCGGCACAGAGATTATGGACGCGTCGTTTCATTCCAAGCCGAGCTGGGCCACACTGAGACCCACCAACCTGATGGTACAGAGCTGGGCTGAATGGGGCAGAATAAATGGGACGGGACTTTGTTTCAAAGTAATAAAAAATAAAAAAGAGACCGTAGTGCAGATGCACAAATATTAACCAACTATAAAACACACTATAAAAACACAGAAATGACATGTTATTTGTAGAAATGTGTGTTGTGGTATAGTTGCTACAGTGATAGACCAACAGGTCTCTAACTCCAGAGGAAACAATATGGATTCCTATTGTTCAGATTAATGTGGGAAAGGCTAAGCTAAGACAGCATGATGCCTGCACATGACGACTGCAAGTTATTACTATTTTCATCATTGATTAATATGTTTATTATATTATAGAACTTGCAAATTATTTCTGATGAAAGCAAGTCAAACCACAAATTGATCACTTTGCCTCCTGGTAACATGGGGTGAATATCCAGAATTTTTTTTTAGCTTTTGTGTCATTTCATGTCCGTCCGAGGTTATTTACTGTGATTTCATAGGTATCAGTGTTACTGTTAGCATTGAATGATTTTTTTTTTTTTTTTTAAATTTGACACGATAAGGCAACAAGTATGGTTCAGTGAAGCAGGTATGAAAAAACTGCCCCGTGGTTGCAGTCCCTACAGTCTTGTCGGAGACGTGTTGTCTCTGACTTACCTTTACAGTAACAAGCAAAATTAGTGCTAAAAACATAAAGTAGACATTTTATTTAAGGCTGTTAGAAGTATAAAGGAATTACTTCTATAGGAGTACAGTCGTGTGGTGGAGTGTGATTACGCTTAAAGTAATGATATTTCATCTCTGGTAAGTCCCTGGAAGTATGTGGTTGTATAAAATGAAACAAATATCACAAAAACAGTAATTCATCATTGATTCACCAATAATTCATCCTTGGTTTTACACAACCAACATTTCTAAAGGCAATGATAATTAGTTATCATATTTGACAGGAAAGTTTTAAATGAACACATTTGAGAAGTTTGGAAAAAGCAAATGTTAGGCATTTTGCTCAACAGCTGACTGAAAGGAATAATCAAAATAATTTTTGCAGCTTAAATTCAAAGAATGGGTGAATATCTGAAGCAAAGATAAAACATTTCCTGGTACACAACTGTTTGCACCCTGTTTTTTCTGTGTGTATTTTTCTTTCATTCTCTCCTGGGAGTAGGAGAAGGTAGATTCTTCCTCTGTCTCACATCAAGAAAACCACTGCTGGAAAGAAGCCAAGCATTCTTGTCTTTTCTTTTTTCTCTTTTATTTTCATGTGTGCTGCCCCTGTCCTGTCTATGTCCCAACAGAAACTCAGCAGAGCAGCTGATTTTGTGACTACATACTACATACGAATAATGGCATAAATAAGAGGAAATATAAGTGCAGTTATGAATAAATATGATCTTACACCAATACTGTTTACGAAGAGCTAATGTATCAAATGTAAAATAAAACAATCTGATGCTCTGTTTATGACCATGAAGGAACAGTGTATACTATAAATGCAAGAGGAAAGGAATCTTCAGTGTTGATTAGGGATGATGCTGGTTTCACCATCGATCATTTTCTTACAATTTTTTTTTTGACAAAATAAGATTGAAGACAAATTCTAAATGAAAATATCTTGTTTTATTATTTCTTAGACAAGGGGGACAAAATACTGTATTTTTTCTTTCTTTTTTTTCCTTTCAGGTAGGAATGTTCTAAAGTTTACAAACTGCAATCTGCTACTGCATTTCTTTTTCTTTGTAAATGAGAAATGTTTTAAAGCTTGGGTTTTTAACTTCTAAATGTCAAGCATGAGACTTCTATGAAAGCAACTCCCTCTCCCCTGCCTGCTTTACTATATGTCACTTGACCCCGCCTTTGTAGACAGTCCTTAAGGCATGCTGTCAACCGATTCCTGGTTCTACTGCCTCCGTCCAAGACTTCCTTTTTGCCAGCCTTCCACATTGAAATGACTGGAGACGGCAAGTTACCATGTGGTGGTATAAAAAGACTAAAGCGAAGTCACAGTGTATAGAGTCATTGCCATGTGCTCTTTAAGACATGTAGCATGATTCACTGAACACACATATTTTCATGATGAAGGCTTCACTGGCCAAATACAATAACATAATTTGCAGGTTTGTGCCACTTCAACATGATGTTGAAGTGAAGAGCTAACCTTGGTTAACCAACTTCCTCCAGGTGATGACTTTAGCAGGTCTTGTGCTCCCACTGCCCCTATTGCTTATCCCTGAGCTGGTAAGCCATCTTTAGATGGGCTTCACAGTTCATCAAATACCTCAAAATGCTGTATTTGAGCTCTCCTCTGAAGATGGATGTGTTTTCTCATGCACCTGGCCAAGTCAGCTTCTTTATACTTTCCTGCCAGGTTACTTCACTCTCTTCTGTTGCAGAGTGTAAAGCTGGAGCAGGTAGGAATCCTGCTAGGTCCAGACCACAACTCAGCACTATAGAATGCAGGAATGACCCATATGTTGCCAGATCAGTCCTGAATGGTCACCTACTTCTGGGGAGTCATATCCCTGGCCCATCTTGGGGCATCCTTTTTCCTTCAGGATAAAGGGGTTCCAGAGTTGGTGCAAGGACAGGAGTCTGGATCTTTAGTTTTGTGCCATCTAGTCAATGCTTTCTTTCTGCATTTGTAGGACAGGGAGCTGTCTCCTGCCTCAATTAGGGTGTATGGAGCCATTTTTTCCAATGATGATGAATTCCATCTAAGATGTCTTGCCTGCTGGTGCTCGAGGCCTAGGTGTTGTATCTTGATGGCTGTATGGGGACACTGTTATGCAAGACAGCTGGGCTTCTTACTTAAGATGAACAACCTATCTGTTAACCTTTGTTATTTTCCAGGATGGGGGACTGGATGTTAACCTTCCTCTGTGAACACCTAAAAGCAGTGTTATGGTGTCAACATCCCTGTTCAGTAGGCTGTGTGTCGAAGACACATGTATTTCAACAATGTGGATGAAATGACTTGTTGTGATGGCCATGCACATTCATGCAAATTTCAGTGAGCAAATTCCTGTTGGTGATGTAGCTGAGTACTTTACATAGAATCCAGTGGAGAGTTCTGCCTGTGCCCATAGAAGAAGGATTGCATTAACATTACGGTATGCTCCTTTAAATGCTAACTAATGCTTAACTGATAGTAACTCTGTAATAATAATAACAATCCTCCCTTACGACAGCAGGCTATGATCAATGGGGATGTTAAAAAAGCATCTTCACTATTTTCACAAGGTATCTTCTACCTGGAAGCCCACAGCAGTAGAGAAAATTGATTAGAAATTAATTTGTCAAATACTAGCAAAGAGGATGAAAATATAATAAGCAAAACATACCAAGGTCAAAAAGTGTGTATGTACATTTTAACAATCTCTTTTTGTTTTATGTTGGCTATTAACATCTGTTTAATTTAAATACAGCAAGTTACACAATAGAGACAAAGAAATAAGAAGAAAATAGTAAGAAATATAAGCAGACAGACATACTGTGAAGGGAGAAAGATGGAGAGAAATACACCTATGCTTCTGAAAAGGAGAGCAGTTGGAGGATTCTGACATGGGCTGGAGTGGGACTTTGCGCTGCATCTTGTTGATTGTTAATGGCAGAGTAAGTTTACTCTGGCAGTTGGAGCCAAAATGGAGTCTGACAGTTTTGTCAGGGAGTTTGAGCAGCTCAGTGGCAGGGCAGGAATCGGGATAATTTCATCGCTTTCATCTCCAAATCGCCGATGTACATTTGTGAAACCTCCATGGTAATGGGGAAAAAAAGGTGGAAGCAAACCAGCCTGGCATAGTTTGGGGATGACAAGCAATTTCAAAACACTTGTCAAAACAGAACAAAAAAACTGAAAAAAGGAGAAAGGAATGAGAAAAATGGCAGACCAAAGTCTGAAAGAGCTGGATGCAGAGCAAACATGTCAAGAGATATTAGCGCTGTCTCCAAAAAACACCAATATTAACAATCCTAGCACCTATTCTCACCTTTTCTCTCTCTTCCAATCTTTATCCCTCTTTGTAAATTATTCTAAAAGATAATACTCCAATAATTGCATTACAACCCACTCAAGATCTTGTGTTTCTCTGTGTTTTCTTACCTACGGCCTATACATATTATTCTGGCCACTTCTGCAACCTTTGGCACTATATGACACTATTGTTTCTTTTATAACTGACCTAAAAATATGAACATTGACAGCAACTTTAAATGCATGCCAGGCATTTTTATCTTCCTCAGTTCTCTTCCAAAACTCATCACTTTTCTTGGGGAGAATCTGAGAAGAAACAGCTAACAAACATAAAAACAAGTCTCTAGCATGGGTTTGAGAGGAGGGATTGACTGAATAATGGAAGCCGTACGAGCACTGCTTTGTACAGTTACGCTCCCTTAGATTTATTTGTCTGATCCCCCTACCTCTATCTGGTTGCCTTGTTTTTTCCGTTTTTTCAATTTACAGGATTTGTTTCTGTGTGTCTTACAGCGAGGAAGATGAGGTATAAAATTAATCTTTATCCTTGTTTTGTTGTGTTTCCTCCTCTTTGACAATGCATGTCAGTAATTAGTCGGCCAGTTTGGTTCCAGGCTTTTCAGTGGATGCCTCCGTTTGCCAACTTTCGCCTTTTGTTCTTGCCACACAATGCCGCCCACTCGCCCTCTGTGTCTCTCTCCCTCCCTCTCCTCTCCACTCCCCACCTCACACCCACACAGGGCGTTACACAGTCTATCAAAATGTGCTTCACTTTAAAACCCCATTACTTAGCCCCTGTTGTTTTGTTCAACACAATTAAAAGAACAGGCCCTTCATGAGATTTCAGAGAGCTTCGCTCATTCACTCCCTCCTTTCCACCCTTCCATCTCTCCTCTTCTGTGGTTCAGCACTGGCCAAGGAGTTACTGTGAACAGGCCAGCTTATTTCTCTTAATTCCCTGGGTTTTGTTTGCATATAGGCTTAGTTTGGTTCCATTTGAAACTACTCAATGCCATGCCTCATCCCAGACCAGTGAGCAACTTTAAAGATCATTCAGCCAAATGGAAACAGGGAAGTACAGACACACACAGCTGAAGAGCCCGACAAGGTTAAAGGGCACCAACACTGTTATCTCTCTAAGTACTGACACACTACAAAAGGCTGAAAAATTCAAAGGCTTTTGCCATAATGAGTACCTGCTTAGGCTTTTGCAGAGGGTCTGCTGATAATTTCAGGCTTTGGCCTTCCTCATAAGCGTGCAAGCCCTACAGAAAGAGTTTAGTTCAAAGGAAAGTCCAGTAAATGACAGACAAGGGCACTGGTCGGTAACGACCACAAGGTCACTGTCAGGGAAGTGAAAAGAAACCTCTAATCTCTGATTCAGAGAATAAAACCCTCAAATCTAAAACAACTAAATTTCCAATGAGATGTGTGCAACTGCATGCTGAGGTGGAATGGCCTCTCGTTCGAATATACATAATATTTTTTAAAAATCTTAATACTTCCTAGCTTCTCCAAGGATGTGTTGCTTTTCAGTGTCTTACATCAAACAAAATTTTAAGTCCATGGACATTTTACAAAATGAATCATATGAAAATCATGTAGGACTAGTTATTTTTAAAAATATTCTGACATTTGTAGACAACATTTAACTGATGAATATAGGGAATACTGTGCAGATGAATCGATAATTAAAATTGTTATTGATTGGAGCCAACCAAACTGAAACTTTTTTGAAGCTCAGACCTGAGCTGAGCTCAACAATGTGTTAAATTAAAAAGTACAAATCATAACTATTAAAAAAGAAAGACAATAATTAAAGAAAAAAAATCTCAAAGAAATTAAAGAAAGCTGTTTTACAATACTGATGCAAAACACTGATAAATATCTATACAGGGGTACTAATGACAACTCACAGGTTACACATTGTACAGTTTTTAAACCACTGAAAGCATTAACACCAGAACAGATACATATACCTAATGCTATGTCATAGTGCTTGTAATCGGTTGCCTTTAATTGAATTATGTCCTGAAGTTTACTAACACCAGCTGAGCATGCGTGTGCCTGAAGACAGCAGACACACTCTGGCTTCCCCGAGTCAGTGGTCTCTGTCTTTGTTGTAGAGTGGAAAAGCGGTCAACTCTGCCCACCAAATAACAGGTCTGAGGCTCTGGGAGTTGTCTCTCACTGTAGACAGCTCTGCAATTCACACTGGACAAGACTTTTAAGAAAGCCCATGCATAATGGATTGAAAGCACATCAGGAAACTCTTTATCACTCATGTGCATGCATGTCTGACAGTGAGCTCATTGAACACTTATTTCGCTTTTTTTGGCAAACAGCAGCACAGGGGAAACACAATCACTTTAATGGGCTCAGCGTAATGTTGAGCAGAATCAGAATTTAACATTAACATTTATAATCAGACATTGGAGTCATGTTTTCCCCTGTTGCATCACAGTCCACAAAACCAAGTTAATTAACTCAACCTCTGACACCCACCAATATCAGCATCACTACAGCATGTCTAACAGCCAAGATGAGATCCAGTGATGCTTCATGCAACATGAATTGGCTTTTATTATACTAGCTGATGGAGAAATCTGTAGTGTGGCTATGAAAACCAAAGGTTTATCTCATTTGTGCTGAGGAGCAAACAGCACTTGAACATCAGAAAGGACGGCAACGATGACATGGTTAATTAATTGGCAATTAAAATCAGGCCAACCTGATCAAGCGTTCCACTTAATCAAGTTAATTAATTAAATAACCCTATTGTAGTAGGATGATACCAGATGTATGTATTATTTGATGCATCATGCATTAGAGCTGTTTAGAAAAACTTTAATTGTTGAGACTGTTAATATTCACACTTATCTAAATAGCACCGACTGGAATAGATTAAAAAAAGGAGAGTAATGTTAATGGAAGAAATCTGTTGTTAAATCTACAACAAAAATGCAAAGTACTCACAGATCCACATCTCTGTTTGCATTCATATGCTTATGTAACCTGCTGTGCAGTCCCCCATGACATGGTCAGGTGAGAGTACAAAACTGACTTAAAACCATTAATTACATCAGCGTTGAAAGGAAGTCATTGATCAACGGCATTATGGGAAATTAAACTGTCCCCTAAAAATGGATCAAAGTGAATTAAGGGGCTTTGTAAGGTTTCATTGGGGCTCTGTAGACACAAGACAGGATTATAATCCCTAGACACACAAATATGCCTCATTAAGACGATATGGTAGCTAGAATGATACAGGACTTCAATGCTACACACAAATGATTTTTTTAAATAACTGCTGCCCTTGGCCACTTTCAGCCTCATCCGTTGCTGTTGATCCACACAATCGCTTATAATTCTAAACATGGCATGCCACTTTTTGCCAATTACTTTAACAAAATTTTAAATGAAAAAGTAACATTATTATAATGTCCTGGTCTAATGTGAGCAGGCCCCATGTCCAGGACCTGCAGAGGGGTCCACTGGGGGAATGAATAAAAGAATGGAGGCGCCTGCTGGTTCATCTGGCCATCTATCGGTGCTCCGAGACTGCTGTAATCTGTTTTCCCCTGACCCACCAGCCCCAGCACTTGCCCCTGAGGGCTCCTGGCCTGCTGCTAGGGGACCCCTTCATGTGTAATTAACAGTTCCCAAGCTGCAGTATACAAACACACATACAAAAAAAACATGTGTGATGGTTTTCAGTGTGGAGATCAGGTTCAAATGAAATTGTTCTGATATCAAAAACTGATGACAATTACGATTTTACAGATAGCAAGCTTGATTATATCATTGTTATCACTCTAATTTCAGGCACAGTGTTAAAGGATATTTGATCCAAGAGTACACATAAATAGGAAATTGAATTTGAATACAAGAGGGAAAAAGTAATGGTCTCCCTTACGGCTAAGAACAACTCGAAACAACTGATTGACCAATGAACCATTTAACTGCTACCGTGAAGGGTTAAATGCCATGCTCAGGGCATTTCAATAGAGGATACTGAGGGAGCATTGAGTGTTAACCCGTCACACCCAACACATGTAGGAGACAGAAGTAGAAACTTTTAGGTCACGTTCATGACTTAAACCCGTTAAACATACAAACAGCAACACAAGACACCAGCCTCAATATAAAACCCATGTTAATAGTTTGACTTAAATGTCTTTTTCAGGAAATATTATTAATAACATAAGAACATTGCTGAGAGGAGTTTGCTATGTTAAAACTTGTTCAGACTTCAAAACAAATAACAGGCGCACATTAATAGCCAATAATTTGATTTCAGGAGTGGTTTTAACTAGTAACCATCTTTCAACTGCATTATAAAATAACACAAGGTTATAAGTTACAAATGAAGTATTGTGCAGAGATCACCTGGCCTATAAATTGTATTTCCCAAATGTAAGGAAAGCAAGCTTGTTTGGTAGAGGTCCGAGAGAGCAACAAGCAAGTCAGATCATAATATCATCATTATATCATCATCATCATCATCATATACATATTTATTTAAGAGATAAGAAACTTCAAAAATTAATTGAAAAAAAAAAAAAAAAAAATACAAATCAGATCTACAATGCTCCAAATCAGCTCACGAGTCTATTATGTGGCGAACCCAGAAAATCAGAAGTATAATTTAAGGACTGGATAAAATGTTGCACTCTGTTGGAAAAATATTATATTCATCATCACAATTTGATTTTAATGAAGTCTTCACTGTAATTAAAGTTTGAGTGCAAGTCTTGGCGCCATTTCCGAAAGCTTCTGTGTGAACACAAAGTTTTTGCGCCTATATGAGCTGTTTGCTCTCAATATCAAAACACAGTCACCAGTAAACAAACAATCTACAGGTACACTACTCTTGCAGTTGCAAGCAAATTTCAGTCACATGAAGCTGTAAAAATTCTAAAATGTCTCTACAAAGACAGAGAGCAGCCCTCACGGAGACACAGCAAGCGTATGCACAGTACAAAGTTAGCTACATCAACTCCACTTGTACTTACATTGTGCCCCAATCTACTTACACTGACAAATCCGGCGCTTACATTACACTGAAATAAGCAGTGGATATTGGCAGAATGGGCTTACTCAGGCATTGTTTTAACTGGGCTTTTCTGAGGGAATTTTCTGCCACACTGTTTAAGACAGAAAATACTGAGGACAAAAATAAAGTCCTCGGTGTTGGCCACCGCTTTCAGGAGAAGGAGTTCAGGGGATTTGGAGGGTGTTAACATGATTTGCTCATCTCATATCAGATCATCTAAAATGTGAGCGATTACACTGGTAATCAGCTGCAAGCTGACACTGGCATAGTCTGTGTTTATGAGATAAAGGGCGAAAGGCAGAGTTAAGAATAAAAAGAGAAAGACAGGGAGAGAGAAGGAGAGACCTAAGAGAGAGAAAATAAAGACAGAAGAGAAGAGGAAGAAGGTGGCAGATTATTTCTCAACATGCCTGGATGGCCATTCTCTCTACTTCAGCTTTTCTTTCTCCCTGTCTCTCATTCTCCTATTCAGAGATCCATTTTCGCTTGGCCAAACAAATAGCTGACACCGCCTCATCAAAGCTTGGGATTGGCAGCCTGGGCCAAGTGGGGCTGTTGACAAGCGAAGGCAGTGAAAGCAGAGGAGGAAAGAAACGAGCAAGACAGAAAGAGAGACAACAGAAATCCCTGCCATAATTCCCCAAACTGTAATCCACTGGGTTTAATGGTCTGTGTGTGTGTGTGTGGGGATTATATATTTATCATGAATGCTCATCCTTGCTCTCATATCAGAATGTGTGTGTGGAGAAAAGCCAGGTTGTATAGAAGGCCTAAGAATGCTGGCTGAGGGATTTAAACCCTTGTTCTCTGTCATGTAACGACATATCCTGGGCAATTCAGAATAGTGACTAGCCAATTCATTTCAGCTGATCCCATAGATGAGTTGAGATCTGGAGACACCTCCCAACCCACAAAAACACACAGATACAAACACACTCATACTCCCTACCCAAACCTCCACCACTTGTTAAACATCCTATAAATTTTGTCAAACTTGACATTCCCCTTGCGTGTTCATCTCTCTCTCTCTATTGCAACTCCTTTTGGCTGCCACTGTTAAGTAAACTGGTCCCAGCAGAAGTAATCAAGACTCCCATAAGCCTCTGTAAGTACATAAACTCAATCAACACAGGGGTCAATACCTGGTCCTGTAAAACCCTGACAAATTGAGGATTAAAATGTTTGCCACTATTACAAATAAGATTACGCCACTAATTCACTACTGTGGCACAACTAATCCCAGAGATATTGCACATACTGTAGATCACCCTCTCCCTCACACGCACACACACACACAAACCAGTCAAAGGGGAAATAACACACCAGAGGTTGATCAAACTGGTGCTGGCAGAACAAAACAGAGCCAAGTATTAACTATGAGTCTATTTATACAAACAATCACAAATGATGCCACTGAAGTAAACCCACCCTCTATTGGAGTGACGCAGATATAGTGAAAAACATGGAGCATACTATAGATCTGAAGAAAGGTCAGAGGTTAGTAGAACTACATTTAAGCAACGAAAGTATACCACATTCATTCAGCTGCCAGTCAAGAAGGTACATTTAGAGTTAAAGTTCATTTTGTCTAATGTTAATTATTCCTGCAGTAAATGTTCCCCTCATTATGGAAGTAAAAATGCTTAGTTAGCTCCATCAACAAAGGTGGAGGAGGTTATGTTTTCGATGGTGTCTGTCTGTCTGTAAGCAGGATTACACCAAAAGCACTATGCTGATTTTCATAATATTCTCATCAAAGGTGTGTCTTCATCCAACCTACAGCTGATTAGATTTTGGTCACTCATAGTTCAAAAAGCATGTTTTTTTGGCCATAACTCCAGAAAGAATTTACAAAGAGAGGGGCAACTGGTGTCGGGTGATGTTGTAGATCACAGGACTGGCTACAGATGATGACCCTCTGGCCTTTGAGGTCAAAGGTCAAGGTCACCGAAAGGTCAAACATTTTTTTGGATGGACATCCAGAAAGGAACATGAGAGATTTAACTGGTGTAATTTTGTAACCAATCCCTGTCTCTTTCGCATAGCCAAAACAGGCTGGATCTGCAGTGCAGGTTTCACCCATCAGGTGTCACCAAAATGTGCTGGTCTTCAAAACGAAAAACCTTGAACTAAAAATCACACTTTGGAGTGCCCCAAAACGAACACTAATACCACAGTCTGATAGAAATCTGAAATATGGACTAACACACACACAAAAAAAACTTGACCTTGAAAGGAAAACATTTATTGCTGGGAAGCATATGTCGTAGGGAATTTAACTGTGCTGGCGGATGTTTGCACTCTCTGAGTCCAATCTTTCTAGCACATTATGCAAAGAGGTGTTTCGGTTATTTAGCCTACCTGAACAGATGTAAATCAGGTGGACTAAATACTATAAAAAACTGAAAGTGTAATAAGAGCAAGTATCTTTGAAACAAAAACTCTCACACCTTCCCTCCTACAATAGGAATGCTTCAGCGCAGAAAAAAAAAACCTTTTTAACTAAAGATAATAAGGACATTTAAATTAGATATTTGTGTGACTGCAGATACCAATTACAGAACTTAGTAATAAAGAAATGTCAAATGAGATGAACCTGGCTCAAGTTTTGTAATGTAATTGTAATTTATCTCTTGTTATATATGAGCATTTTAGAAACTTTAGGGCCTCAGCATGACAGACAACCCATGCCTGCCATCATCTTTCAGGAATGCATTGTCACTTTTAGCGCTAGCTCACTTGTGGAGACTGGATCTGCCCTTAAGGTAGAGTTAAAATGTGTTCACAAAGCCTAAGATCAAGACAGGTTTATCTTGAGTATGAACAGAGCTGATCACATCAACCTCTGACTTGGTGTCTGGAGCCTGGAACAATTGGCTTTGTCCATTGGCTATAAAAAGACATAAATCAAACTAAGCGAGACAGATTAGCCCTAGGTTACAAGGAATAACGTTCAAGACATCAGAAAAAACATACTTTCCGTATCAACAGATACAGGTCCAGACATCTTTCTCTTAGGCAAACACACACTTATTCATAGTGCACACAAATGTACAGTTACAGAACATGTGTCCCGCAGATGTAGGAACTATGAAACAAGGCCCTGTGTGGTGTGTGTATACGAGAAAGAGAGAGGGTGTGAGAGAGTTGGGGAAACATGGGGAGACAAGAAATACCTGAAGAATGCAAAAATATGAGCAGAAGAAAGAGGGAAATTAAATGAACATTAATTCTCCCACAGCAATTCCCTCTTCTCTGCACAAGGAGATGAAAGAGAGGCAATGTACTTTCTCATATTCATTTCTCCTTAAACACATGGCTGGGATGAGAACAGTATCCGGGGCCCCCTTATTGCCTGGTTTACCAGTTAGGCAGAAATGTGCAAGACTTTGTCGAGAGACAACTGTTTATTTCTTTCCATCCCTCTGCTAAAGATATATGTTTGAGCTGTAAAGGGAGAGACAAGAGGAAATGTTTGGTAAGGCATCTTGAACAAACAAACAATTTAGATAGTTGAAAATGCATGTGCATGTGGCCTACTGTAAATAATGTGGCAGTGACACCCTTTTTAATGAGCAAGGGTGGATATTTCTGTCATCAGCCCCCTGTGTCGCACAAAGGAGGACTGTGCAAGTTGTTATGTCTAAGTGTGGATAGCGCTTGCAATGCCAAAACTAATTGAAAGACATAAGGGGACGGCATATGGGTGGAATAAAAGAAATTTGGCAATAGGGGATATAAGGGCAAAGAATACAGTATTCACTATGAAGACGTGACCACATGGAATCCAGATCACTAGATATGAATTAGCTGAATAATTGATGTGTTTTTCTCTCTGGCAACAATGCCATTATGGTGATGTTTGAAACTGTGGAATTTCATTCAGGTAACAAATTAATTTCACATTAACAAACATTGTGGATTTTGCCTTCTTTTTAGTCCTAGTTTATTGATTAATGGAGCAGCCGAGAACATTTAGACAGTGCAAAGACATTTATTATGCTATTAAAATTGATTATATTCTTTGGAGAAGTTTGAGGTTTTTAAGTTATTTACTTAATTTCAATTGAGTTTTATAACTACATTTTCATCATATAATATGCATTTGGACATCTATTTCAATTATAGAGTAAAATATTTTTTAACATGGCAGAGATTTGTGTTCACTGTCAGTCTAAAGAGTGGGGATAAAGTAGACAGAAGTATGAAAAGGATAAGAGTACAGACAAATAATAAGCTGAGCGAGTTTGTGTATGTGTGTTGGGGCAGAGGTAACAGCACAATCTGTATGAAATTAGGACTCAATTGAAACAACTCATGACTTCCATCTGTTACTTAGGCCGGGAATATGAGATTGGAGACGACAGGTGTCTAAATGTTTATCAGTCGCGCTGCGTTTATTCCTATGTCTCTGAGTCAGGAGGAAAAATGACCCACACTAATGCAATTCAAACTAACGTTAACTTTGAAATGTTAGCGGTGTGGCAGGAATGAAACACATGGTGTTCAAAACCAGCGAACTCAGTACAACATGTGCTCTGGCATGTAGAATTCATCCCCATGAGAATATACACAAATGTAAGCACAGGCATGTATGCTAATGCATCAATCTTACAAAAGAAGGTCATAATATGTCACAAACATTTAAACAATAAAGGCGTTAAAGGTATCTTGACACCCAATTAATTTCAGATTTGAAATAAGTACAATCAGTGATTCTGGTCCAGGTCATTGGAACCTGTCTGGTTTCTATTAACATGCAACTGTGTATCTAGAGACAAAATCTGCAAATAAGTGCGTGGCTGTAACTTTCCTTTGGTATTGTCACACTGTTAGTGGATTGTCAATGTAAGACAGGCAGTTGATTTATATAATCAATGTATATTTTTTTGACAAATGCATTTGAAACTAAGAGCAATAGCCTTTTGTTTCTCAAGTGTAGTTATGCATTATCATCAATTTGATTGTGCACTATGGTGTAAAGGTTTCAGGTGCAAGATGATGGATTGATTTTTAGTTTTTTGAAAAACTAATGTAAAAAATGTGACCAAATTTTTTCATCATTGTAGTCACTAGCTAAAAACCTTACTGTGCACTCCTGTTTAAAGTGGGTTTTGGATTCAAAAGTGGAAATATTGTTTTGTTTGGATGTTGGAGTTTCAGGAGGCTTGGATTTGGACTTTTATTTGGGGGTAATCTGATCCCATTTAATACAAGAGCCATGCAAGCCTCTGCAAAGCACGTGTAGAACAGAGGCATCAATATTAATAGATGGTAAATGGTGCAGAAAGAGACCAATGACTGCAGACAGGCTCAATAATTCTAACTCCCCCCTCCTCTCGATTTTAATCTTGCCTTTTGGAAAACTGACCATAGTCACAGAAATACTGTCTATTAGCAGATACAGTTTGGCCGCTAATTAACAATGCTAGCACATTAGTATATGTTTAAAGACAGTCATCTGCAATTGGTATTTCAGAAACACCTAATAGGAAAAACATACGTATCTACTAAAATTATAGAAATGCATGTTCTTTTTAAATTAAGATCAAGATGGAGAATAAGTTTATGAAGATTATAGTGATTTGACAACATTTTCTTAGGACTATCAAATACTCAGACCCCCAAAGACAATTTTCTCTCTCCACAACACATTATTACATTTATACCCCTAACCTGTTCACATCTCTTTTATTTCTGTAGTAGGTATTGTCATATGGTAAACATCAAATTAATGGGTTCAAACTTTGTTCTAGCCAGAAACTGAGGTAGTCACTGGTCAATAATCATAACTGAAGCCTTGCTGGAGTATTTTACAAGAGTGGAAATGTACGTAACCAGTGGGAAGTAAACAAAGAGAAGAAGAGCAAAAATTGGAGTTAAGCTTCCATGATTACACTGGTGTGGAGATAGGAGTCAAATTATTTTGTCATTGTCTCCTGTGTCATAACATCAGCAAGCTTGATCATAATCATTACCTGTCACAGTTAAATTCTAATCCCATGTCCTCCTAATCCTGTAAATCTGCCCCATTAGTCAAACCACCTCCACTCTTCACGACCTGGCAGGAAGCAATCTTTCACTCTTGATGTATTTTACACAGATTTGTTGCCAATTTGTTGCTTTCCACTCGAAAAAATAAATGCAATAATGAGGTGGATGAAATTTATTAAACATGTGTGAGAAATACATTTCAAGTGCAGAAGGAAGATTCATGTAAAAGTTCATATGGCCTGTAATCAAGCCTCACGTCTGCACAGCCATGGCAAAAAAACATTTAATCTGGGATGAGCAATTTCTGTCAGTTTCTCTCTCTCTTTAGACCCTCTCCCTCTAAACACCCCCCATACACATTCCCACATCCTCCTTCCTGCTACCCTCTATCTTCCTTTCTCTCTCTTGATCTCGCTCTGTGACTGCCAGAAACCACAATCATAAAATTATTAAAATGCTGTTTGGCTGCCATTAATCAGTGGTGGCAATAAATCCTTGTGTAGGAAGTGACAGAGCATTAGTCACATACCTCTTGGCCTCAACAGACGGAGAATAATGAGCCACGAACCGGACCAGGTCAATCATAAACTCATCAAATGCGTCATTTAATTTCTTCATTTAGACAAACAGAATTTGTTTATGGGAAAGATATCAGGTGTTGTGGAATGAGAAACAGCGCTGAAATGCTGGTACATTAATCAGGGCTTGATTACATGCGACTCTGCGGTTGTTTATCCTAATTTCATTCATTTCCATCAACAAAGCAAACACAGACGAACACAGCCATTAGCGATGGTTAGGGATGGCACAATTACAGCCTCGTATTAAATAATCTGATGATGAATGGTCCAATACAAACTAAAACAAAGAGGTTTTTATTACTTTAATTCCATCCCAGCCCTGATTTTCCTGTGTGTGTGTTTGAGTTACTTCAGTGGTTTAAAAGGAGAGAGGAAGCTGCATAAACTCTACTACTAGAGGTTATACTGATGAAAAAGACACAATAACACTTGCATTTTAAAAGTATTGGCTCATTCAAAATGTCTTTATATTAATAGAATGAAATTTTCATGAACATGAAAACATATTAATATATAAGCAGCTAAAGCAATGGCAGTACCAAAATTGATATTTTGTAATCATTGTCCTATATATTTCATGTTTTTGTCGGTTATATTACTATCAAATTTCTCTTGACAGTCTTGAGAACCAGCTGTTGTCTGTTTTTAATGACTCATACAAGGTCAAAACCAGTAAGCAACAGATGATCATGTTCAGTGTTGCTGACTATATTCCATTGTATCTACATTATCCTTGATGTCAATCATGTCAAATTTATTTTCTTTCCCTTGTAAAACATTTTCAGAGCCAATTTTCAAATATGCATAGTCTACATAGTTGTTTACCCAGTAGCAGTCGTTTTATTCACAACCTTGTCAATGCTACATTTCTTTGAATGTTACGGCTGCCAAATCTTAATCAGTGGTACAGCTCGAAGTAAGTGTAAGGACTTAATGCATTGAACACATACACAAACATTTATTTGATGCCTTCCTCAAGGACGGTTTAACATGCTGTTAGGAGGAGCTGGGAGTTGTACCACCAACTTTGCAAATTGCAAAAAAAAAGTTTATGGTCTGAGCTGATGTTCCCCTCTATCCACTGTATTATAGTAAATAGTTTTTGTAATGTATTTTCTACACTTTTTGGGTATATTTGCATCCCCACAGCAATAAAGAATTGAAATGCTAAGGAGAAGAAAAAGTGATTTTTGAGACTGTTGTTGCTGCTTGTCATACACAAAGCCATAGATCTTGTTGGAGTTACTATATAATAACTCTGAACTGTATCCCTTGTTTGTGAATTGGCCTACACTAGTCTCAGAGCCTGTGCCCTGTCCTATTTTAGTTTCCAGCCATGAGCTGAGCTGAGTCGCTCCTGCCCAATGTGATACAAGGCTAGGATCTGGGCTGATTCATTCATTGCGGTGGCACTAGCTGTACTGTTAATTGAGCAACCAGGCACTATAGTTACAACTAAAGATTACACAAAAAACTACAGTAGACTGTACAGAGCGCAGCAGCTGGTGGATATTCTGCAGTACCTAATATCAATAGAGGTATCTTCAAATTCTACAAATTGTACATTTAGGGTATCAAGAGGTAAAATATGTGTAGCCAAGGAAGTGAGCATTATAAAAAAAACAAAAAAAAAACATGATCAGTGTAGTACGATAATGATCAAATAAATAAAAGACAGACCACTAAACACACAAACATTTCAGACTAAATGTGTCTATTATTAGGGGATATTTCATCTGTAGATTAAGTGACATCGGGCAAAGTGTGGAGTTGTTGCTGCCTTTCAAAGTAATACAACCAATCAATTCAAAAATCAAAATGGCCCTCAGAAGAGCCCAGTGTGATTGGTGTATGAAGGCCAAGGTTCCTGCAGCAACCCATCCTGTTCCATCTATGACAAGAGCACTGATCATCCATCCTCATTCTATACTTGCTTATTGTTACCCAGGGTCAAGGGGGGGCGGCAGGGCCTGTCCCAGCATGCCCTGGGTAAAAAGTCAGGGAAACATCCTAAGTGAGCTGCTTGTCTACGACCACATATAGGTATCCATTTACTTATTTATTTTCTTTGTAAAGAGACCATGGACAATATTAAACATTTGCTTTCCATGTGGAATTCTTATCAGATTCATTGACTTCACAAGACCTGGGGTGCTGTGCTATCTGGCTCTGACATGTTAGTAGTAGATCATTTAGGTCCTGGAGGTTGGCTCCAGTAAAGGTCTTAAGCCCCTCTTTCTCTATATTTTAGGGAGGACTTGAACCATACAAAACACTTAAAGTACTCCTCATATATTTTTTCTCAAAAATTGTGTTTGCTATTTCTGTCATTTTATGTGTTCATTTTTTGGATCAATTTGAAACTTGATACTGTGACTCCACTTCATAGTTGCTACTGCACAGAATTTGGATCTAAATGACATCAAAGGTGCAAGGCAGCACTTGTATCCTTTTTGGCTTCATTTATGTACAGTGAGAAGAAGTGGTCATTTGTGGTCCATCTTTATTTCAATTGGCAGGGAGCATTAGATTGTTGAAGGAAGCCATTGGATTTAGGGAATGCTTTTGACATGAAGGAGGGTTCATGGTTTTAAACAATTTTAGGTAGATGGTATGAGTCAAAGTAACATCCACACAAATGGCAGGACCCAAGATTTCCCAGCAGAACACTATCTAAAGTGTCACACTTAGATCCTTGTTATTGCCCATTTTACTGCTTCCAATATATTAATTTTGAGGACAAAATGTTCACTTGCTGCCTTATGAATCCCACAAACTGACAGGTGACACTGTAATGAGATAATCAATGTTAATCACCTGTCAATGTATGTCATGTCTTCATAGTCATTCATAGTCAAATGTTCACTTGCTGATTGGACATGGCATTTGACAAAATTCAATTAACACTGCTTCTTTGGCTTTAGTCATTACAAAGAATAGTGTGTAAGAGGGTAGAAATAATTATATATCACAAAGGCACGAATGAGCCGGTTTCCACTTTGCTGCAACCGATTGTCTAATTCAGGCCCAATTGGACAGCTAAACCTATTAAGCCATTCTAAAAACATGAAAAAAAAATAAACATTGTCATTACAGTTCAACTTTTTAAGAATCTTTCCCTGACCAAGGTGCCCAAGCAACAGAAATATTTTTAGCAATTCCTTCCATATGATGAGAGTTAAATCCTACTGTTGATAGCAGTATACACTGGCTTTACTCTCCCATCCTCTTCTTGCTCACTCTGCATTCTTTGCATTCAGCTTCCCTACCCCTTGGAGAAAAAAAAAAGCCCTGAGCGCCTGCCAGCGGTCCAAGTAATTAAATTACTTAGAAAGTTTACTTAACAGTAAATGGTTTGCAAAATTTAAGGTGATTGCAAATTTGCTTTCATTTCACTTCAATGGCTGGTCTGTTTAAGGCTCGTCTGCAAATAATTAGCACATACATTTGCATCAAAATCGTTTATACCATATGTTGCAAAATTATGGAAAGTAGCAAATTAAAAATATTCTTTTTCTGTTATGGAAATGTGTACATGTTAAGAGGCGAGAGAGAGAGAGCGTGAGAGAGAGGCAGGGAGGGAGGGAGGAGGGAAAGATATCACCAGGTGTCCCCACCGACTACAAGGACAAGAGGAAAGGGAGGGAGGAAAAAGGAGGGTGTGAAAATGATCCAGTTTGGATTTGAACATCTCATACCAGTCTTTTTCAAGAGCTTACCAGATGCTGTCTGAAATTTGCCCACAGAAGAAATACAAAGCCTTCACCATCACCCTTCTTCTCACAAAAACTCCTTCTCTTTCCCACATACACACACACACACATGCACACACAATCAGAGAATTCCTCTCAGTAGCTCCCCCCAGTATGGTATAGTTTTATTGGCATGGAAAAAAATACATTTTTAGATGCTACACCTCAGGAAAGCAACAAATACCGAAATAAGAGTACCTGACAAGCCTTAAATCTACTAAATCCAATTGAAAAACAACACCTACAAATTAATGAAATATTCTAACTGCTTTAAGGATTGAAAAGCAGCTATTCCTTTCTCAACTAAACAATTTTTTACGTCATGAAAAAGTGAAAATTTGTTTTGACAAACA
>KV751316.1:5528019-5541311 GCA_001698575.1 Mola mola
GTGTGTGTGTGTGTGTGTGTGTGTGTGCGTGCGTGTGCGTGTGTGTGCGTGTGTGTATGCGTCAACACCAGACAGAGGTTAACTAATACTGTCACTGCACTGCTGGCAGTCATAATAATTTCTAAGTACAAAGAGAGGACTCAGAGCTTATTATCTATGAATTAATAAAAAATGTGTGTGTGATTATCAGGGCAGCAACAGCAGAATTGCAAGTGTGGGGGGGGGCAGTCAGTTTTAAAAAGAGAAAATTGGCAGTAAATAATAGATGCAATTTTGGCACATTTGAAATTTGCGGCAGTGGAAATCAACAGATCAAGAGAACACAAACACCCTGCCCCATCCAACTCTGGCCCCCATTACTGACAACTCCACCCTGGCTGTGTGTGTGGGTGCGTGCTTGTGTGTGTGTGTGTGTGTGTGTGTGCGTGTGCATGTGCTGAGAGGGAGGAAGGCTTATCGACAGGCTTTAGTTGCTAATGCAGGCAGCAGAATCACAGTGTAAATCTACACCATCTCTAAAATTACATACTCTCTAATCCATCCCACCCTCGCCTACTTTCCTCCACCCATCCATCCACCCTTCTATCCACCCAGCAGCATCCATAACCAGTCTGACCACAAACGCGAACCATTCATATATCAATAAAATCCTAAAAAAAATTATAAAGGAATGACAGAAATGCTAGAAACAAAAACATCATAAGTATTTATAAGTAAGAAACAACCTAAAAAGTTAAATAAGTAATGACAAAGAAAAGGATGTTTGCTTATTTCTTCTTTGCTCTGTTAGTGAGCCACATGCAAGCCGACCACTTAAGACAAACTTCATCTAGCTGTAATTACATTACATTCTGACAAACACCCCGCCACATTCATTATACATGACGGGCAACCAGACAGCAAGACATTTGTTACCGTGGTGACAGTGTGTGTAATCCACTAATGAAGCGCAATTAGTGAGAAACAATCTAACACAGGGGAGACGCAGCGTTCGATCCCTCCTCTCCCACTCATTTCCCTTCGCTTTTTTCTAATGTGTCTCTAACCTCACACTCTTCCCTTAAAACACAATCATTTTTTTCTTCTCTCTTTTATTTTTGTGATCCAGCTTTTATTAAGCCCTTCACTTGCATTTAATATCTCCACTTTGTCATCTGTTGTCTTGATTTTATCAAGGGAAAGCTGTCCAGCGCTGTCTGCACCTGGGCCGAAGGGATCGCTCTGTCCATTAGACGCACACATCTGACACACACACCGTTTTACATCCCCATCTCTCTTTTCAAAACATCATATAATCTGCTGAGGTCTTCAGGGACAGAGCTTTCCTTTTCTCCTTATCTCTTTCTTTCCTCTCTCCCTCCCTCTCACTGTTTTCTGTGCCTAGGCGGCATCGATTTCCGAATTACACCACAATATTAAATAATTAATATACTTGCCATGATTGATGTTTTGCATTAGGCCAATATTAGGTTATCAATCAAAATCCACTTGGTTTAATGTAATAATATTGAAAATGTGTCAGTGCCTGTTCATCCAATTTGTAGTGGAGGCAAGCCAGATAGTAATGGCGGTGTAGCACAAGGCCTTAGAGACACTGTGGCCTGCTTACTACAACCATAGGAGCATATTATAGCCTGGGCACACAGCAGGGAGCGAGTGAGGGAGGAGAGTGATGAGAGAATTGAGTGGAGACGTGGAAAGTAAGAACGAAGCAGACGGATGATGATGCAATGCACCAGGTGGGGCATTTATATCACATATTTTAGCTTGTGCTGAATTGAGACACTGAAGTGGCAGCTTGGAATTCTTTAGGGTTTCAAATGTACAACCAAGTCATAAAAAATCCACCAGTATAACTATAAGAATTAGTTTGCCAGTGACAGTTCATATTTGTTTAGTAAGTGCACAGCCACATCTCTGCTTGAGCTCAGGTGATATAGGACGCTGGTAGGATTGGAGGTTTAGTCAACTGTCCAACTGTCATTGAGAAAAAAGATAGATCTTAAAAGTTCTTCAAATGTGAGGTGCTTTACATAGACGTATGCCAAAACGAACACTTAACAATGTAGCTCCTCACTTCAATTCAAAGGGTTATTTTCACAGCAGACATTTTGACTTACTACTACTAATAACACTAACGACAGTCAGGTGACCCAGAAAGGTGCAAGAGTGTGCCAACATCAATTAAAGACAAAAATGTTACATCATTCAATACAAAACCATGAAGACAGAGACTGGCATGGAGGAAAGGGGGAAGAAGCGGAGAGACAGAGGGAGAGTAATGTGCTGTTGTTCCAGGAAATTATAATCAATTATCCAGGGCCAATTAAGTAAAACTGGTCAACCAATTGAGTGTTAAACTGAGCCCTGGCAAAGTCAATACTGACTAATTTAACGTTGTTCAATGGATCCATCACAGTGTCTCTACTTCTCTCATTTAACCCCGTTATGTCCCTTTTTTTATCCAATCCAATTTTTGCCTGTCACAATTTCACAGGCAAGGATTTCTCAGATTTTGTCTCACTGTCTTTTGTCCTCGAAAGGGAACCTTTAAGCTGTTGCCTAATCTTATCTCATCCTCCTCCCTGCTTCTCTGTTGATTCGTCACTTCGCCCTCTCCAAATCACATCCCTGCCTCACTATCTATGCTCTCTCTCTCTCTCTCTCTCTCTCCAACATCTCCCCATCCCTCCAGAAACAGTGCCAAATGAGTTGTCATTTGTGGTCAAGTTTCTAATAATTGCATAATGTCTGCAGGTTTTTCTAAGATGCCCTTCCATTATTTTCATCACCCTCTTCCCCTTTGTTTTTCTCTTTCTCTCCTTACATGAACCCTCCTCCTCCTGCTCTTCTTCCCTAAACCCCTTTACACGGTGAAGATACATATCTTCAGTCTAGTAGGGGCAACAGGTGGACTTAAAATGCACAGGCAGTCATTTGATTTCCAGTTAGCAGAGCTGCCCATTAGCCTAGCGCTCATCAACCATACATTACCTGTACCATCGGGTACTGAGTGTGGAAGTTTTAACCCTTGCGCTGGCCACTACTGACCCAGTTGTCCTTGTAATATCACTGGTCACTGGCCGTATAAACCTTTTTAGCCGTTGTCTGTATGTGACAGCAACAACGTATCGGTCAGTACACAATCAGGGCAGTGTTACTGGTGGCAATGCCTTTTTCATTTATTTAATTCCAGCACTGTATAAATGTGATCTACCGCAGAAATGACTGTTTGTCTCTCAAAAATGGCTCCATTGAACACTATTTGATATATGAGATTTGTATAATAATAAATATGATGGACCCAAAAGGTCTCGGAGTGATCTTTAAACAATATGTATCCAGTATTTGTACATTTAACACACACACCACTGCATCTTGTCACACTCCCTACCCTAGGTTGGAAATCTACTGTTGAACATTTGAACAATCTGTCAGACCTAATTTTTTAAAAGAACAATTTCTAAGGCTTGAGATATGTTACAGTGTCATCTTCATCCTATGACTGGAGATTTTGAGCTTCTCCCCTTCTTGGCAACCAAAAGCAAACCGGATCAATAATTCTTTCAACTATCAGGCTACTAAATTGTTAAAGGCCTTGATGACATGACAAATGATTTTTTTTTTCACATTTAAATACTTAGAGCTGATGATGTGTTTTGTGATGGCTAAACACACCTGTGGATTCCTGCTATCACTTTGTTTGTGTATTATGTATCTTATTATGTTTTACTATATGCACTAGTCTGTGTGAGTCAGGTAGAATGAACTTAAAGTTGAAGCTAAAGGCAAATTTGACTCACACAAGGTGACCTGTACCATGTGCAAGGATGTTGTCCCACAAAGGCCAGCTTGTTTGACTAGGTAGCCATGCTTAAGCACGTTACACTTCTTAGTTCCTGGCACAGCTAGAAGGTGTGTGCTTCAACACAGTACGATTGTTCCTGCATGAGCACAGGCACTGGTACCGAAAGTGGACATGACGCATAATTGATGTGATCATTCCTCTCGACAGGTATTTATTAAGTAGAGCAACAACTATCATTTAATTAGCAAATATTTTCCAAAGTACTGAGACTACTACCTTGGACTGAAAGAATAGTAGGAAACAGCAATAAATACTCATCAAAAATTCAGAATAATGGGATTACAGTGCTTGTTTTGTCTGACACAAGCTTCAAATTAAAAGAAAATGTATGTGTAGATAATGCACTAAACTCCTCAATACCAAATTACCAGTACGGTTCTTTTTTTGGATTTACTCTGGCTGCAGAAATAGTATTTTGCCCTATAGCAGCTTCTCAGCCTGATATCAGTCAGCGATAGTGAGGAGAGAAAAAAAGAAAAGCAGCTAAGGAAAGACAGGGCACTGTAACACTATGAAAGAGACCTCAATCATCAGATGGTTTTGTGTGTCTGTGTGTGTGTGTGTGTGTGTGTGTGTGTGTGTGTGTGTGTGTGTGCGTGCATGTGTGCATCTCCATTTGCCACAGTTGCATGCCTTGTCAAGCATGTCATTGAGATGTTGTTTGACTGCTGATAGAATGGCAGGCATATTTATTAAAGAGTCAATGTGACGGGGACACCAGTGCAAGCACAAATGCACACAAGCACACACATACAATGCACTGACACAGTCCACATCAGTGACATCTGCCTGTTTAACTAATGGAAGGTAAAGGCATGATATTAGGTAGTTGAGAGACGGACACACGAACACAAGCACAATAATGCAAGGAGCTCAGTTTTCCCCTAGGCCTGATTGCCATCTCCATAGCTCCTTTTTAACAGGGCTGCCAATTGACATTGAAATTGTATTCTTGAGCTACCTCTCAGGGTTTTATACAGCTAAGAGGAGGGCTGGGAGGACACACACACACACACTCACACACAAGAAAGCATAATGCATGGGTAAGTCAGGGGCTGTCAGTCTCGTATGCAGAACACACAAGAGGGAACAATACACAGACATATGCTTTTTATGTAATTCAGTCTGCATGCACATACACAAACATGTACACTGGCAAATTCGCAGGCTGCTCCCCTTCCAAATTGAAGGGGCTCTACTTAATCCCAAAATGGTGGAAAAAAGCAGTCCATTAAAAATGGGCTACGAGGGGCTAACAGCAGTCAATAAAAAGTCAAAAAAAGAAAGCCTAAGAAAGAAGGTGATTTATGGCTGGCCTTGTCACTCTCTATGATGAACGCACCCACAGACACCTGTTCATATGTGGCCTATATTTGACACCTGGTCATGGACAACAAGAGTGCTACAAAACACTCATGGTGCAAGAATTTAAGGACTAAATATGAACAAAGATTTGTCTTATACATCTTGCATGGTTTTAAATGCAAATAAACCCACTAAAAATGGGTGACTGATTCTTTTCCCATTGCAACCAAATTATTTTTCCTTTCTGTTCTTTTTTTTGTTTTTTTTTTGTTTTTTCCTGGTACATCACATTCAATGTCACCAATGCAATAGAAAACAGGGAACCAGTGACAATGTAAGTTAGTTTTTATATCTTTGATGTCAGTGCCTTTTTCACTCTGAACATTGTTCAAGCACTGATACCACTGCATGGATGGAAAACTCTTTATTTATTTTAATGCTTTTCAGAGTGTAAGGGGAAAAACATCTGTCCTTACTTTGGACAGGACACACATTCAGCCAAAGTGCTTGTGATTAAGACCCAGCAGAAGTGATTTAATATTTATATTGCTATTAAAGCTATAAATCCTGAGAAACATCTTCATTTTAAGGCATGAAAAACTGAACAGACACTGATCCATTCACATATTATTATACACACATAAAGTATTACAGATACCAGCACATCTCCCTACAGACTGATCATCTTTACCTCTGCTCAGTCTGACTATACATAGAGTCCATGCTGAAGGGAATTGAGCGCTGGGGCTGAGTTTTGAAGAAAATTTACTTCTTTTTAATTTGTTACATGGAGGGAGAGTAGCACAAAGACAGAGAGAGAAAAAAGCAAAAGGGGTACATGGAGAGCAATCAATTTCCCTGCGGTTTCTTCAATAGCTAGTGGTCCTTTTCATACCTCCCAATTAGAATCTTTCCTAATCAGAGAAATACCTCTCCATTGTTGAGATGGAGACAATGACGATCCCCACTATTTCTGCCTGCTCCAAAACTCTGTAGATTGCAGAACTGGTACACAAGGAATACAGCAATGGGCTATACTGCAGGGGGGGACACTAGTGATTAAAAAAAAAATATATATATCACATGTGGAAATCTACTGGCTCTCCTCACAGTCCCAGAAAAACTGATGGGGAACAATGGCAGCCCGGCGCAGCATCTGTCATGGCACAATATAAAAAGATGATCTTGGCACGGAATGGACTAAAAGAAGAAAAAGAAAGAGAAAGAGGGAGGAAGACGGGGGAGTGGACGGGAGGGGGGAAGGGGAGGGCCCGGCGAGTGGTAATTCATTTGCAAATCAGGCCCTGGCGCTCAGGTCTATTTCAAGCTGCCAGTGGGTGCCAGGAGTTAACAAGGTAATCAGTTTCAATCCTGCCCTTCAATTGTACATCACACTCTCACCCAGAGAATACCCAGGCCTTTCTAAAGGGTTGGGGGGGTAGCAATCTGGTTGCAGGCTGGCTTCACACACACACACACACACACACACACACACACACACACACCTGAAGAAAAGTCTGTACACACACAGGCACCCATGCATTTACACACACACACACACACACACACACACACACACCTGAAGAAAAGTCTGTACACACACAGGCACCCATGCATTTACACACACACACACACACACACAATATCCATGTTGCCACAAAATGTCCTTACAAGAAACTGTACCTGGCAGTAGGCCTCAAACAATTCAATTAAGTTGGTCAATTAATCAATCTATTAAACAAATTCGATTATCATTGAAGCAGTTTACTCAAATTTAAAAAAAACAAAAACAAAATATGTTTCTTTGGTTTTCAGGACACTACCTCTCTTTCATCTTACTTTTCTCTACATGGATGATCCATTTGCATCTGCCTATTGCTCCTGACTGCAATGTCACAAAACATTATATTACATCACATTTTTTTTTCTTGTTTTTCATGTTGACTGTGAACAACTTAACTGAATATTAAATGTTGTCCTCCATGGACACCGTTAGTCTTAAACTCACCAAGACCAACATGGTGAGGTGAGCTCCACACCTCAATATGGTGCATGTAAAATAGTAGAAAGAAAACAGCAGTCTACATTTGTCCTAATCCCTTCTTCCTCATGTCAGCTGTAACCTGCTGGCTGAGAGGCAGTTAGCCCCCGTTAGCCCCTCATCTGCATAATCAATATGACAACCTTATTTTTCTGATGCAAACAGGATTTTGCTACTGTGCTGCGTTTGCTGATGTGTGTGTGTGCAGTGAGTACATGTGTGTGTTGTGAGTGCCCACTCTGCTCCTGGCCAGCCTCAGTCATGGCCCTCTTTAGCCTTAATTAGATTAGGTGTGATTATCCCGGCTCTACCTTACAAGTGTACAGGGGGGATAAAGCGGCTACAAAGGCCAGCCTGTCACACGGAGTGGGCTCTGGTCCGCAGGTTATCAGGGTCCAGGGAGACACACTGCCTACATTGTTATTCATATCATCTACACACCGTTTTCTACATTGCCTTTTGCACTTTTCTTCATGTACCCCCTCCCCCCCGCCCCAAACTGGCATAATCACTGGCCAGGGTAAGTCTCTCTTTTTTCCCCCCTTTCTGTCCTTCCGTCAGAAGACAAAACAACATTGCCCCAAGCACTCTGCAGTCTGCTCTGCACTGTGTGTGTGTGGACTTCAAGAAAAAGTTGTACAAAGAAAAGGCCATGTCTCCCACTAATGCAAAAAGACAAACACAGCACAGGCTTACATGCAGACACAGGTGCATTGGATAGAGTGGATGGTACTGCTCATAGGTCGATATGTTGCATACAAAATTTTGCTCTGTAAACTTGATTCTACAATGTTCAACTCAACACCAGGGCTGGGTGTCAAACCTCAGGACCAAGTCCATAGCACGGGGTATTGAAAACCACTTCTTTACGTTAAATCTGAGATAAATTAAGTGACTAATTACATTCTTGCATGATATGATGCTTTTTAGTCGTAATGTTTTTGTCTTCTGTTGTTCGATGAAAAAAAGAGGTTTTTGAAGAATAAAATCTTTGTATTTCTTAAATTATGGTACTGGTATATATGGTATTTTTTTGGGACTGAAATACAAAAAATTCACTCAAAACTCATTCATGTACCCCTATTCATCATGGGAAAACCTCATGCCAAATAACCATATTAAAACTCCTTAAGCATACACTCTAACAGCGTTGTTCGGACTGATTCATGTGTTTGAAAACTCAACATGAGTAGTACTTGGTTTAATTTTCTTAAATATTCCAACATTAGAAAAAACAGTTTCTAAAAAGAGGTCAGCACAGATTTCAGTCGGTCTGCATTAATGAGTGTATAAGTGGAGATAATGGAGTGTTGATTAATCAGCAGTGCCCGTATATAAGAAGTATATAGATTTAAGCACAGCAATGGATATTTTCCATCCCCTTAGAATCGGGCATAGAAAGATGCAGAAATAGAGAGACAAAGAGAAAGACTGGATGAATATTTGTAAAAAAGAAAAAAAAATCATGGTAGAGCAACTTTGTGACATACATTACAGAACAAGACTCAAGCAGCACAGTTTGTGTGCATCAGCAATTCACTGATAGAGGTGAGATATACGCAGTCAGATAAGAGAGAAAGAGGGTATCATCATGATAGTGCCAGGTATTACTTGTATGTTCAGCAAATTATGAACTTCCACAAAACTCTGAAGTCATGGCACTAATTCACACAGCACAATGCCTGATTTTCATACCGTATCGGACAAGTGTCGAGCTCACAACCTTTGCCACAAAAAGCACATTGTGATCCAAGCTATACAGAGAGGTATTTTGGCATGTTGGGAACAACCCAGAAAACAGTAATTTTTAAACTTAATTAATTACTTATTACTGATATAATTTAATAAGTTTATTGACTTATTAAAGTTCTTTGAAATCAAGTGCCAGTAATTCATTGTTTGTCAGTCCTGGTTCTGGGGACACCTTGCCCTGCTCCAACATATCTAATTCAAATAAATGGCTCATTATCAAGACTGATGACAAGCTAATCATTTGAATCAGGTGTGTAAGAGCAGGGAAAATTCAATTATCAAGAAAAGAGTCTGAGAATTTGTGTATTTATCAACTCACATATCAAAAGTCTTTTGTAAACGACATTTACAAGGATTGACTGCTCGATATGTGAATATGTTGGAGGATTGAAAAGTAATTTTGAATTTTTTTCAATCTACCAAATTTATTCATTCATTCATTCATCTTATCTTATCCTATGCAGGGTTGCAGGGGGGCTTAAGTCTATCTGGGCATCATCGGGCAAATGTGGGGTACACCCTGGACAAGTCACCACTTCTTCGCAAGCCTGACATATAGACAAACAACCCTTCACACCCAAATGCAAATCAGAGTAACCAATTAACCTAACCCCTGTGCATTTTTTGGGCTGTGGGAGGAAGCCAGAGCACTATGAGCCACCATATTTTTTGAGAACATTGCAGATTTATTTAGCAATAATTTGTAGTATCTGTTAATTGTTTACAGTCAAAATGTAATGCACTGTAGGCTTACTTTGTGACATTTCAGAAATAAGGGAAGAAAGTTTGTGGAAGACAGTCTGAAGATGCTGTGCAGGTAGTGTCAGTTGAGCAATATGGGAAGAGATAGGATCAAAGAGTTATACAGTTTTGGAGAAAAACAGATTTTTGTACTTTAAAATTCCTGTCAGCTCAAAGTATACTAAGATTTTTACTCAATTGGGCTTAGATTTTGATAAAATATCCAAAATCATGTGTTAAATTAGGCTGAGTTTTAAAATTTAAACAGCTGCTGTAGCGCAACCATCAGGACAGTTAGCACAAAAAGCCAGCTGCAGAAATTTGGTGTAGGACTAATGTAAGTTTTTAATCTTGTGTGTGTGTGAGAGAGACAAGATAAAACAACTCTTTAAGATAACCGCAGGGACCAGACTGGCAAGAGAGTAAGTGTAACAGCATGAGAGTGAAGAGCACAAGTGAGCAAGACATTACTACGAATGAATTTAACTGTGGCCCAGAGAGCTACTAAACGCTGAAAAAGTGGCGGGATAAAAGAGAGGGGAGGGCAGGAGGAGAGGGAGAGAGAGACAGAATGAGGGGGAGGCCTTGCTGCTTTGGAACTTTCCTGTGACTGATCGATGTTCAATATGAGCTGTGTTAGACGGTCAACTGTCAGTGACACACATATGCGCACACCTGCTTGTGTGATTGTTAACTGTGCTCAAAAATGTGTTGTTTCAGCCCATTTCTGAAGGAAAAATACTGGAAATGGCTGCTGATAGACCTTTAGTCCTTTATTATGAGTGATTTTCACGTGCTTCTTTTAGACAATATTTACTTCCACTACTGAGTCATGGTACTTAACTGTACATCTGAAGGAGGCATTCTTGTAAAATCAATGCCATTAGGAAGAACCTGCAGAGCCATATTTCTGTCTCACAGCGGCAGAAGTTAAAAAGCATGATGAAAGGCGCCCTATGCTAACTGCTCACCTGTCCAATGCTGTCTATCTTTCTCTCTTCTTCCCTAAGTTACTGTTGTCTGCTCCATCCAACTGAAATGAACATCTCTCTCTATAATGTATTCTCACTCTCAGCCTCTCTCATAAGGACTCCAGTCAACGCCTTTCCTTGCCCCTGGTGCACATGAATAAGCACAGGAATCTGGAGAGAATGAAACATTAACAGTGTGTTTCTTTTACACATCATTCTACATAACAATCTTCTTTTTAAGTTCCCCTCCCTTCCTTTAGCACCACTCTGCTTCATGAAAACCAAAACTATCCAGCTTTACAAGAGAGGGAGAAAATAAAATACAGAGGAAAAAGAAACATATTTTGTCGACAAGTGCATTTACATAACTCTCCTAAATCAGAGCTGGCCTGTCATGTTTGCGGCTCATAACCTGCTGCTTCTAATCCTGCCTGCATCCTCTTCTGATCCATAAAGCAGAACAGCCAGCCACTTTACTCCTGTTAGGAGGAGAGGAAAGGAGTAGGAGAGGAGTAGGAGAGGAGAGGAGAGGAGGGTAATTGGATTGGGGGATCTTCTATTTGGCCGGGTCTGGTCTCTGTCATCATGCTCCAGGCCTGGCTTCACTCAATGGTTACAGCAAATCTCAAACACATCAGCACACACACACACACACGCAAACACAACTCTAAACGTGTTACTGTGCTGAATCGCTCCCCACTTTAGGAGGCAGAGTGTCCTGTGCACTGCTAAAGCCTGCAGCATATGTTTTGTGTGTATGTATGTGTGTGTGTGAGTGTTTGCATACTCTTTTAACAACTCACTAAATGGTTAAACAGATTACAGAGCACACTAAGTGGATTGTCACAGCTCTCTATCGCTCGCTCAGGGTGTCTCTCCTGTGATTAAAAGTGGCCAGATTTTTTTCTCTCTCTCCCTCTCTCTCTACCTCCACACACACACACACACAAATTTTCAGATAGAACCAAGAAAGGTCATTCAGACACCTGCAGTTACTGATCGTCAAAATCATAAATTAATTTCAAAAACATTTAACCGAATATACAAAATACATCTAACTCAAACAATAGCAATAAACACCCTCAATGTTATTTATGTTTTCCATAACACTGGTAGCCTCACTCAACTTAAAATTTTCAATCAAATTTTGCTGGAACTGCTCTAGTATTATTTTTATCATTTACTTGATTTTACCAAACTGGAATGAGTCAATTTATTGACTTGTCAAAGTCAAAGTGTTCTGCTTTATCTTTGTAGGTCTTGCAGTAAAAAATACATACATACTATATGTATGTGTGTATGTATATACATACATATATATACATACAAACACACACACACACACACACACACACACACACATAAAAAATTCCCCACTCGCCCTCTGTGGGCGGTCTTGTGTCTCCTTCAAGCTCGGGTCCTCTACCAGAGGCCTGGGAGCCTGAGGGTCCTGCACAGGATCTTAGCTGTTCCTAGGATTGCCCTCTTCTGGATAGAGATCTCAGATGTTATTCCTGGCATTTGTTGGAGCCACGCTCCCAGTTTAGGGGTTACAGCTCCGAGTGCTCCTATCACCATGGGTACCACTGATGCCATGGATACCACTGATTTCTTCATTAGCTTGGATGTAGGGTTTCGAAGCATCCATAGGTCCCACTTGTCATCAGGTTGCCCTGGTTCCTTAACACCTGACCCTGACCTTGTTGACCTGGGCGACTTCTGAGCCGGTATGGCTCTCTCAATCGTTATTGCACGGTCATGGAGGGACAAGCCCCTGCAGAGGGTGTACCACCGACAGGCCTTGAACACAAGATCGATAGACAGGACGCAAGGTGCAGACTGTGCAATGATGCCCCTGGGACAGTACAGCACGTAACAGCAGGGTGCAAGATGCAGGCAGGTAAGGCATACTTGGAGCGTCACAACCAGGTCGCTGGCATAGTATACAGGAACATCTGCGTTGAGTATGGGATGGAGGTTCCAGGATCAAAGTGGAAAACTTCTCCAAAGATGATTAAGAATGACCAAGCTAAGATCCTGTGGGACTTCCAGATCAAGACCGATAAGATGGTGGTGGCTAATCAACCGGATATCGTGATGGATGACGAACAGGAGAATAAGGCAGTAGAGAAATTCTGTGGTGTTAGGGGGAAGAGTTAAAACAGTCGAGCACGCACTCAGATTGTGAATGGTCACGTGGAACGAATCAGGAAGCAAGCTTACCTAGGAAGAAGCACAACACACAGCCATGGGCATGGTGAAGCATAAAGTGAGATGGACGCCAGAAATGGGACCATCATAGCATTTGGCTTTACGATAGATTCATGTTTGTGTTGGTGTATGAGAAAGAGAAGTGTTGTTTGATGTTTGATGTATGATGCCTTGTTTGCTCACTTTAGAGTGTTGAGAGTCGAGGCTGTATTTGTCAGTGAATGGAATCTGTTAGTGTGTGGTGGTCATCTCATTGCACACCAAACTATGAACAAAATGCTTAAATCTGTCTTTCTAGTTAAGATTAACATTTTTCTTGTGTGTGACAGCCTAAACATGAGAGATCTTTACACCAGCCGACCTTGGCCGATTTTACACTGGCATAACATGAAATTGATTGGGA
>KV751316.1:5582698-5600027 GCA_001698575.1 Mola mola
GGGTTTTTAATGATTAATGATGGTAGCTGCAGGTCTTTTGATAACGTCACGGTTGTGACAGGCCCGTTTAGTCAGGAACATGGGTGTCTGCTGCTGCCTCGGTGCCAAAACGATGCATTATTCATAATTTGGTTATGGAGCGCTTGAAAAGGAGGACTAGTAATTTCCAGTACACAAAATGAGCAGATAAAGGATAAAGAGACGGGCCGTTCAGGGGCTCAAACATAGTTCTGCCGCACTGAAGCACTTAAAATCGACTCATTAATTCATTTTATACATATAAGGCTATTCAGTTAGATTTGGAAAAAAAATTAAGAGAGCCAACCCCAACGGCCCAACGATGAACATGAAACAAATATGCATTTTTAATTGAATCACGTCCGTTTATGCTCTCAGCTTGCACTAACTAAATGCCTCAGTTATATCTGGCCTAAATCGATGATGCAGTTCCCCCCCCCCAGCAGCGTTTTACTGTCAGAAATAAATATTTTTACAGAAAGTGATATAGGTTAATGGTATTCGATGTCTCTGCAGCTGTGAATCCCCATGTACCGCCTTGAATCTGGCCTCCTGCCCATCTCCACTGAATGGAAATGTTGCCGGTTTTTGTGTCACGACCCCAAGTTTAAGCATTATGCATGGAAATTTACGGGCGGCTCGCAAACTAAAACAAAGCCGGCGTGTTTGTAAAGAAATAATTTATTAACGCCCGCCTCGCTTGACTTACAAATTCCGCCTGATTCATTTCCTGACATCTTAACCGCCTCTTATTGAACATTTAATAAACACCTGACACGAGAGCTTATAATTAGACGATCGGAATCCAGCTCGCATTTCCCTTCCGATATTTCCACACAGAACAAATCGTCTTTAACCATTAATTAGTGGTGATCCCGCAGTCTGCAGTGCAGAGTCTCGACCGTCCGTGTATCTCGCCGTTTTGGGGCAGGTTTTAGACGCCAAAGCTATTGAATTATTGACTGGGAGCCTCGTCAGTAAGAGAGGAGACCGAGCTGGGAAACTGCTGAGCCGGGAGCGTGCACGTCGACCTTGGAACCCCGGGCTCGGGGGCGCGCCTGATGTACCACATGTGTTTTAGCTGTAAGTGACCAGAGAGAGAGAGGTTATGTCACATCCATGACATCAGCAAGACACTCTTTACCAGGCGTAAATATTTAGTTCCGGGAGTTGAGGCTCAGGCGTTTAAACTCCGCTGGCATACAAAAAAAAAAAAAAAAAAAAAGATGATTATTAAAGCAACTAGGGTAAAACGAGATTTACTCACCATTAAATATGGTTTACAGAAAAGTAAAACATTCATTTGGCATTTTGAACTCCTTTGTGAACTCAAAAGTCCTGTTTCCTGTGTGAAGTTTTGTGGACTGGAGCAGCAGCACTCAGCGTGTCCCGAGGTGTACAGTGTTGAAGTGGAGGGGCCTCTGCCCTGAGGGGCCCTGGAGACAATGAGACGGGGACACATAAGTATTGTACTGATTAGACATGGAGACGACCAGCGCTTTCACTATCCTCTTGACAAACACACACACACACACACACACACACACCCGAGTGCAGCCAGGCAGGAGCCAGCCATGCAGGCTCTTACTCTCCCTCTGGCTTTTTGTCACTGTCATCCCCTTCAGTGCTCTCCCCTGGTCTCTTCCTCTCTCTCCAGCCCAAACACTCAATTGTAATGGGTCACTGTCCACCACGCTGAGGGCCAGTTACATTCAAGTTCATCAAACGATGAGTGAGGACAACGCTGTACGTATATATATCCGAGCGCATGTAAGCAAACACACTCGTCTACACACACACACACACACACACACACACACAGATCATCCCAGGCTGGTGAGTCACATCAGCACTCCTTACCATGGAATCCTTCATATCAACCAGTTCTGTCTTGTTGCTATATTTACCCTACTATGACCCCTGAGACAAACACACTACTCTCTCATTTCCCGCACTTGTCCCTTTATCAAATCGAGACACGTTAAACAGTCGCACAGAGCAGTTTTTACTGACAGCACAGGCTCTTTTTTTTTAATCTGCCTGAATGCGATTGCACTGTTTGTGTCCAAGCTTGTGCGCGCGCGCGTGTGTGTGTTGCTCTTCTTTTCTCTCTAAGGGCCTGCTTTGTTACATGTTAGCAGCGCTCAAATGAGCAGGGCGCACCGCACCAAAGACAACAGCCATCAGGAGCAATGTCAGATAAAAGGCCGACTTCAAAGACATCAAATGGAGCGAAAGTGAAAAAGAAACCTGCTGAAAAACTCCCTTCAATAGCACTCAGGCCAGCAATTAGGACGCTATATCACCCACCGCCTATTATCGTATGCGTGCACCATACAGGCCTGGGTGGCTAACTGCAGCACTCGGTGTGGGCTGCAAGTCAGCGGAGAATTACAGCATACACAGAGCTCGACTGTAGCGCTGTATTTAATTTCACTGTAGGATGAAAAGTGGGTGTTCGCACAGATTTGACCCCTGCTATGACCAGGGAGGCTTAACCGTGGTGATTACAGACACAGAAAAACAACGGTCTCTATCTCCAGCTCCTTCTATTCAGCAGCTAAGTAGAACAAAACAAAACAGAGGTCAGAACAAAACAAGAAGTCTAATTGTTTCACTGTTTCCTGTTCGGGTGCCCCGGGGCAATCTACACATTTTTATGTACTGGGTGCATTTTATTTGTTATTAATTCATTTCCAGTTGCAGCTGGCTTGCAGATTAGGGAAATAACATAATGTATAACTCCCTGCCCTGGGAAGACGACATAACAAGGGTGTATGTGTTGAGACCCGTGGGCACGGAAGCTCATTGTTTCTATCGAGAAAAAGGTGACATTTGGGGTATTACGGAGGAATGAGGGGTTGGTTTTCGAGCATTTTTTTCATGCATCGGTTTATGTATGCATTGTGGTCTCGGAGAAAGAGAGTACAAAATGAAATGGTGAGGCAGAGAAAAGAAAGAGAGGGAGAGAGAGAGAGAGAGAGAGAGAAAGAGACGAAGGGCACACGTTAAACATTAGGCCCATGCTGCTCTGTATTTACAAGCCGGTAAGATCCAATCATCTGTGTGTGAGTATAATCGAGTGCTCGCTTTTCAATCGTAAGATGTTTGTACACAGACTCTTAAATTACAAAAAGCCTCTTGGAAACACTGGCCCAACTTGTCTCGTATTGATTGTATTCACGCCGTCTGTAGTTTACAAGATGTCATTTCAATATGTCATGATATGAGGCAAAAGAAGCCGACAAATCGCCCAATATTTGCATCAGGATGCTCAAGTGTCTTTTTAATGTGGCTAAATCCAGGGAGGTCCAGGATCATTCATTCCGAGGGTTAAGCACTTTTTCAACATTCTGTCCGGGGGAACCATTTATGACCATTTATATATCTGTCAGCTGCGTTCATATGCTCTCTGAACTGGTGACAGACGTATGTGGTCAAGGCAAAGTTTATATGTGATGGAAAATAGCCCCTAGTTTTCAGTCTAAGCATCAATCACCTGTGTGTACTGTAAATGCCGCGCTCATAAAGCTGTTAGTTGTTTTCACAGAGCCATAAATCTGCAGCGTAAAACTCAATACATCTCGCTGATTTTAGAAAACATACAACTCTGTGATGGATATCATGGCCCCAATTTACCGCAAGTTTCTCATGTGGTCATTGCATTTATAAGAAATGCAATTTTTTTTCCCACTGTGACCTAAGGCATTGGTTAAATCTAGGCCTATTATATGGCAATTTGTATTATGAGGAAGCGTCTACAGAAACTGCAAAAGCCCCAAATTTATTGTGAAGATATAAAGTTGGTTGTTTATGTAAAAAACCTCCAGACTGTAAATCATTTAAAATGATTTTGAGTAGCCATCTGTCTGAGATATACAGATCTCCTAAAGATCAATCAACTTAACTCTCTTGCTGACTGCTCTCCTCGTGAGTTTTGTTTATTCTGTTCAGCACAGACGTAAAAAAAAAAAAAAAAAAGAAAAAAGGACAAAAACAAAAAGATTAACAAAGTATTGCACATCATCTACTTGTTCCCTATCAGCCCCTTACTGTCACTCTGGTAAAACCATCTGCTTTTCAACTACATAAATTAAAGGCTCAAATGGAACTTAGATACATTAGTTCCAATAAGTCATTTATTCCCCTTCGCACAGATCACTTAATTTCCACTTAAACAACTCTCCACGTTTTACCGTGTCCCATAAGATTCCAGCAATTATTGCATTATTATGCGCCCTCTATATGTATCGTTTAAGTCATTATTAAAGCACTAAAACTGAAGTGTATCCATCCTCCCGTATATTAATGAGTCCTTGTGGCCAGTAGAACATGGGAGCAGGAGGTCAAGCGCTTCAGACGTAATAGAATGTCAAAGCAGGAAAGTTTACAGCGGGGCGACATATTCCGGTGTTTCCATTGATCCTGCCACTTGTGTCCCCTCCTTGATACTGCAGTATCGACAGTTGCATTGCCATGGTAATTTACTCCTTAGACAAGTGCATGTTAGTCGTGGTGGCTTCCTGCCCAGGTAGGAAGATTAATACCTATGAGAGCCACAAGCACACGCTCACACACACACACACACACACACACACACACACACACACACACCTTATTATAGGCTAATAAGATGAGCATGGAAGGTAATGTCTAATGGTAGGAGACCATGTCAAGTTCAACTGGGAAGAGAGGGCTGAGTGGGCTGCGTGCACGCGTGTGTGTGTGATTCACCGGTGGGAAAAATACATCTAGTTCCAAAGCAGGCTAATGTAAATTGATGTCACAAGCTGAGAGAAGGGCAGACGAAATGTGAAGAGCCGACCGAGCCGCATTACGGGGGCCAGGGAGGCATCAGAGGCGGCAGGGCCCTGTAGTGGTGTGACGTTCTATTGGATTACAGCGACGGCTCAACAATCTGCCAACGTCTAATTAAATAGGCCTGCATTAGCTTCCTCTACAGCGGGAGGTGTGAGGGGAGGACACTATCTCATTCTGAAATGGGATGTAAAAATAGATCTCGCAACTTGGCCCCCGCTTGCGCTCCTTCCCTCCCCCTGGTGATATCGCTGCTTCTCAGTGTGTGATGTGACAGCCTCTCTCTGTCTCTTTGAGTTTCTCACACTATTGCTTTTTTCCCCCCAGACTCTTCTTTTTAATCTGCTAAACAAAGAGAGCATTAGATTTTTGTCAGCGCTGGTAAAACATACAATTTAGTGCAAAGATAGCATCTGTACAGTTCGTTCGTCAACGCTAGATCCACTGAAAACAGTCCCGCATGTGTGTGAGTAAATCTTCAAAGGATTTAAATGTGCACAGGCAAATAAAAACTTTTTTTCTCCATTTGCAATGGGGAAAGGAAAAAAAAAAAAAAATCAAGGACGTGACACATGTATAAGGAATGAATATCACATGCACCTTAAAATAGTTGACACTTGCTGCGGCAGATAACCTGTTGTGATATATCAAGGAAGGAAGCAGGCTGATTGAAAACAACCATATCTCTCAACTGGCAGCGATACTCATAAAATAGATATAACACTGGAACTTCAACCCTTTGACTGTCTGAATGCCATTGGATTTGGTTTTCAGTGGACCAAAGAGCACGGGGATGAAGAGTGGAAGAGTATTGCTAGAGACAAGAGCAAGTTTGAGAAGGGGGAAAGAGGTGCCGAAGACATGAGTGTGCCAAAGAGGAGGCACTTTGTTGAGCTAAAGCATGTGTAAGAGGCAGCCTCTCATCTCAATGATGACAGGGACCCTTTTAAAGGGTCACATGTGTCACACTGTGTGCTGGAAGTTCTCTTACAGGACCACCTAAGTGAGGCTGGAGTCCATGTCAGCCTAATCTCGCTCCATGTACAGTACACTGCAGCTGAAACATGACCTGCCAGAGTTCATGGTAACAATAGTGTGATGGTTTTCTATGTTACAATATAACATTATTGTAATTAATAGGTGTGGAAGCCTTTCATGTTTGATTTTCTGCCGAGACTGTTGATTTTTTTGTGAAAATGTAGATGAAAGTATTGATATCGGAATCATGTTTATACAGTTATTATAAGACTACAGCCATCAGCTGTTTAGTGCAGCTCAGTGGACTGAAAAAGGGGGAAACAGCTTTGCTCTGTCAGAAAAACATAATAAAATCCACCTACCAGCATCTCTACAGATTTAAAATGTTATATTTCATTTAGTTAAACTGTACATAAAAAGGAGAACTCCCTGAACAGCATCTTGGCTCTAGGCACCTGGTAAAATCAGTCAGGCATGTCCTGTGACCTCTTGGAATATAACAAATGACTGTTTTTACTTTTAACATTTTATTTTAAACACACAAACAAAATATGACATGTTAATTGATGAGAGCTTTAGAGGTGCCAGTAGGTGGATATTTTTGTTTTTCGTTTTTTTTTAAACGGAACCTTTGCGATGAGCTTCCCTATAACTTGCTTCATACTTCACGATGTGGTTTGGATCAGGTATATATTCCAAAAATCCTGCATTTAGCATTACTGCCATACTTCTCATGATAATTTTGGCTTGAAGGAATAAGGAAGCAACAACAACAGCAAGACAAATAACAACTACTTTGCGAAAGAAATCAAAGCTAATTTGCCACGTTATTGAGCTACATGTGTTTTTTTTTCACTATAATGGAGATATAGTCTTCTATAAATACTAAAATGCTAACAGTAAACCATCTTGAAAGTGGTCTTGCTATTCAGCAGAGAGTAATTTTAATGTAAAACACGATATGTTTACGAAATGATAATGTGCACTAAGATCGAACTAATTTCAGCAACATGGGGTAATCAACCAGGGTCAACCTGGTTGTTTTTTAAACCATCAGTCGTTTTATGAAAGCACGGCTCATTTGGTAGTCTGTGACTTGGATGAATGCTATAGAAATTTAAGAGAGTTTAAACAGTCGTAACTGGAATGGCACCCAGTAAAACGCATACCTCCGCCAAGGTCCAACAGTCTCAGATCTGCACCAAAGTTAAATGGGTTCTTCCTTTGCCTGTTCCCCATTTTCCCACCAACTTTCCTTGAAATCCATCCAGTTGCCGATAACTAAGAACTAAACCAGCAAACGTGAGCAAGAGCAAAACCTCCTTGGTGGAGGTAATACACAAAATGACATGTTATAGCTCCATATGTTGTTTGGAGATTACGTGGAAAAACATAAGAGCTATAATATTGTGCGTATAGACTTGCGTCACGGCTAATAAAAGCATTACTATAATCTTTTTTCTTTCGGGTAACTTGGTTTGAGGCTTGTTTAATATTCCATATGTGCAAAATTGTAAACTCTACATGACAAAGATTACACTGAGATTGTTTTTCTATTGAGCCTTGAGTGTCCATAAAAAAACACAAATGTATTCACAACATCCAGCATCTTCACTTATGCCAGCCTTTACAAGGTGTAATTGTGAGCTCTGCACTGCTGCTAACGTCAACGCTTCCTCATATTAGTCACATTTGTTTACTTTATTCCCTAAAAACCCATTTGTCTTTATGTGAGTGGGTTGGATAAATATAACGCGGCCTCTCTTGGAGAGGTTTTTAGAGGCTTGTGATGGAGCAAATGCAATGGATCTTTATGATATTTCCTTTGGGTGAGATCTACAATCCCAACACTCATATCATAGTTATTCTCCGTAAATACTATTAGGACTAATTTGAGGAAGCAGCAACATGCTAGAGTAACTGAACTTCTCATAACTGCTCACTCAATTGGCTCTATGACCAAAATACAAAATGAAAACCCGAGCTGCGAGCCTGCAGACCACAGAGAAACAGCACGGTGTGGTCTGGCGAGAGCACGTGGACACAGAAAAGATCCAAGCACTGTAAAAACACATCCCTCCGGCACCATTATATAAGCATACATATGGGACAGTAGAAATGGAAGACGACACTTAAAATGAGATTATTATAAAATGCAATACTCCTGGAATGATCCATTATTAAATTAGGCCCTATGATCCAAGATGAATTTCCCGCTTCCCTAATCCATCAAGAGAGGAATATTAAAAGATAGGCCTCAACTAGCATTAGAAGCTCACTCCGTCTTGACTTTCATTATTCTGCATTAGGTTGCTGCTGGGGGAGAGCCTCTTAATGAGAATTACAATGATTCACTAGCCCCGGCCCGACTTCTGACAAGTCAAATATTAACTCCTCAGTCACAGCTGTCGAAATTAAAATACTTTGTAGCTGCGGACGTGCTAAATTAAATTGGCCTTTTATGTTCCTTACATGGCTGACCCCCGTGGGGCTCCAGTGCCTCAGTCGCCACTGAGACAGCTATGACAGAGCAAGAGGGAAGAGACAGAGCGTATACAGACAGCAGACACGCATGCACAGAGAGGCAGATAAAAAAAAAAAAAACAACATTTCTGTCCTCCATGTGTCATTCTGTCATCTTCTCTCACTATCGCTCTTTTCTCCCCCTTTTTCCTTCATTCTGTTTCTCACCAGAGGCTGTTTCCTTGGCAGACATCTTCTCTGGGCTGCCTGGCGGACTACTGTCTGCGTTCCGCTACAGGCTCTCTTTATTTGCAGGGCCACAGACACACATGAAGGCTCCTCACCTGTTGCTTGGCCCCCATGTTTACAAGCCAAACAGGTTAGCAGAGCAGCCTTTTCTCACAGAGTGGGAAGCTTTCTTCTAATGTAATTAAGGTTTACTATGCAGACCAAAAAAAAAAAGAAAATTATATTGACCTTTAAAAGTTTTATTTCAGTTAATTTGCACTCACTTAAGTGGAGGGCTAGGGATCACAGACCTGCACTCCACTCTGCCTTCCAAATTCCTCAGTGCATGCACCAATGCATGCTACCAACGCAGCTAATCCTCCCGCTCGCTCGCTCTGGCCCCAAGGTCATGTGCGCTGATGATGAGAGTGGGGAGGGTTTCTGACTTTTGCCTACCTCTTTCCCCAGCAGCATTTCTGCTCTGCTTTGCTTGCGTTGCCAGCAGAGCTCTGAATCTTCCTCTTGCTCCGTTTGAGCTTCTCACAAAAAAAAAAAAAACAACCGATCGATTTCACAGGGAGAGAAAGAGAGAGAGAGAGAGAGAAAGGGAAAATATAACTGCCAGTGACCCTGCACTCTACAAATGTTACACTTGAAATCATTGTTTTTTATAGTGCACACACACACATGCATGCCCCAGGACATGTCACCCTTCCCCTTTCAAAAGTCAACTGAATGAATAAAGAAATGGCTGGAGCTGATAAAGAAAACAAAAAAAACGACCCAAATGGAAGAGAGTGGGGGATTAATTCAGTGGGCAGATGGGTCTTGGTGTCAATTTGTGCTATTCTGATCCACTGAATTGAAACTAGATCTTCAACCAAGCCCTAAACAAGTCCCCTTTGACCCTCATGACAGACATAATACTGATACTCTATATTCATTCAGCTCCTCTGCACGCTTTGTTTTGGCTAAAATCACTTTTCCTTTTACTGTTCCCTACTTTAAAACTCTGCACCTTAGGTCAATGATTAGCATAACGTTGTATACAACTGAATGTAATAGATAGCATACCCACTGCTGGCAACACAGACACTAGTTCTATGGTTTAAATGCTTACTTTTGAAACCCCTACACTAAATTCAAACTTATACATTTATAGCATCAATACATTCATGACCAAGGGTTACCATTAAGATTATTAATTACCTCCCAGAAAGTAATGACTTCTTATTGAAAGTGTGTTTCTTTTAGCATTGAGTTTCCCGGTGCCCTCGGGAAAGTGTGTCCCCCATTACATAAGCTATTAGAATTAAAAAGTGTTCTGACCTTAAGATTGAACATTGAACATTTTCACGCTGCTCATTATCTAGTTAGAATTAGCTTTTAAGTACTAGTAGTAGGATTCACTGACTGATAACGAAAATTCCTCCAAATCAATGTTTCCTTAAGTTGCGTGCATAAATGGCTCCATTACTGTGCTCAGAGGCTTTGGCGGGGAAGTGATTTAGACGACACCCCTGCAGTGGACCATCAGTCTCTCGTTCAATGTTAAATAAGCCATGTGAAGGACTGTTATCCTTACTGGCTTAAGCGCCCATTAATCAGTCCTCTTCACCTGCCAATACAGCCACTAGCTTCCAATCAAACAACCATTACAGAAGAGAGCATCCCAATAAAGGAGATCTTGGTTTTTTTATTGAGTTAATCATCCGGCACACCGGCACGGCTCTCATCATTTGGCCGCTGACAGCGTGCACTGCTCTCCTCATGCATGGGGGAGTGCAAGGTGTCAGCCTCTGTGCACACTGGAATTTGGAGGAGGCGTAGGATGAAATGGTATTATGAAATGACTTTGTAATTACAAGCATGCAGGGACAGATTCTTGTTGGAGATTACCCTTTGAAGGTGCGCCATTGATGCCTGCAAATTGATAGCCAATGAAAGTACTATTCGCTCACTGTTATTGTCATTATCTTTAAAGTTCCAATTTTATGCAAACTGTGTGATAGCAGTGAACAAGAGGAGGGGCCAGAGAGACTTGGGCCGGTGATGGACTGACGTGTTATCCTCAGCCTGAGTTGAGAATATAGCTCCGAGCAGGTGGGAGTGAACGACTCTCTGACGGCCCTTTTCAAAATGACAAAATCCATACTTCCATATTGATCAGTTATTGTTCTGTCTTTCAGCAGGCATCTACAGACCCTCCCTTCCCTTTTTCATTCTTCCATAACCCCCCTCCCAGCCACTCCCTATTGATCTTCGCTAGTGATTGGTTGAGCAGTAATTTGAGATGGACATTGACAGATGAGTGCAAACTGTTATTCTTTCTCTCTCTTCCTCTCCTCTCCAGGGTGATGATGTCATAATCCTTGTGACAGAGCTGGAAAGCGACCAATTGCAATGGAGTGCTGGCCTGAGTAACCTTTCGAGCCAGTGCAGAATGTCTCCCAGACTGTTGCACATGGCCCCTGGGTGCTCTGTGGTCACAGGACTCGTAAACACTCATTTAAAGGTAGCCTGAGTGAGCTTTATGGTTGGTGAGGAGAGGGGGTGTACATTACCTGCAAAATTGAGGATATCTGAGTTAAATAGGGCCAAAAGCATCTACACGATAATTATCACATAGTAGACTGGGAAAATAAAGGTTGGGATCATTTAGATTCTAATACCAGACCACACTTCATTGCCAGACAAGATAGGATAGGATCATTTTGCAAAACCCTGGAATATGTTCAAGGAAAACAATTTTTAATATTGACTGCCAACATTTTCATTAATTGTCGCTTTCAACTGTAGCTGTGCAGAGCTACAATACTCTGCGGTATTGTTAAACTGGCTGTGTCTAATACTTTTATCTTAACACTGAATCAAATGACAATGTGAAAACAATGTGACAGTGCTAAAGGTGTCACCTGTGGTGAGGAGTACACACTAACGGATGGGTTCCAGCAGATGTTTGTATGACGACTTAAAGACTGGGGATCACACGCTTCGTCCATCCGGTTGTGGTATGCACTGCAAGCAGCATTATATAGGCACTCGTGCTCCTGCCACAACTCCATCAATCTCTCCTCCATTTCTGTGGTCCAGGTTTGCTTTGTCGTCATCGTTTACGTTTATTTTGATATTCCCGCTACTTCCCGTCATCTTCTGGCGCAATTTCCTGTGTCCCACCCCCTTTTTTTCATTGGCTGTGGCAACACGTGTTTGCGGTCTGATGGGTAATCAGTTCACATTACCCGACTGCGTCAAGATTCAGCTCAAAAAATTCACACATGTTTGACTGACTGTGACTGGGGTCGGGTCAGTTCCCCTCACACACTTCCAGATTTGTGTCTTCACATCTCACACACTAACAGATTTTTGTGCAGACTGGTGCAGACTTTGCCCAACTGGGAATCGTGGGTAAAATCTGGCAAATAAGCTTATGGTGTTTCCTCAGCTTAACTCAGCAGTCTGGTCTCCCTCTCTTGCACTATAGTCCCATTCACCACCCTGCCCGAAGAGTCTCCACTGCGTCATTGTATCAGCGAAAACATAATGGGTTAACTTGAGTCAGCACCCACAGAGAGAAAATCATTAGGCGTAACCCAAAACCATGGGCCATGTTGACCCAATATTACTGTTGGGATCCTCTGACAGTTTTGAAAAAAATGTGTTCAAATTTTTGTTTGCTGGAAATAATTATATACTTACTACATCATTTAGTTTTGTGAATAACTTAAAAGTAAAAGTTAATGTAAAACAGGGGGTATACTGCATACTAGATCTGTTATGGAAAAGCAAATAGCAACCGCTGCAATTTAAAAGTGTAGCATTGGTGAAAGGAAACCCACAGTTCCTCAAGTGACCTCATGAGACATGATCCAACAAACAAGTCAATGACCATATTACCACATGTTACATTGCCCAACTTTTATTTTAATACAGCCCCTTTGACTCTATAACAAATTTAGTGATTTGTGACAACTACAAGGAAGGGTTTATTTTTTTTCATTTTAATCATATAATGACTCAGTTGCACTGCTCTGCCACAGCATTAAAACCTTCTTCTTCTTCTTCTTCTTCTTCTTCTTCTTCTTCTTGTTATTCTTCTTACCTCCTCTTTCAGCTTTACCTAGGTACAGTATTTCTAGGAGTTGCCACAGCAAATCATCCTCCTCCATCTTTTTCTGTCCTCTGCATCTTCTTCTCTCACACCAACTGTCTGAAACCGCCTGTCTGATATTTTATTGGTCCCTCTTATGACATCAAAACAACTCTGACCTTTCCGGACATGGGCAGGGGACCTCTGAGGGTGGCAAGGATCCTTTGTATCCGGGCTCAGGAGAACTCCCAGTGCGGCAGATGAAAACAAACCTGTGGTCAAATGCTGATCCCCTGATCAAACTCAAGAAATTTTGCTGTCCATGTGAAACAACCTACAATCCCAAAAATTTGGTCAACTCTAAAACATTTACTAAAGGAAATGTGACAATATCCTGATCTACATTAAATTTGGCCACACATCATATTCATTGATTTTTGTAAATATGTGCTAATGCTGGATTTTTATACCAAGTTTAAACAAGTTGGGACATAGGCAAAAATACTAGGAAAGTTGTGAAATGCTCAAAAAAACCTAAATGGAACATTCCATAGGTAACAAAATCGACTGGTAATAGGAGAAAGCACCATGAAAGTCATCCTCAAAAGATTTCTTCACAGGCAAGGATGGGGAGAGGTTCACCGCCTAAAAACCGTGTGGGCAAATAGTCCAGCAGTTTTATACATTTCTCATTATGCGATTGCATTGATATTAATTCGTGGGCTCAGAAACACTTTGGAAAACCATTGTCACTCGGTTGCATTATCTACAAATGCAAATGAAAACTCTACCTAGTGAGGCTCAAGCGATACATCAGCAACATGCAACAATGCAGCTGACTTCTCTGGGCCTGAGTTCATCTAAGTTGGCCTGATGCAAAGCGGACATGTGTCTAAAAGTGTTGTTAGAGTCCACCTTTCAAATTGGTCTGGGAAATCAAAGTACAGTATACAGTTTGTTACCAACGCTAACTTCAAAAGCCAGCATCTGTGATGGTATAGGTGTGTGTTGGTGGTATTGGTAACTTGCACATCTTTCACGGCAGCATCGTTGCTGAAAAGTACGTACGGATTTTGGAAAAACATTCGCTGCCATCCAGACAACAGCTAATTCAGGGAAATCCTTCAACATTTTGGGTCCTCTCCTCCCAAACGCTTACTGAACGCTGTTTAAAGAAGAGTCGCGGTAACACAGTGATAAACATGCCTCTTTCCCAATGTTTTTGACCTGTTTTGCAGACATAAAATTCCCAATGGACTTATATTTATAACAAAAGTTTATCTGTTTGAACATTAAAAGGCTTGCTGTGCAAATCACTGCATTTTGTAATTACTGACATTGTAGATAATGTGGCAATTTTTTCTGGAATAGAGGTTGTAGTGTCTTTAGTGTGAACACAAGCAAGCTTTAGCCTTTTCAAAGTTGGTAGCTTTGAGCTAATCAAGAAAGTTTCAGTAACTGACTCTCCTCAGCTCCACCCACATTAAACTTTTTGCCCATTTCTGGATTTACCAAGGAGTTATTCTTGGTTATTCTTGACCAAAGCCAAGATGGTGACTGATGAAGCCACTAACCCTGAGCGTCACGCACAGCTCTTCAGAAAAATGCACATAATGTAACAGTTTTGGTGACCATTCAAGTGAATTTTATTTTGTGTACAAGTGTATTGTTCTGTTTAATAAGAAAGCAGGTCGTAGAAAGTAATACTTCCTTTCTGCATCTCCTCACATTTTGTAAGTTCACTTGGTTTACTCATCAGACATAATACTAATAAATTTGAGAAACTATGCTTATTTGAAACTGTTGGGGTTTTTTGGGCGATCGCCTCTGGATGTACAAAGTGATATTACAAAACATAACAGGCCTGAGCTTCAGCTGATCTCTGCAACACAACAAAGCAGGGTTAGGGTTAGTTTCTTCTCATTTTGTTGATACTGTTAGTTGTCTTTTGATTCTTTTAAAATAATATCCTACAAATTGCTCTTTTAAACTGAACTCTTTATTGTGATATGTGAATAAGTTGTCCAAAACGCAAATTATACATGCTATTTTCACAGATTTCTTACAGTGGGATGCGCTAAAATGGCCTTTTCTGCCTGTGATTACACTCACACACATGTTTCAACAGCATCCCTGTCTGTAATTGCATGCATATTGGATTTTAATAATGGTGTAGAATATTATCAGAGCGTGAACACGCTGATAACAAGGCTTGTGCTTTGACTGTTTGACAACTAAATCTCTCACTGCCATTTACTCTGCCTGATGCCATTATATACAAAGAATGAGGAGGAGTGATGGCAGCATTTAAGAAGAAACCCTTGTTTGGCTGCACGTTACATCTTCAATTTCTTAGTTCCCTAAATTTCTGTGGTCTTCTTCTACAGTATTTCATTCAACCTACAAAATATCTGTAAAAAAAACTGCTTGTGCCGGTGGTTAAACAAGACATTTTGATTAATATTTTCCATTTGTTTAGCAAGCTTTGAGCTAAAATTAGATGACCAGCTTGACAGGACAGCAGTGACTTTGGTTTCCCCGCCAGGCCAGTCCAACACACACACACACACCAGTTCCAAGGAGGAGAAGGAAGGAGGGAGGGCTAGTGCCGGAGTAATTTCAGCGGATTGTGAGCGGACAGTAGCTCCGCTGGGAGAGCTGGCAATCATGAGGGAAACAATGTTTACATCGATCAGCTGTCTGGAAGATTTATGGCCTCATTTTGCTGTAATGGAGAATTAGTGGGGAGATTATCAGCGACTCAACACCACCGCTTGTTACCCGTGTCCAGGCCTGGCAATTTGTCTCTCCCCAGGAGCAGCCCAAACACTTGTGACAGCACCAGCACTTGCCCTAATTCAATCAAGAGAAAATGTTGGAATTAATTTGTTACAAGAAAATTTAAATATGTTCCAGTCCAGCAGTGGCGTATAGCCACTCGAAAAAGCAAAGGGAAAAAGAGAGAGAGGAGGTAAAGAAAGCATCTGATTTATTGTGCTGGGCAAGATATTGATCCAATTCGATCCTGGCCTGTGCGCAGAGGGTTTAATGTGTAATAATTTCCAATTTAAAGCTGCTTCTCAAGATCGTGGCTGTAAGGAGAGGAGAGGAGAAGGCAGGCTGCGCAGCCAGCCCATTGATTAAAGGAGCCTGTTGCTAAGGCTTTGTCAAAAGCACAGTTTGAATGTAAATGTGGGGTTATCTGCTCCGGCATCTCCCACGTGCCTAACACAGACTTTATCTGTCTGTACGGGCACGAGGACAAGTTGGATGCTCAGACAGATCAAAGAGGATGAAATGTAAATCATAATAAAAGTGCAGTTGGAGAAAATCTTTCTGGAACTTTTGGAAACGCGTCGGTTCGAGAACAGCGGCGGATTATTTAGATAGTTGGGGTAAGTGTCATCTGTTAAGTGAGTGTTTTGTGGGTTTTGCTCATCCTGCTTAGTAGCTTCTGGTGTCTGCAGGACACATGATTACACATAAGCACCTTCCTCAACCCAACCAGCCTTTCCCTCTCCTCGCCCAGGACCCACGAGGACTGCTGTCAGCACGCTGACCTATTGATCAAGCTGTCGGTGTGCTGCTAAGAGTCCACATTGTGAGCAGGCTAAGGTTAACAGAAAACACTGAGATAGCCCGATAACCTTCCTATACATCGGCAGTCAGATGACACAGGGCACGTTACTCGATGCTAGACACTAGATTTTATTTCATGTAACATTTTGCTTCATTTCTAAGCCTCTATTATCTATATAAAAAAAAAAATGGGCCTGTGTTTATATGAAAAGAAGAAAGCATAAAGTGGTTAATGTAATCATTTCTTCTCTTAACTTTAATTCTCCACTTTTAAATGCCATTACGAGGAACGCTGGACTTGTGTCAATAAAGCAGACAAGCAGTGTTCTTTGTTATTGAAGGGGCTATTAACAAGGGCTGTTGGAAATCTGGCAAAAGAAAGCGCCAAGACAGTGGGCTCCAAACACACACACGCTTTCTCTGAACTACCTTTGGGGGTTCCCTGCCGAACCAGCAGCCTGTTAAGAGCGAAGCAACAAATAAACGCCTCACTTCCCTTTCCTCTCCCTCGGTCGCACAGTCTCGCTCTCTCTCCGTCTTTTTGTGAACGTGTGTGTAGCTCGAAGGGGCATCCCAGGCCAGGGACACACTTAAATGAAGAGGAGAAGCATGCTCCAGCGCTGTAACCTCCGCAGGCCACATTTTTCTCTTCCTCCAGCTTTGTCTATTAACATCTCAAGGCTTTTCTCTTGTCCACTCTGACTTCATATTTTTCTCTGTGTATGAGAAAATAGCCTACAAGGGACTGTCTGTTCCTCACCTTTGACGCTTCTGTGAAACAGTTTTTACAAATTAGTTGACAAAAAAAACAACTTAAAAAAAAAAAAAAAAAAAAAAAAAAAAAAAATCAATGCATGCACATTAGCATGAGTTAATTGATGCCTAATTAATTTCTGCTGCCATGCATATATTTGGGCTGCCTTCCCTCACTGCCACAGGAGACAAAGACAAGGGCGATGATTTCCAGGCTTCCCATAAATAAATGAATAAACATGGAGATGGGCCAGAGAGAAGCTGGTCTTGCAGAGTAGCCAGGTGTGCAAGGTTAAAGACCAACTATGTGGGTGTAAAAGCACACACGGAGCAGGTGCAAATACAAACTGATCAGTGAAGCGCACTGGAGGTGCCAGGCTAAAGCACTGAGGCACAGTACTA
>KV751316.1:5602451-5614811 GCA_001698575.1 Mola mola
ACAAATGACCACAGGATGCATTAAGTGAGATCTATCAGGATGAAGCCGCGTTAACCTGATAGTGAGACGACAGAAAGATATACAGACCTGAGGATGCACTTAGCGTGCGGTCTGAGAGGACAGCAGACGGCAAGTCCACATCCAGTTGGTTTGAACATGAGATGGAGTAAAATCAGTCCTACTGGAATGTGAGCGTGTGTTGGGTCACTCTGCCAATTGAAAACTGTTTCTGAAGGAAATATTTGTAATTTAAGAGTGATGGCAGAATGAGTGAAACTGAGCTTGTGAGAGCTCTTGTGGTTATATAAATCTAACCAAAGAATCTTTTTCATTATTTTACATAGGCCTTTTCCCATCATGACTTGGAATGGATCACTGTACCTAATTTAGATTGTGTTTCATCAATTTTCTTTTGCAAAGATTCAAACCTCCGGCGTGATTCGTGGGTAATTATCAGCTGCCAGTTTCTTCAGACGTAATCTGGTACTTTTGACAGGTGAGTTATTAAAGTGTCCTCTGTACCTGATAAACATATTAATTTATTTCAAGATAGATAATTTCATCAGTGCAGGAGTCATATCATATATGGGGCAGATGATACCCTCTCGTTTTTAATTATACAAAAATATCACAGTCGTCAAAATGACAGATTTTTAGACATTTGGATTCTTCAATGCCTATTCTCCTCAGTGAAGGTTTGATTAAAATAGTGCATCATTGCTCACATGGTAGTGCCATTTTCCACAGAATCCTTTCCACAAGCTGCTTTTGTTGAATTTGTCTGTATAATTTATTTAAAATATCCAACAACAGCTATTCACAATAACTCCTTCTAATCAGTTCTTAGCCAAAACAAGTATCATTAAACCATCAGCCAGCACTCATTTCTACAAGCTCTTATGACGTAATCAATAGTGTGCTCAAACATTAGTCTATAGTCTGGACTAATTTAACTGAAAGTTAATGAACTCTTGCCATGAAATCACTCACAATGGGTTCTAATGGCTGAGAATCAAGTCATATGCTTAAAAGATTTAATTGTAAGAATTGACCTAAACTATATAGTTTTTGAAACAGTTGTAAGTCTGCAGATGAGGGACAATTACTTTTCTTCTTGAGGTTTGACAATCAATTGTAGGCCCATGACTGCAATGCAGACAGAGACAGTTCAAGAGTTCCAAACTGTACTTACATATGCATATGCATATAAATGATGACTCGGATTATTTCAACCACAGGTGATCTTCCTCAGGTAAAGAAGCAAACATAATCCTGCACCCTTATGAAATGACTTGGAAATGTTTAGTTAAATGTTCACTGTTAGCTTAATCTTTTGCATTACCGCAAAACTTTTTTGTTTTCATTAATGGTAAAAGTTAGACATTTTCTGAGTACTCATTTATAAGGCAATGTGACTACATTAATATTGAAAATTACTGTAAATGACCATCCCTAGATGACAGCGTGAGATTTGTGTTGCATGAGACTCACATTCAGCATTTGAGTTGGGCAGTAATTGTTATTAGCCTAACACTAATAGATAGCTATCTGTTGAATCTCAGGGAGAGAAAAAATATTTCCCTCTGGTAAATCCAAATGGCCCACATTGTAAAACAGCCCATCAAAGCAGTGTGTGCACACATTCTTTTGTTGTGTCCTTTAAGCACAGTGCAAAAGCATATAAGAAACCCACAGCCTTTATACATCTAACCCACACTCCTATCTTTATTCTTGTCTCAGAACTAACAATCACAGATGGGCTTCTATGCATTTTGCATTATGTAGAAGCGCAGTCTGTGCTGACATACACACATTGCAACATGTATTTCATCAAAAGAAAGAACAACAACAATTACTGTATGTACTTAACACTGGGAAATTGAGGAGTAAATCCAGAACGAGTAAGCTACTGTGTTCCTGTTGCAAAGTGTTTCTAGTAGCTGAGAGCTGTGTTTTGAGTATGATGACCCTGTCATGATGGACCCCAGATTGTGTGTACACACAGCTGCGTAGCCTCTGTGCAGGCATTGTCCTGCAGATTCAAATGTTGTTCCTGGAAGATATTTGAGGTCAGCTCACATGTTTATGCAGCTCATCAGTTGTGTTAGTTTTAGATGACACACGCAGACGTCCAGGCATACACACAAATGCACACGCAGCAGAGGGTCACATCCAAAAGACCGATAGCCAAATAGCAATGAGTCATCATTTACAAATACAGATTTTTGATTTCTTGTGGATAGGTAGAAAAGATTGATATGCCACTCGCATGACAGTACAATAAATATGCAGCTGCTGCCAGCGGCTGGTTTGCTTCACTTAACAAAAAGCCTGGAAAGCAGCTCTTTCCAAAGGTAATGAAAGTGTGCAACCTGCCAAAAAAAACAGTCCTGTACAAACCCACCCAGGAAAGACATTTATTTTAAAAACTGCTGTTTTTGTGTAAAATTCTGCATGAGCAAACAAGAGTATTCTCACAAATGTCAAACTGTTCAAGTTTGCTGCGGTGTCCGCATCACCATACCAGTTCCCTGTTAATACATCATGCTATTTACACCATAAAGGACTGAGGTTAATGGAATTATAACACAAAGGAGAGAAGCATCTGCATGTTCAAGTTATTTTATTAAATACTTTTAAATGGTACCTTTCATGTCGCGGATGAAAGACAACAATGTGTTGATATGGTTTTGATTAGATGATCAGATTCCAAAATATGTGTGCCAAGAAATGTGTTCATCAAATATTTTCCAAGTTTAACAAAAAGCAGTGCTTAGTCCCCCCCAAAAAAAGGAAAAGAAAAAGAAAATCTTCATTTATTCCATCTTTCCAATTTGTAGGTGTGGGAGTTTGGGATTGTGTGCTTGATGTGACCCCGGCGGACCCGGCCTCAGCCCGGGGCAGTGTGACTGACAGGTAACGCTGACCTCATCCGTGGAGGTGGATCCCTGAAGGCTGATCACTATCACAAAACATGCGACAGACGGAATGAAACCCTCTCTAACAACACCACCGAGGGGGCGTCGCAACAAGGCTCCTCTTTATCTTTTTACTTTCTTTTGATTTAGTTTTCTTGAATTCTCTCTTTATTAATTCAGTTCAATAAAACCTCTCTTTAAGTCATACATCTGAGGTCTTTACGTACTGACAGAAGGCAAGACACCTCGCATCACATGTCTTAATCTCTGAAGAAGACTTGCTCAAATTTCCTCTGCTTTAAGCACATGCAAGTTGCATGTAATAACTTGTTAGTAAACTGTAAAGTTTGAAATAAAGGTAGAACATAAGGTCTGTGCTGATCATTAGGTATCAATTAATCACTCAATTATCTAAATGGCTCAGCACGTGTGTGGACGGAGACAAGATCTAAGACAGCAACATCAGTTAAAACAGTCTAATGAACTGAGCTGAATTCATCATGAAACACCAAATAATTAGCAACCGTGTCTTGGGGGAATACTTCAAAAGGAACCTCAAAGTGGTTCAGTTTAGTGAAGCTTTCCCTTCAAACGCAGAACATAAACACAGCGTTTATGACTACACAGGAAGGAAAAGCTGTCCCCCATGCCTTTCATTTACAACAGTAAATAATGATTCATCACCAAAAAAGTTTACAGAGGGTGTATTTGTTTGCATCAGAAGACAGTGACCTTTGTGGTGCTTTTTGGAGATTAAAGTGACACAGCAGCCAAACATGTTCAAAATCAACAAATTAACATAAACGCAGGCTTACCATAGATTTAGTTGACAGAGAGGAATGCTCAGTTTGTTTAGTTTTTGTGAAAGCTCTTCTGGGACCCGGTGCAGTATCGTGCATGGCAGCGGCACTAAGAGACCAGAGGATCACTGGTGGCTCCGCTGCTGGGGACCACAACGTAATTAAAATGATAGAAACAAAGTGAATCTAATTAGGAATCCCTCCGCTCTAGCTCGTTAGCGCTCAATACTGCTAAATTATTTTCCTCCATGGAAATAAATGAGGCCACTTGTCTGTGCCGATTTGGGGCCTGGTGGTGAGGTGCTCGGGGACGGAGCGAGCGCTGAAAGTAATTATTGAAGTGTGACCAGTGCAGTCGAGTGCCCCGACGCAAAGTCTGGGGCACTAGCACACGGTCCCATCTATACCGGTCAGCAGAGGCACGCGTCAGTACAAACACGCACCTTAAAACACATGTTTTGCAGGCTAACATGGATCACCCGCTTCATGCGAGCCCGATGAGTAAGTGGCTCTGGGAATAAGATTTCCAGCTCGCCCATCCACCACCTGCATGCCATTACACAGAAAACACATAGCTCATCAGAAACAGTTGGACCTCCTGGCTTTTTTCTGTCTGCTTGTCTGTGGTCTGGCTCTCTGTCTCACACGCTCATTCACACACACTGTGAAGCATGCCACATCCCCACTGCTAAGACCCTCCACACACACAGCCTGGTTGGAGTAGTGAGGTAAGTGAATCCAGTGGCTGATAGTTTTGAGGGAGCCAGGGGAGCCATTGAAAGCCCATTAGGAGGTTAAGTAGAGGAAGCTCTCCATTGTTCTGCTGTTTGATTCCTGCCCTGTGACCCACACTCTCCTGGCCAGAGCCTGGGAAACCCTGTTAGTGATGATGAGGGGGGTAAAAGACCACCACACGTGCACGAGTATGCTCACGTACACCATCGCACACAGCCGACATACAGAGGCTGAAAAAGTATAGAGCACTGACAGCTGGATGACTCCATGGGCTGCTGGCTGTCTGTAAGGGCAGAGAGGTTTCCGGCCAGACAACCGTAGCTATGTATAGGGCCAAAAGGAGGGCATTCTCGGAATCCATTGTTCACATCAAGAATGATATCACTTCAATGATACAAGCAGTAAGAACTGTTTTGGGGTTAATTAGAATGAGGAAATTCCCTTTTTCTAATTCTCTTTCAGCTCTTTCAGTTAGTCTTTTCCTCCTACCTTCATGGAAAGGACCGGAAAATTCAAATACACAACTGCACTAGCTCTTTGAGGCTGTTCTTACTACCGTTAGCACACTCCCAGTGACAATACTGCCAGCATGCTCATCATCTATAGAAGGTATAATGTTTACCATCTTATCTATCTTAGTGCAGAGTGTTTCCGTCAGGATGCATCAATGGGGGCTTAGGGTTAGGGCTGGGATCCACAACCCCAACCCAAAGAACGACATATGCTCTGGGCCTGCTTGAGGGAAAACACCTTTCCAGCTCGGGGGGCGGGGGGGCGGTAGTCTGTATAAGTCAAGTCAATAAGGGAAGCCGAAAGACACATCTGTGGAGATAAAAACTGTAACCAAAACAGCTTTTACGTATTATTTTCGAAGGACTCTCATATACTCGATATGGCTGGTAATAAGATAAAAATGGCCCAGGCATTGTCAGCCTGGAAAAGAATGAAAGGGAGAGTAATAAAAATGAGCAACCCTAATTTGCTAAGCTGAACAGCCAATTACAGTGATCTCTCTCACTGCCCGGCCCAGTGCTGATGAGGAAAGACAATGCAGACCAATAAGACTAGGGGGAACTGAGGCTCACAGATGTTCCTGGTGGCTTGGTGTGCCCCAGCCCTTAGGGTTAGAGGCTAGAACATGAATAATATGAAGAAATGTAGAAAATATAGAACGTAGACAATAGGAAAGCATATCAATGATCTTTGGCGCCTCTAATTTGTAATTAGTGGCTGTACGGGGGCTTTGGCTAGTTAAGAATGTAAACATGAGCCTATAGTCAGTAGTCAATACAATCAACTGCTCTCTGTTTTGCATTAGACCAGAAATGTAAATAAACTTGGACTGAGAGACTAGATAGTAAGTCACTCCCACATATGTCTGACATATGTCTGGACTGTCTGGTCCCCACAGAGGTTAATGTTGCCGTAGTTTTCTTTGCCTGATGGCAGTTTATAAACACCTGTTCCCCATTATTGTTCATCAAATGTTATAAATATGTGTATTTTTCCCCCTCACAGCTGTTGGACAGAGTCACACGACGTAGCTCTGTAAGTGGCTGTGGGACACAGACAGACGAACAGACCAAGTGCTCTGAGCTCTGAGCGAGAACAAAAGAGCATTATTTAATATTTAGTTACCTACGTGTTCACATTTAACACAGTGGCGCCTCGCTGTTCATTCTTATGGCTTTGTTATCTCCATTTCCTTGACCAGTATGGTAGTTTTGCCTCGTCCTCTCACTGAAGTTGTAAACACTGGCACCCGCTTTGATACGAAGGGGAGAAGGGTCAGAGAGTTATGGTGAGAGTATCATCACAAACAGTGGGTGACTCACTGAGAGATGCTTTTCTGCAGCAATGGTAAGATCTGTAACGTTATCATGAGACGTGTTTAAATACTTCCCATGATGCCAGTCGGAATTCTATGGGATCACTAAAGGTTTTAAAACTCATTGGGTATAGGGCTTGAATACGTATAGCAAAAATATGTCAGCATTCTGACCAACAGCAGTCAGAATATGAAACCCTACAAAAAAAAAAAAAAAAAAAGTCAAGGGACTCATTAAAGTCATTAGGATCCATCGTCTGGAAACCACAACTGTACCAAATGGCACGGTAATTTATCCTATCCATATTGAGATTAAATATGGCGCCTTGGCCAACACACTGAAGAACTAGCATGGCTAAAAACTGACTTACTATTTCTAACCTCCCAAGAAGGAAAAGAAATTACATATGATTTCGTTACTGTCTAAATGGTAGGGGTGTGACAAAACACACATTAACAGTATTATGAAGCCTCAATCAAATGGCATACCGTATTTTAAAATGTGCATTGTGACACTTTAATAGTTCAATGTAAAAACAATGGCTTATTTGACAAGAACTGCATGAATGGGTTCCAATATGTGCGGGGAAGTGGAAAGAAGTGTTCAAAGAATTAATTCGTAAGAATTTTGGTATATTAATGTATTGTGATACATGTGATACATATCAAATATCACATCCCGACTAAATAAGCACAGGCTGCATGCAAAATTTTAAGCGCTCACGTGCTCAGGGTACCTTTAAAGCCAATTCAAGTGTTGGTGGAAGATAAATACTGACCAGATTTTTCACAACCTTGGAAACCTGATTGTAGCTCTTATCAATAAGGACAAAAAAGGGGAACAACAGGAAATCCTTAACTAAGTCGCTCAAAAAGCTGGTTGGAGTCATGTGTAGCATAAAAAGCCCAAGAAACAGTCCTCTGACCACCTATTATCCTTCTATATTGGTCTTTAAGTCTCATAGCTGAGGTTAGGCATCTTCATGGGAAGCTTCTTGAGGACTAGCAAAGCAGGAGGAGATGATAGACACGTCAGGGAATGGAGGTTTCTGTGGGTGGATGGGAGGAAGGACTGGAAGGCAACAGCTGAGAGAGAAGGTAATGTGGAAGATGGCAGGGTTGCAGGTGGGGGGAGGGACGAGAAAGGGGGAGGAGGCGAGGCTGGATGTCTTGTTTGGCTGATAGTAATCTGACAGCTATTAGAGAGGGCTTGGGGTGGAGGTGGCAGCGTTACCGTGATGTTTTGTGTTGGGGGGGTGTAATGGTGGCATTGGGGTGTGATATATGTTCCCCTTCACATAGAAACCCTCTGTGTGTGTGTGTGTGTGTGTGTGTGTGTGTGTGTGTGTGTGTGTGTGTGTGTGTGTGTGTCTCTATTACTTCATTCTACTATATTCAATTCTCTTTTAGCCTCAATTGCCTCCCTCTCATCTTTTGCCCCCCACCATTTCTCCCTCTCCCTCTTCCTTTTCTCCATCTCCATCTCCTCCTCCAATCGCCTTTCTTCCTCCGATGTAGCGGGTGCCACTGTACATTTCAGCGTTGTGCCGTGTAACAAGGCTTGCCCTTAATTTGACAGTGTCACGGGGATCCATCTTCATTCTCTCACTCTTTTCATAATCTGATCCTCTTCCTCTAACATGCAATTAGTGCCCCTCCTTTGCCCCCCTCCTCCCATCGCTCTATCCACGGTCCCCTCGCGGCCTCCGAGCAGCGTGCCGCTGCCCCCGCCGAGCGGCCCGAATGATTGCTACAGCTTTCTCTGTGCAATCCATTTAGAGCCGGGGCCCTGTAATGAATATGTACATTGAGAGGGACCTCGGCAGGGGGGAGGGTCATGAGCAATCAACCTTGAATTCAATTATGCCAGTGAAGGTTAATGACTGTGCTCAGTGGTCAGAGGCACGCGCCACAACGCCCATTAAAGCAGCTTGTCAGAACTGACAACGTGGGGGCAGGGACGCTCTGGCTCTGAGGGAGAGTGTGGGTGGGTGAGAGAAAGATAGAGATGAGGGGGGGTTAGGGAAAACAAGCAAGAGGAAGGGATGAGGAAGAGGCTGCTGTGAGGATGTGTCCTGAAGAGGCAGAGGGGGAGCGCGAGTGAGGGGTGGAGTCATGCGACGCGCGCTGCCAGAAAGATGGACAGATAGATAAACCGGTGTCAGTCAGAGGTGCTAGATTACATTGAGTTCTCCCAGACAAATCAGATTGTAAAGTTCTCCAACCTCCACTGCCCCCCCCTGACTCCCCCTGGGGTGAAGCTCAGCGCGCTAGCTGTAATATGATTAGTCTACATAAAGACGTGTCTGGAGTGTAATTCACTGCTCACTAATGAGGCCCTGTCTGAACCCAGGACAGATGAATCCCCCTGGTGGCACACATTCACCTGCTGCCTGCGTCGCCCCCTCCCACCACTGTCTCAGTCACCCAACTGCCTGCATTCTCAACCTTACCTCACACCTTCACCTCGCCCACAAAAGTCCGCCCAGGCTAGACTGTCACGCAGTGTCTCTTACATCATAAGTTGTGGAGCGACTAAAATGCCCATGTCTTGTCTGGTTGTACGTTTTTTGTAGAAGTCCGAACCAAGAAGACGGTCCTGAAAGTCCTGAAAAGCTCGTGCAGAATCAGGTCATCAATTCCAGTAGGTCAAGTAACTAAAGAATCAAGTCTGAATCAAGTGGTCCTGTAAGGATATGGAAATGTTCAGTATAAGCTGTGGATTTGTGTGTTCCTTGGATGGTCCCATTTACTGAGTTTTGGCAGTGTGTTCGTGACCTACAAAGTCCGTACAAAAAAACAACATACGAGATGTTTTATTTCGAATAAATAGCTTTAGTAAATAATCTAGGCTACTGTGTAGGACGCAACTTTTTTTTACTATGTAATACCATTTGCAAATGACTTGTAAGCAAAAAATTGATATGGAATACATGTCTGGGTCATGAGGATATTCATTTAGTTTGTTTTGGAATAAGGGGCATTTGCGTTATTATTTTCTATTTGGTAACAAATTTTGACACATTAATGTCCATTACATCTTATTTAAACTCTATTTGCTCTTTGATTTTCCTTATTCAGCTTAGACCGTTAATATTGGCCTGCAGTACAATGACTCATACATATTCTTCCTCATATAGTATTCCACAGTCAGTTTATCAACTTTTCAGTAAAATTTAATCTTAAGTGTTATACTCAAGTTTTATAGCAAACCCGCAATTTAAAGAAAGAGAAAAATTCATTTCAAAGAGATGCAATGCCTAAATCCGCTCCGACCAGCCTAAACTTTGCATGCTTTCATTTTAGAGTTTAGGCCTGACAGTGAAACTTCACTCACCTTTTGTTCTTTGCCTAGAAGTGGGAGCTGCCAAGTGAGCCCTGCCTGATGATCCATAGCTGAGCTGTGGCTCAAAAGGGGTTAAAATGTCAGTGAGGCGACCAGGAGGGGGGGCCTTGATGACCATTGATATTTCCTTAAAATCAATTTCAAACCTGACACACAAGAGTGAGGATGCCAAACTGAGGGCATTGAGGTTGCTTCACCGTCTCTTAGCGCTTGCACAAAGTCTTGTGCAGCATCTCAGTTTGGATCTGAAAACATGACGCAGCTTGATGGCTACTCATTACTCAGTGACAGATAATATCTTATAGTGGAATTGTGTTGTTTGAATAGCTACAATGCAAAAACACAAGCCTGTGTGAACATTTCCACACACAAACTGTTGTTGTTTGGTGGTAGCAGCGGGTTGGGGGCCATCTGGACACAGATGCTTGTAGAGGAGTAATGACATTCTCTGGGGCTGATGTCTCTGATGGTGATACAATACAGTCCCGCTGTACTGTTTTCCATTTAATTCAAACCAGCCTGCTGACTTTTACTCTCAAAATCTAACCATTAATGTGGCATTAAAGAACATCAGTCTAGCTATAGATCTAATTCTCCTCACATTATGCATGCTTCTTATGCCCAATCACCATTCATTCGACATAAGATTGAGAAATGATGTGCCACATGCAGACACTGCAAACTGATTCAACATAATAGAGACGGTCTTCAGCAGAAAAACATCGTGTTGCTTAACACAATCTACTTCATGTTTACGTTTTTCTGATAAGTGACCCATTGCGGTCCAAGGAATGCTTTCATATTGACTGTTCATGGAGCACTCAGAGGCAATGTTTAAGCAGTGTAAAAGCAGCAGACTGCGTTGAAAACAAAACAATAAAATGCTTCATAGAGCTGAGGGGAACTTAAGGACACACCAACCTGACATGAGAAACTTGGAGCCACAACAGACAGACCCCCTGTTGTGTCACCTCAAGCATATATCTGGCCAAAAAAATTGCACTAAAACACACTGTAAAGATGTCGGCAGACTAGTACTAGCCAACTAGTACGTGTTCCACGTCTGTCTGGGGATGAGTAACTCATGGATTGTACAGGCTTGAGTGACTTCGCCTTTTGTCCCTATTCTCGCGCACTCGTTTTGCGAAGCACAAGTCACTTAGAGCGATCTCTGTCACTGCCCCGACATCCATTTCAAAATGTTGACTCGTGTAAAATAAATGCGGATAAGGAAAGACAATTGACGGTGCAGGACAAGACTTGAGCCATAGATGCCCTGAGACAATCCTCACAGCCGATTATTGGTTTGCTTTATCACACCGCAAAGAGCCTTGTAACAATTCTCTGTAGGTTTGTCAAGAAATATCATGAAAGCAGATAACTAAAACCGACTGAATATCTTTGTGCGAACCTACCTATAAAGAAAAAGTTGGGTAACATTCAGATGGTTTGGTAAGAGCACCTGATACTTGAGTATATCAAGCAAATGTGTGCGGTTGATTGGAGTGGTATGTTTTTGTTTAGTTGTCATAGGAAATGAGTTTCAACCTTTTTAAGGGGAGATTTAAAAATGGGGTTGTGGTAACAGTAGGAGTCTGCTGGGAAAATGCATGGCCAAACCTGCAGTTTCCTGTGGTGCTTGCTCTGAACAGACAGGACATAGTCCAGTTGTACCAGGAGTGTATCCACAGTCCCTATGTGAGTTTCCTCATCTCGCCGACTTCTATGATCATCCTTCAAGTAGCAGTGAGTCAATGACAACCCAAGTAGAACTTAGTAGGTAACCTTCTGAAACAACACCAGAGCAGACACTGGTCAAAAGGGTAAATGGTTGTACCAGATAAGTCCTATTGGTGTAAATAGTTAGTCTTCAGCTTCTATCTGAATGTACGCACTTAACAAATCCATCTAACCGAACTGTTGACTTCCACTTATAGAGGAGCAAAGAGGTTGTTACAAGTTCTAAATAAGTGATGAAACTGACCATTACCATCAATAAAATGAGAGATTTCTCTTAATTTGAACATAATTGGAGTTATACATTTACAATATCAGTGCACAATCAATATATATATGTATATGTATAACAAATGCATAATGGTTTTTAGACAATCTAATGTGGATATTACACATTGTATCTTTAAATGCATACAGTGCACATCAATGTGGCCAGTTAGATTCTTGCATTATCACCATCATCTGCGATATGCATGTTCCATCCATCCAACCATTTTTTTTACCACTTATCCTGTGCAGGGTCGCATGGGGGCCTGGAGCCTATCCCACCCTGGTACACCCTAGAGAGGTCGTCAGTTCATCGCAGGGCTGTTTTATAGAGACAACCACCATTCACAATTTCACATCCACACATATGGGCAATAACCAATTAACCTAATCTTTTGAAAGGTGTTTGGACTGCAGAGTACCCAGAGAAAACCCACGCAGACACAGGGAGAACATGCAAACTGACCCGAGAATCAAACACAGGACCTTCTTGCTGTGAGGCGACAGTGCTTACCACTACACCGCTGCATTTATTTCAAAATATGGACTTGAGACAAAAACTAGGATTCATCAGTACTATTTAACAAATAAATAGGTTAGTCTTTGAGAAGAGTCGGACATGACGGATATGGCAAATGATTTTTTAATGGAACATGCAGGGTCATGAATGTTGTGATGAAGCCCACTCCATTCATGGTGTAAGTGTGTGTCTGTGAGTGCTATTCTCAC
>KV751316.1:5621333-5637784 GCA_001698575.1 Mola mola
AGAGGTTCCCATTCTCAACTCCCTGAAGACCCTTAAAATACAGAGATAATTTAAAATGTAATCTGTGTTTCCATAACAAAGCCTATAACCTGCCTCCTACACCAAGAATCGCCTCTGAATATATTTCCCTTGCTGCATCTTATACTTGAGCAATAAAACCAATGTTGCATAATCAACTCCATCTTTAGTCGGCGCGGGTGATAATGAATTCTCATTGTAAGTCAGGTGATTGAATCGAATGACAGAAAACTTTGAGGACGATTTGTGTCTGACGCTTGTTGGCTGTTCAAATTGTGACGGTGAAGACATGAAAAACAGGATCCCAGGTTATGGATTTAAATCAGTAATGCTTTAGTGATCATTTACACTCGTAGTACCGCAGCGTTCTCGGGAGGTTGTAAAGCCAAAGCCCAGCATTTAAAGATGGAATTGTCCCTGAGGGGAGTTGGGTATGACGGGTGATGGGAGGGTGGGGTGGGGCAGGCATCTGGGGTACACTTACCCTCTACCAGAGGATGATCCAAACCATGCCCCTACGAGGGAGGCCCACAGGGACAGATTCACCTCAGTTTGTTTAAAAATTCAGAAATTCAGCACACGCAATAAACACAGTCTGAATAAATGGATTTAAAACAAGAGATTCTAATTGGATCTCTATATATAATGCAAATGCTTCTCAACAACTTCAGCTTAACTAATACATCCTGAAGCGATGTGCCCCCACCCCCGACCGTCCACCCACCTCCGCTCTCACCCTGAACCTTCACCTTAACTCCCTGAGAGGCGGATGGGGGTGCAGTAAGGGAACACAGGCAATAGACGAGGGCAGTGGAAAAGAGCAGCATTTTAATTGACACTCTTTAAGTTATCCGCAAGATAATTATGGCCAACAGCTGCAGACGGTGCAACATGCAACACCGGGACTTATTTGCATTTTGGCAAAGCTCTGTCGGTGAGCGGCAGACCACACGACTCTTTAGCAATGTTGATATGCAATGTATGCGCACATATGTACATGTTTTCCACATATATTGGCACCTAAAAGGCACAAAGCCTGACGATGCTTTGAAACAGTTGGGAAAACATCTAAAACGAAAGCTGCAGCCAATGACTTTTGTTGTGTCTTTACATCGCAAGGTTGTAGCTCTTTAAAATCCACACTCTCCACTCTGCCTCAGAGCAGCAGCAGACCCCACTGAGCTTAAGAATATGCCCCCCATTTTAGTTCTAATGCAAGAATTAATTAGGAATTAATTAACATTATACCTTGGATTGGCTACTTCTCTTTTTTTTTTTTCTCTCCCTCTGTGTAGTCAGGAATAATAGGAGGACGAGTCAGAGAAAACAAAGTGGAGGGATTGAGTGTTCTCATGTCAAAGGCTATCTCCAGGTTATGAATTAGAGAATGTGTGTGTAGGGTTTGTTTCTCCTGGCGAGCAATTAAATATTTCATGGAGGGGGATAAATACTAGGAGAATGCCCCACCTCACAACCGGATCCACACTGCAATTAGAGGCCCATTATCCTTTTCTCAACCCCTTACGCTCTGTACAAACCCAGCCTCAAAAGTGGCAATAAAGAGCCCTGTGATTAGATATGATCACAGAAATGGGGAACAGAATACTTATCTTTATGTTTTAAAATGAAATGACATAGTTTTGTTAACCCATGTATTGTTATAGGTCATTTCCCATTCAACGTCATCAAAAAAACAAAACCAAAAAAAAAAAGGAAACCCTCCAGCTTCACAATATTTGGTTTCATTCATTTCATTTGATTTGACATATCATGCTTCTGTGCCTTGGCAATAAGGACACAACATTGCAGCATATTGGCAGGCTCATTTGCTTTTCATAGTAAGCGTTGTGTCCAAAAAAGAAGTGCCTCCTGGGATAAACACGTGTACGGGGACTGCGGGCTTGCCGCCCCAGCAGCAGGTGGCCCATTGCTGCCTAATGAACACCACAATCTGTTACTATCGCAGCAGTGCTTTTCACCAGACAATTAGGCGACTAAGCATGTCATTATTCCAGGCCAACAAGAAGATCCTCTTCTCTAATTTCATCTTTTCATTCCTGTTTACTCACCCACACTCCCCTCATTAACGAGAGATTTTCCAGTCCATGCTAATTGGTTTCAATAACATTCATTTTAGTTGAAAGGAAGCGATTCTGTTAATTGAGGAGCGCAGAGAGCGGAGTGAGGGAGTGAGGGGGAAGTGGAGGGGGGGGGAAGCGGGCCTTCTTTTCATTTTCAAGTGCGTCCATGAGATGACGCTTTTGAAAAAGCGCTCTACAGGTTCAGAGCTAATGAAATTAAGTGAAGCCGGCCGTGGCAAAAAGGAAAGCCCAAATTAAAAGCAATTTATTTTCATTGAGGCATGTGGCACTGTTCGGGCACAATTAATGGGCTGAGCATAGACACAAAGATATCGAGAGAGAGAGAGAGAGAACAAAAAAAAAGATACAGAGATGACTGGTGGCACAGATGAGTCAAGAGAGAGCAAAGTCTAGACCCTGGACAGATTAATTGTAATGATTTATATCATCGTGGGTTTTTTTTTTTTCTTGTTAAGTATGAGCAGGAAATACAGGGCTGCCTCTTCAAATATTGAAAATAATCTCAAATACTGCAGATGTTTGTCCGAAGTCTGGCCCAGCGGAACACACTGGCATCAGAATATATTACGAAAAATAGTTTGTCTGCAGTGGTAGAGTCATCAACTTCTTATGAAGAAACAGTGTGTCGCAGAAGAAGTGATAAAGCAACATTACACTTTCATTAGTCATTTTTAGAGCATTTACAGGAGATCATTTTTATTGTTGACACCCATTTCCCAGTGTTTACACTATGACTTGCCATATTCTACAATTAAATTTAAACACGCTCTTCAGCTGAGAAGTCGGGTCCATCCAGTAGCTTTACTGAAGCTTTTGATCCAGTCACATGATCTTCTTTGGCAGATAGATTTACTCCGTTATCACAGAATTATTGAACTTCCAACGCTTTAATTTAATTTGATTAATTATTAACCAACACCTCCTTTAATTAATTTTACAATTACAGCTGGGCAAACGCCATCTGCCAACCAGGACATGAGTGGAAGCTCTCAGAGAGAAGCTAAATGGAACCTGTGGAGGCATTTCCTCTTCTAGAAAGATTCATGTTCCACAAACCAAAAACAAAGTGAGTCACACCGTTGTAAGTGAGTTTGTTTAAAATGAAATAAGATGACTCGAGAATTACTCCATTAAGTTTACACTCAAAATAATGGAAAAAAAAAAAGAAACATTTTACATCAATGCGCTCTTATGAAATCAACTGATCTGAGTATAAAAAGGTAAATGGACATTGTGGTGGTGTATTCTCATTTGCTGTTTCCCATGAAGTTTGACTTTAATTTAAACGCCTGCTAGCATACAGGAAGCATGACTTCAAACTGCCACCTGTCAAGTTTATTTACAGAATACTGTATATAATCTGTGCAAGTTATGACACAATAACTCTCTATTACTGATACATGTGAAACCATACATCTTATTAGCGCTACCAATTAATTTATTCTTGTCAAAAAAATGCCCATTTATGTTTCTATGTTGCAATTTTATAGGCTTTCCAGGCAGTGTCACCAAAGCCTGAGTAATGGTTCTGTATTTCTTACAGGAAGTATATAGCACGGCTGCCAGTAGCTGAGCAGGGCCTTAACCCCTTCACAGCGCTCGGATACGGTCGGTCAGCTGCCTAACCAGCCGTTATATGGTTGTTTAGTGATGGCACAGCGTGTGTGTTAATGGTTCGTCTAAAGAGCCTCAGCTGGGGGCCGCAGCAAAGGGGGGTTTGACATCTCTCTGGTCGGTCTCTTGGCAGGTTGGAGACTGTAAAAGCAGGATTGGAGGTTAGCGACAGTATAGATGACTCGAGCAGCAATAATAATTACGATGCAATGTTGACAAGAGAGAGAGAGAGAGAGAGGAGGCAGGAGGGAGCTCGAGATGGAAAACAATGAAAGGAATTATTTGCAGTTCTGACTGTTTCCTTTCCAAACCATCAGGATATGATGTCTCTGCCTGTGTTTTAGCCGATGAGAAACCAAACTAGTATAAAGTATGAATAAATGCCCTGCTAGTCTCCGAGGAGCTCCGAGTGCGGAGCTGGTGGGAGATCAGTGCAGTTAATTTACATAGCATTTGCATTATGTCAGGACATGAGCTACAAATAGGTATGAGTGTGTGGCTTAATTAGAAATGAGCCAGGCTTTTCAAAAACACCCTTTTGCATCATAATTGAGTCAGCTCAGTACTGGAATAAACGGCGCCGAGTGGGGGAAAAGATGGCTGTTTCTGAACATGCTGCATGCAGAGATGACTGGTAATTATGATAAACCTACGTGGGCTAAGAGAAAGTTGTATTATTTTTATATGAAACGTTCGTGTTTAGGCTTTAAACAGCAGCAGAGGAAACCTGCCTACGATATCTGGGCCAACACAATGAAATTATGATAAATACTAAGGATGGGCATTTTCAGTAATTTCAATATTGAAGTACTGGGGATATTTTATTCACTGTAAAATTAAAGATTGGGAGCGCGATGCAGAACCAATGTTGCAGAGCCAATGCTCCGCATGCATTTACTAAATCGCCTGCTATAGCTTGCGATATAGTGGCTGTGTCTGTCAGAGAACATTAGGTTAACGCTTATAACAGCTTAACATTTGTAAATAAATAGACCACGATGGAATACAGGTGCATTTTCAAACGTACACAGGCACAAACCCTCACCAACAAGGCCCACTCCTGGGCATCTGCTTTAAGCTTGTAAGGTCTGTAATGGCAGTCCCCTTCTCGACTGAGCAGCTTTCAATTCAGCCCCGCTGTCCTCATACATTTGTCCACTCTCGTGGCTTGTACTCCAGCCAACCATCAGGTTCTCCTTCCACCAAACTTAATGGGAGCAGGTCTCCAATCACCATTTTCATTACTGGCACTAGCAGGCTGATCTTCAGGGCGCTGTTATCACCACAGCAGTGGGTGCTAACAGAGCGTCGGTCTGCAGTCTGCATCCACTGGTTAGCTGTCCTGCTTTACATGCGTGTGGTTAATCATCAAATTAATATTGCTGTAAGTGTAAGGCCACATATTTTGTTTTGGTCAAAGTTTAATGCCTCGCCCTTCCTGCTCATGGCTGACATGGACCGAATAATATTGAACAAATTAAAAACAGCATTAGCCACTCACTAAAATGCCTTTTTTTTCCTGAACCAGAACACGTTTGTTTCTAAAAACACTGGCTATCTCGGAGGTTTAACATCACTGAGAGAGATGTACAATTGTTTTGGGACAGTCAAGAACAGGATTTTCCTGAAAAATACAAAGGTAATCCCTCTCGCTCATCACTTAGGACCCACAAGAAGCGCATGGCAGTGACTGTATCTGCAGTGATCTTACCACCTGCCTGTATTTTCTTAATTTGCTGTGTTCAGAATACTTCTGGGTGTCAATCTATGAGCAGCAGGTATCCCGCAGCCAATAATGTTCAAGATGAAACAAAAAGATATTTTCAGGCTTTTGAAGGTTCCACTATAAATTAAGTGTAAAGACTCCTTTTAAGGCTAAGCTGCTGCCTTTCCTTTGCAAGTCAAGTCAATTTTAGCTATATAGCCCAGAATCAGAAATCAAAGAGGGTCCAAGGTGCAATTTTGTGTGATGTTGAGTCTTGTATCTGGCTGGTCAAATACTGATACTTTGGGTTGGCAGTTCAGGTTGTCCACCAACCCAGATCAGCAGTGTTTGATTGGCTCTGAATACCCATAGTCTAGTGTGGGTATTTGATGCACTGCAGTGCATGAAACTAAACACTCAGTGTATCACTGTACCTTGCATGAAGTATGAAGGAGCCAAAACCAACAATGTGTTGGTTCGTTTCTAAATACTTTCAAAATGATTTCCTCTGTCTGGCATTCAGACAAAAAACTCTTTGATTCACAGTGGGTCCCAAATATTTAGTAGCTTCACTGATTAAATCATTTTGTAAAAATCTCTGGGCGCTGTCATTGTAGCAAATGTTATCTTGAAAAGGTATAAAAAAGTGCACTTGTTCGGAACAATTTTTGTGTGAATACGACATGAATCACCAAAAAAATTCTCAATTTGAGAGAGCTTGAGGGTGACAGCGTGACTTAAATGAACAATGACAACAAATAAATTTAAATTTACAACAGAGATGACAAATCACATTTTTATGCCTAGTGTCATCCTACTATACTAGACTACTCACAGGAACTGTTTCCATTAGTCAACAATTTTCACAGATGTGGCCTTGGCCAAGCCAAATAAAATCCCAAATGACCATCCGCACCTTATTTGTGGCCGAGGGTTCAATACTGTCTCGCCCACCTACATGTTCTGCCTACATCCCTTCATCTTTTCATGCATTTAAATGCCTCTCTGACACTCAGCGACTGTCTTCTTTGTCATACTGTCGGCACCTGTGGAACAGATATTTCTGTTTGCAGACACGACGTCTGCAGAACCCACCATAAATGTGTGTTGTATGATTTTTTTGCTTGTGATAACACGTAAACACGTGTTATCACAAACATAGTAGAGGAACCAAAAATGAGTATGCCGTGGAGAGCCGGGTAGTAACCCACCTGGGGTTACCAAGGTTACCAAACTGAATCGCCCCCTCAGACATGGCTGATCTACATAATTTGGTGGTATCATTCACAGCGTTTCATGGCCCAGGTGATGAATGGCAGCCGTGGAAGATAATATTTCTGCTTGGATGTAATAAATCTTGTGTAAAGTGCTCTGCTGCTTATATCACAATGGCAAAGAAGTGGTAGAAAAAAGCGGTATGCTCCTTATTTATTCGCTCTTCCTTCATTTCTCAAACAAGATGTCTCGGTTGCGTCTCCATAAATCCAAGCAATTATCTGCAGCATTAGTTAATGATCATGACGTTCGGACTACAAACTCTAGGTGAAAGAAATTTCACTGAATTCATGGGTTCTTTGTATGCAAAAAATGCACTTGTGGTGTGTAGTTTCTGACAGCGCTGATCTCCTCAGAGGCGTCTTTCTCTGCTGCCGTACCTGTTGTATTGATCGCAGCCCCAGCCATCCCCTCACAGGCAGCCTGCAGTGTCCTGCTATTACTAAAACCAGCCCCAGGGTCGTGAACCTGTGACCTCCTGCTGCTCAGCACGGCTCAGAGAGGGGGCATGACCCCCACAAGGGGGCTGGGAGGCCAGGGACACTCTAGATAGCGGTTCGTGTTATTCATAGCTCACTAAAGTTTCTTTTTTTTTGCATGTGTTTATCATGCATTAACACTTATTAAAAAACACAATAATGTTTGCTTTGTGATTGAGATCCCGAGTTAGGCAGCTTTTTGGTACAACAAAAGCTTGCAGCAGAGAAATAAATGTGCAGTAGTACACAATTGTGAACAAATTCAGCAACTGTTTGTGTTGCAAAGAGTTTAGTTTGATAAATGATAACGCTGCCCTACAAGTCCAAGTCAGAAAATGTCTATTTATTCCAAAGGTTACTAATCAAGATTGTTTTCTAATTAAGTTTTTTGCTCTATTTCCTTCTATTATGCCTCTTTTTAATAAGCTGTGTACTTGACAGTAATGAATGACTGATTTTAGTTGATCGTTATTGCTGCCCTCCTCTTACCTCTGGTGCTGTGGTTGTGCGTGTGTGTGTGTGTGTGCGCGTGCTGCGGCCGCCTAATAAAAGGGATAATTGTTCCATCTTCGCTTACGGACGCATAAAGCGGTGTGTATTGACTGCTTGACAGGTTGTGATTCTAGTAAAGCTAATGGCTTTCTCAATTCTCCTGCTTCATCAATCAGGCCCCCGAGAGCACCCTGTCATGTTTTCAATTAATGAAGAGGAAAACATAAAAAAAAGTTAAAAGGCAAGTGTACACGAACAGACACACACACAGATTTTATAATCATCAATATGAAATATACACACAGGCACGCACATGAAGCGTAGCTAAAAAAAAAACAAACTTGAGACCTGAAAGCTCTCTTTTTCAAACCGTGGCACACACAGACTGCAACAACTATCCTATCTGTGTGGCTCGCCTCTGCCTCGACTTTACACCCTCAGCCTGTAATCATAGACTATTTGCATTGTGGTGGCAGGCCTGATCAGTCTGGGTGCAGCTTGCCAGCTTTATGCAGGAGATGAAGGGAAACTTCCGATCTGCCTGGGTGAGCGATAGTAAAGCCCTCCAGTTCAGGCAGGAAATTATGGAGTAAGTGGCTCGGTGGCTGATAGTGAAATGAAGCCAGGGCGGCTGGAAGCCTGCTCTAATTAACCAGCTGGCAGGTTTCAACGATACCAGGAACACTGGCCGGCTAAGCTGATGACAAGACCGGGGTGCACAGGGAGGTACAAATAGGCGCACACACACTCACAGACATGCACGCAAATCAGCATTTTCTAAATCAAACCCATTTAAAAATGTCATACCGTTGACCTTGCATTGTTTGTGTGATAAAAAAAAATAAAATAAATAACTTTCCAAGCAAGATTAGAAAAACAAAGGAGGGATGAAAATATAAAAGTAGCATTTTGTTCTCAGTCAGCAGGAGAGGCCTCTTTCCATAAACAAGCCCCACCGCTGCCTAATGACGGCTCATGTCTGAAGATCAGCAATCTAACGATCACATCATCAGGCGCTTTACGGAATTAATTTCAAATGATTGACAGTCTTTTATATGCATATCACTAATCTCTGTAATTCTCCATTACCTTATTGGACAGAAATAGGGAGAAATAATGGGGGAAACACTGTTAGCAAAATGATCATGTTTAAAAAAAACAATAAAAAAAAAATCCAAATGTGCAGAACTCACTGATGAATTGTAAATAAAAACTAAGTGTGTTTAAAGGGACTGTCTGTGAAATCTCAGCACTCAGGTCAATTCATCTGAACCTACAGAATATACAGTTGCATATACTGTGGGAAAAGGTGTATATTGGCTGGCAAGGAAAGGATTTATGCCTCGTCTCCTGTTTAATTTTTGGGTCTAAATCACCGCTGATGTGATCTGAAAATAAGCCAAAAAAAAAAAAAATGTCACAGTGACCGGAGTGGCTGCTGGGAAATGTTGAACATGGGTGCCATATTCCTGAAGTGTGCTGGCAGTGTTTACTCCACAGAGACATATAAAACATTTATTTCCACTGCAGGTTTCACTAAAATTAATCAGGAGAAATACTTCAGGAGAATCACAAAGTGTAAGCACATCGCTTAGTGAAAACATTTTTCCTGCACATATAGTTCTGTCACTCTCTGACTGTGAGCGCTTGCATGTGCGAGTACTTTTGATGTACTTACAATGAGAGTTCACACCCTCAGCCCTCCTGCTTCCTGACCATTAATAAGTTTAATAAGATGAAAATTTAAAGCTCCGAAAAGGAGAAGTTAACTTGGTGAGAATGACTGGATTGAAATCACATGAGCATCTTGTGCTGTGCCTGCACGCCTCTTCACTTGAACCAAACAGAGCTGAAGGTGAGAGAGCTACTGGAGGATAGATGAAGACGCCATAATCATGTGTGGGAGTGAGATATAACCAATGCTTGTCAATCATCATCAAGCGCCCTTCTTGATGCCTGCAGTTTGACTTTCTTCATCGTTCGGCTCCAACTCCACACAATCGAGGCTTTTCTGAATTTGGCATGTTATTTTTCCACTCTTGCTCGCGTATGTTGAATGTGACACATACCTCCCTCGGCCTAGCCAACATATACATGAACGTTTTTCACAGTGGCGTTTGGTCAGAGGGGAGAAAAGGAGAAATGGCAGCTGAGGATAAATGCATTTTTCATTATTATAGATTCTCTCCACTTCTGTGCTGGCAGTGAAACTCTGCTTAAACATCTCTTCTCTGCCCATCGGCGCTTCCTCGCTTCTGGACGCAGGCCAAGCAAAAAAAAAAAAGAAAGAAAAAAAGGTAATTTTAAACATAACAGGAAATTAAATCTCACATTTCACATTTTTACCATAAAGTTTAAGTACAATGAAAGTGTCACCCATGAATTATGGAATCAAGCTGAATTCCCCCTCCAAACTTTGAACTGTAAATGTAAATGTCCTTGACAACAAGGTGGGCACTCGAAGGCTCCGCGCTCCCTCCCCCTGATGTGCTGCTACAGCCAATGAGAGGCGGAAAAAAACGTATTTGCTGGTCTGTGGTTCTGCGCTGGAAGAAATGGAAAAGAGATCAAATGAAAAAGAGATGCAGTGAGGCCTAATGAATAGATTTTATCATCTGATTTGTATTCTTTTAGAGTTTAACGTGCATTTTTAGGGCAAACAGTTGAACGACTTCATCTGTTTAACACCATCTATCACAGTATCTAATGCTGCATCTTATATTAAGACAATATATCTGTCTTATCCGGAGATCTCCTGTTAAAACGTGTCTTTGTGATATTTCATTCTCTAAGCACAGCATTAGTGCAAAGATAATACATCCACTTGATACGTGTCACACCCAGACCAAATTATATTTACTGCTAAATCACATTTCTGATGGCGCCACGTTATTAGAAAATTGCATGTTGTGCGTTTGATTTATGTCCCAGCATATCTACAGAAGTTGAAAAAAAAAGAAGTCATCCACCCTCCCACGCTTGCAGGTGAGATGAGTTCCTGCAGATTGCTGTTAGTGTCATCCTCCGGGCTAAGTGTTGTATATTAAAGAGGCATCGTAGTGGATTGTCACCCCAGCGCCCCACCACCTACCAATGGGCCATCTTTAATTATGGTCCGACGGAGGTGAATGCATCAGAAAAAGGCCTGACAGAGCGGGCAGTGTGTAGATTATTTTAATTTGCGCCACGCCCCCAGGTGAGCGATGCAGCTGGCCTTGACCCTCCTCTGACTGCATGGATTAATGCCTGGTAATGACTGCTGAGGCTATCATTGCAGCGGGCATCATTAATTATCCTTATTGATTGTTGCTCTCAGAGATTAAGCGTTCTGCTGACTGGAAAATACCCTCCACGTGCAAGGTCAAGGTAAAAAAAAAAAAAGGTGGGGGGGGGGGGGTTTAAAAAAAAACCACATACACAATAGAAGATAAATATGGCCACGGCCTGCACCCCACTAATGTCCTGTCCCTCCATCTTCCGCTATCCTCCTCATTTTGCTCGTTTCATCCCGTCATTCTCTGGAGAGAGTCCAACAGGCATCCTAAAGAAGCTATGTTAGATTTACAGCAAGAGAAGCAACATGTTGTGGGGGCGCAGGTGTGCAGATAGGCTCATGATATGATGGAAATAAATGGCGAGAAATGTGGGAGGGTAAGTGAGGGCGCATGCTAATGGACAGTCAGAGAGAGAGGGAGCAGTATCAGGATGGCAGGAGAGAAGAGACATGAAGCAACAGTGAGGTTCAGGACAGCAGCTTCACTGTCCCAGCAGACTGAGGTTCCACCACAGTCATGTTGGAGGAGCGAGCAGGAAGTTGGGGCTTTACATTTACACTATATTCTACATCAGCCTGCCCTCACGTACACAAAAACAGGTGCTCACACACATATCCTGCTCATCAAGATTCATCCAATTCAGCATAATGTAATGGAATTAGAGTTGTTCCGATTCAGATACCGGAATTGAAAACGCCACCAATCAATGGGTCTATGCGCTGATCCGATACCACGTGACCCGGACCTTGCTATTTCCCAGTTAAAGTTAGCTCCATTAGCTGGGCATACCAGAAATCAATTGTTCTTCACTTCTCTAAAAGCAAACACGGGAAGTTTGTGCTGCGCTGCAACTGGCAACTACTGTTTTAGAGCAGCAAAAAGAATTGACTTAATAAGAGTCAGATGTTGTGTTCTGCCTAGTGTTGGACCATCCACGCAAGCTCCTTTTATCACAGCATTTATAAAAAGTTGAAGTATACAGAACTTTCTGCAGAGATCTGGAAACGCAGTGTAGCTGTATAAAATCTTAATATTAATAATTATTTTTTATACACACTGGTATCAGAATTCATATTTGGAAGGAAAAAAAACGGTATTGGAACATCTCTAAATAGAGAGCACAATGAAACACAACACCATGAAAACTACAAATACTACTGACATATTCCACGACCCGGACCCGGATAAGCGGCAGAAAACGAGACGAGACGATATTCCAACACAAGCATCCATACTGGCTTGGACTGTGAAAATCCTAATATTGCCGTCACTGACAAGTTCAAATAGGCCTGTCCTGGTAATAGCTTTGTTTGGTAATATTGCCCGAGAAATAATCGTGATAAAGGGAGGAAATTAAAGCCCACCGTCATGTCTTCTTAGTGAAAATGAACTAGCCGATACAGCATTCAGGTGAGCTAAAGTGTAAAAATGACATGTTTGGCTGCATATTGGTGTGATAAGAATGTCTTCGGCCTCATTTGAAAACATTTACTCTGCCTGGATGTGTTCGTGTGTCTCTTCTTCCCAACTCAAATAGGCTGATCCAGCAGATGGGAAGTGTGACACAGATGTATTCCCGTATGAAACACTGGTTGGAGAGGCTGCTGTAGCTCATCTCTTGTCCTCCCCTCTAAATTTAAAGCCTTGCTATTGGCACGTCTGTGCATGTGAATCCTGATCTACCTGCGACTCACTCCTCTGTACAACTAGCCAGTGTCAGACGGCAAATAAGTTATAATGAACACATCCTTAAAGAAAGAAGGTCTGTGCTATGAAGGTTGAATAGGCATCCATTCGTTCCTACAATAGAACATTTGGAATTTCATGTTTTCAGCATTGATATGAAGGGTGCATTTAGCCACACACTGCTAGGTTCTTGATCGTCCTGATCCATAAATGCACTTTGTCTGGGTTTCATGAGGCGATGGAGACGCAGACAGTGGAGGTAGGGCAAGATGAAGGAGCATAACTGCTGTGTTTTTTTGCAAGTACCTGTTTGAAGTGTATCATAAGGAGCTTTCCAAGGTCTGGAAATTCATTACCGGACAGCAGCTTTGAAAGAGATCCATTGGACAAATATGGGTTTCATTCCCTGTCTCTCCCTGTGTGTGTGTGTGTGTGTGTGTGTGTGTGTGTGTGTGTGCGCGCGTGTGTGCGTGTGTGCAAGCCTGCAGCCCATTGTAGTCAGAAAGGAATTGCTAAGCAGTAGCCTGAGGTCATGAGAAGGCAGATATGGCCAGGTATGACTAACTGCTACTGCAGGGCATCAGACACTCTGGAGAAAAGATCATACAAACCCATATAGGTGGTGTGAGTCTGCTCAGGTGTGCGTGCGGGAGTTTTGTGTGACACAGACCTACACGAAGAAACACGAATCTGTCTACATCGCAAACTTTCATTTGAATTTGGATTGTGATCGTATTCACAGGTAAAATGTCTTGAATGATGCGTATCAAATGAACCTGGCCTATGTGTGCGTGCGCAACACATGAAAGAGAGTTGGAGAGAAAAACTGAGTAAGATAAGTCAGACTGTGTTGCTTTACGGCTGTCGGCAGATCAATACATGACCACAACAGTGAATACACACAAGTTTACATTACTAAACTGCTGCAATGTCATGTTTCCTTGTCTCTTCTCTTTGAACAAACATTATATGAGAGCTGAAAGTGCGTTTAGTTTTCAGCAGTACAGGAGACCCTCTGAGCTGCATGACAGGCTCTCCTCAAGGATAAAGATCATTAATTGAGATCATTCGCAGTGTGACAAGTACTAATGCTTCAGATATTAAATGCAATGTTACGCAATGGGGTTCTTCTATATGCAGATGATCAGGGCAAAGTTTTGGCTTATGCCGCCTTTTCTTTTGTGCAGTATGTCAAAAAAAAAAAAAATCGGACTTTTCGAATGTTTTGTCCTCCCTGGGTGAATGTGATGTGCCAAAGCACGTGTATGATAAACACACACATGCAAAACAATTTGAGGGGTGTGCGGGGGATGGGGGGAAAATTCTAGCATGATGCCCATCTATCTTTCTGACATCTCCTAACCCAATCCCACTGGGGCTAACTGAATTCAATCCTCAACATTAGATAAGCACAATACCCCCTCCCCTCCACATATGTGTGTGTGTGTGTGTGTGTGTCTATGAACATATCACACACACATGTGGCAGCAGCAGGTTCAGATTGTTTCTACAGTCAAGTGTTAGTGTGCAGGTCACATAGCGAGAGGACGCGTGAGGCAGAAACCAAGAGGAAAAAAAAGCCAGCAGGCCCAGCAGACAGAGAGAGACCCCAGCAGAGACAGAATGAGAGAAAAAGGTTTGACGTTGCCCGTCCGGTGGGAGTCCGTCCTCTGTTTTTCCATCCCCTGCCTTGTACTACCCCCTCCCCTCCAATTCTCCCCTCTCAGCGGCTCTCTGCTGATTGTTTGGGCTTCTAGCTGCCTATCAGGCCCATCGCTCTATGTCTCCGTCAAACGCAGCATTTATCTTATCATTGCCTTGACAACTGCCTATTAGTCCAAAAGAGTCTGCAGGCACTGTGTTCCCATGACGATGACATGGTGACATTGCCAGGCGGCTCTGAACCGCCTGCTGAGATACTGTACCCTTTCTCTTCTCCTCCTCTCACCCTGCGCCTCCTTCTGTCTCCCTCTCTGCTCATCCCTTTGCTTCCCATTTGCTCCTCATTTTTGGCAGCAGCCCTGTCATCCCAGGAGCTTACAACTCTTTGAGTGTGCAAACATGCACATTTATGCACAACAGATTGGAAATTCTCAGGCCTTGTGAGTCTTTTTGCCAGTCTCTATGTCACCAAAGACGGAGAATAGAGGCTCAACAAACACCTGGTGTAGACATCTACATTGTCTTTCCATGTTCTGGATCAGTGTTTGGTGGTATATGACCTTATTGGGGAGGGTTTGGGTACTGTGGAACTGTGGAAAGAGGAGAAATGATGAATGCAAGCGAGTGTGCAGTGTGTATTACCAGTGTCCTGGTTTGTCAACGTTTCAATTGATTATCAACAAATTAATCTACAGCACAGAAGGAAAGACTTTGGCATTAAGGACAGGCAATGTAAAGTAGTCAGAGTCAGGTGATGTAGGGTGACATGAATTCCAAAGTATAAACATACAGAGAGGCGGAGGTCAGAGTCACACTCATGACCGTGACCCAGACAAGAAGAGTTTATGTGTCATCAGCCCTAAGCCCTAACCATCTTATCTACCAAAACGCAACTAAAGTGTGTAAGGGAGGGTCACACAAGCTAAAGGAACGGCTTAGTTAATCGGACACTGACGCCAAAGGGTACCTTCTGTGTCTGAATGTATTGTAAAAGGTTGTGACAAAACGTTGGTAACCAACAACCTGGGAGGAGGTATGGTCCTGGAGCTCCTGTTGGTCCTCATCCATGGTGGCATGTGTCATTAACAGAAGACTTGCTGTGTATTTTAAAGTCAAGCACAGACACAGATGAGTGATTAGAAGCAGTAAAAATGACAGTATTATAAGGCATGTTGTGCTGACTAAAATCCTCTTTCCACCTGTTGTATTATTATTGGTTCACAACAGTTTAACATGCAGACTCACCGCCTTGTCTGCTGCTATTTCTGCACAGTCAGAAGCTCTTTCTTGTAATCTGTCCTTTGGATTTGTGCATTTTACAAATACAGAGAGGAAGAAGATGCACTTTGGCAAACACTATAATTTTATCCTGTTGTTGATGATTCAGTGCATTAGCAGCGATCTGTTGCTCTGCAGCAGACTTCTCTCTTGATTGAACCTGCTGCACAGAGGAAGGGATCTCAGAAGGCAGCTCAAAGGGGCCCAGCTCTAATAATAGAGTGTAAATCTCAGTCATTACTGCTCTGACAGGACAATGTGTCATCATTGTCTGGCGCACAAGTGCACTCGACTGAAGAGACTTCAACTTAACCACTGTTTTTATTGTGGCCATCTCAGAATCCCTTGTAGTTTGGTAAATGACAGAGTGTGAGACGATTTATGAGGGCAGCACACAGGACGTTTGATTCAAGCTGCAACAACAGATATTATCATTTGTTTCTAACAAACGATCCAAACAACTAGCATGACACCTAAAAACTTGTACAACTGAACGATTTTCTGGGATACAAGTGTAAAGCAGAGTAATCCCAACACACCTGAAACTACTGTTGCTACATGAGTACTGAGAAGAACTTTCTGCAGGTAAAACAGCTCACCGTTCGGATTGACATTCCATATCCTATTAAGCCGGAAATCATCATTGGTCTCAATAATGGTGGGCCACAAAATCACATTCCAGCATCCATTGATTTTTATCTTATAGTAAATGGCAGGTAACAAACCGCGGAGCCACTGAGCACTGCAGCGTAAATGTGCCTCTGATAAACAGTGAAAGAAGTTCATCCACTCTGCTGAACTGGAGCTCGGTGGCAGAAAAATCAACACTAATCTGATGAGAGGCCGCAAAACAAATTCTACTTTT
>KV751316.1:5647889-5664474 GCA_001698575.1 Mola mola
ATAACATATATGGCAGAACACTACACATACACTAAAAGCTCGCCAGAGAAACGCCATTTGGTACTGTTCAGCTTCTCTTACTCTGCGAGTTTATGTCCTGCACCTGACGAGCCCTCTTTCTTACATACCAGTGTTGCACACCACTTTTCTTTGATTCAGCCAACAGCTCGACACATACAGAGCAGTACTGCACCACTGGGTCACCAGCAGAGGTGAAGCAGTCCAGGTGAGCTTGGCAGGAGAACGCAGACGGCTGTCTGTAGGACGCGCGACTCAGATGGGCTCTGAAGCCTCATTTGGCATCCCACTTCACACAGAAACACAATGTAACCCAGGTAAGGTAATAATATACAGATACACAGCTTTGGCCGGGCTCCATCATGCATTTGATTGGCCAGTCCTTTTTTTTTTTTGTAATATACAGTGGGAAAAAAAAGATCACTCATTGTTTAATTAGTGCATTAGAAGCACAATCGTTCAGGGTAGGACCTGTGTCTGTGGGGCACAAATTGATTTACTAATGAATTCATGAAAATATATCACAGCTTTATTGTGTTGCCTTAGTGGGCTGTCTCGACTGCTGCCCCCTCATTGAGGCATGCGTGACAGCGTTATCTCCACAGTGATTTAAATAAGACTGAGCTCTGTTGCTTTGTATGCAAGAGTTGCTGAAATAGCAGCTAATGGTAAGGTTAGTCTGTCATCTGTCGCTAAATTAGTCCATCAGAACCTCACTTTAATGCTGCAGTTGAACACAGAACCCGATAAAATGGCTTCCATCTGCAACCAGAATCTTATAGCTCTCCTCTCTCTCTGAAACACACATACGCTCACAGACGTGTTTAACAGGCCCAGGGTCTCCTGACATTACCTCTCTCCTGTGACATTTCGTCAGAGGGTGAGTGTGGCATCCCCGCCGTGTTGCTGTGATTGGCTTTGTGCTTTGCTGTCGTAGTGACCGAGGGAAGATTGATCGCGGTGGCGTATGGTGTGTGTCTGTGTGAATGTGCGTGTGCATGTGCATGAATGCTAGGGGGGGAGGGCTGGAAAGGTCAGGCTCTGAGGTGAAGTGTCTGATATTGACTCTACAAAGTTTCACGCTGATGAGAGGCTAATATCTGTGAACACGCATACACGCCGGATGGCAGTTTCTAGTTTCAAAATAGCTGAGATCCTGAAATATAGTGCAGATTATTTTAACCTGCTCTGTATTCACTTGCCACATTTCAAATTTCTTAAACACTCCTTAAACTGCTTTACCCAGTGGATATTGAGCTTTGTTCCATCATGACACACTGCATGATGGGACATTTATCACCGTTTATCACCTCTGAATGCATTTCAATGTTGAAGCATGGCTCTGTGAACTTCTAAATCCTAAATTCTAAATTCTTAATCCAATTGTTCTGTCGGGAAAAATTATAAAGATTAATTAATTAATTAATTAAGATATTTTGCAGGGTAAGCAAAATCCGTCAAAAGCACGAGAATATGTTGATAGCTTTAGTTTTTATTTTTCACACAGTCTATTCCTCAATAAAATGGATCTGCAATTAAAGACGGAGCAACAGCTTCACATTTAAAAGGGATGCTCCAGCTACCTGACATCCCAATCATATAAGGGCATCTCAAGCCTTACTTGCTTAGCTTACAGGCCTTACTTCACTTTTATTAATTAGAACACTGCAGACTACAGTATATTGTAGTCTCACTGCAGGATTGACAGATTTGTTACCCTTTCCCGACTCTGCTCGCTTTTCTGACACTCCACTGCACCCGCAGGGTCGTTTTATTACACCAATCTCTAGCATTAGCTCGTGAGAAGAGTTATAAAATAGCCAATGTCCGATTAAAAGTAGTTAACTGATCAAAACTTTAGTAAAAAGCAGTCCACAGACCAAGCTGCCACCTATGTAACCCTCTATGAACCTGATTTTTAGTGGATTAAAGCTACTTTTGGGCTGAGGGAGCACAGTTCCTGTGTAAAAGCTTTAAAGACTGCCGAAGTGCAAGGCTCTTATCTGACAACTGCACTCCTCTATAGTGGAGCAGTTTCTACCCTGGCAGAGCAAGGAAAAAATAAAGGTGGAGTGTGAAAAAACAGCTTAAAATATTATGAAAAATATGCTGCGAATCCTCAAAGGTCAGCACTGTCACAGAGCAGAGTCACACGTCTAAGATCACCAGAGTTAAACTTCACACCCTCACAAATGAATTACTGCTGAACTTGACCATTTTAAAGGCTGGTACGGCCAGGCTTTTAATCTACAACCTAGCTAGTAGCTGAAGCGCTCAGATAATGATAACGTAATAAATGAGGCAGACCGAGCTGTTGCGCACGTTCCTCTGGATATCCAAAAAGTGAACTCGCCTTATTATCAAAGCTCAAGCGCCTGAGTAGAAGTAAAAAGAAGAATAAAATGAAAATATTTTGGATACTTATCTCAAAATTTTACCCAAGTGTAGTTCTTATTCTTCTACCTTCCATCTTGTAGCTCTTTCTCATCCTAACATTCCGTCTTCCCTCCTTTCCTAACTCCTTGTCTTTCTTTCCCCCCTTCTTTCCACTCTTCTTTCACCAGCGGCTGGTGTGTTTTCTTCAGTACATTTCCTGTCATTGTTCTTCACTTCTCAGCACCATGCCTCGATGTTTCCTGGTCCGTCCCAGTGCGTGCCCACACCCATTCGTCTTGTGGCCACCTGGCAGCGCGGGCTGCCTCTCGACGTTTCCTCATCTGATGCTGCTCCGGCGGCCCGGGCCTTCTTACTGAGCCCCGTGCCGAGGGGAACCTGCTCGGCTAATTAAAGGTAAACAAACTCTCCGCTTTCCACCCGCTCTCTGCAGAATACCGCTTGTTAAGGAGTGGGAGTTAAACTTCATGATTCATTAAGAAGAGGAAGTCTGAGCAGACTGGACAGATCAGTGAGCAAGGAAATGTGGGAGGCCTTGGGAGTGTACGTCTGTGTCCGACGTTATTTCACAGACCCTTATTCATCCCAAATGGAGGCTGGGATCCACCTGACGCTATTCTGATATTAGTTATCTTCATTTTATCTGGATTTTTGCTCTCTGGATTTTGTCTCAAACGTGAGTCTTGTAATTTCCTCCAGGAAATATTCTGAATGTAAACATTTAGTGCCGGGAAGCTACTCATACTTGCTTACAATGGTTTTATATTTTAAATGAATACAAACACAAAACAAACAAACAGAAATACTCAAAGTCAAACAAAATACAATGACAAAAAGTCAGGTACTGTAGAATGTCTTGTAAAGATGGTTTCTTTTGATTGTTTGTTTTAAATGGGTGGAGTGAGTCTGAGTTGCAGTTCCAGCATGTTTAGACATCAATAGTAAAGGTCTTGTCACCCGAGGTGCAGTGCACGATCTTAGTGATGGGGTCAGAGATTTGACATCTGATCTGAGGTGGCAAGTCAGGGAGGGACAGTGCAGGAGAAGTATGCAACATGACTAAAACTTTAAACTGTGAACATTTATGCCTGATTCACATCCCACACAGTCAGGCTGCTCGGCCTTTTCTACATCATCAAACTACATCTTTTGTTTTAAATGAGAGACCCCTAGTGGCGAAAATGAAAGATGCGCAAATAACATGCAACATAAACATGAATGATTATTCATCAATCAGCAACTGATGTGAACTGAGGAAATATTTATCCATGTTTTATAGTCAGAGAATCAAGAATTTAGCTTAAACGTGAAGGCGCTGCCTTACATATCATTTGACCTGGAATGAAACTCTAACTTGCCTTTTAAAATTTGTCCTGAGCTACTTCTTCCATATTTCCACTTCACTGTCAGCAGCCTGCAAAAGTTTGTCACAAGGAACTGTAGCTGCTGTAGTGTGCTTTAATTTATGGTGATTAAACTCTGAAGAAGACAACAACCCAGACTATACCTGAACGCAGGAAGGCCAGGGTTTTGAAGTCAGGCTGCCTGAAATGGCTTGTAAATGAGGTTACAGTATTGTGTATCTAGATGTATATGTGTACTGGCATGCCTGTTTACATATGTCATCAGCATTTTGGAATAACAAAGTGATGCACGCCTCAGCAGACTTGCCAGCGAGTGTGAGCCTTTCAGCGCGCACTGCGTTTCACGGCGTGAGTGTGTGCGTGTTCCTCCTTTCTCTCCTCCTCTCCTCCAGCTTTCCTCAGTGTGATGTTTTGCTTTGGCTCTAATGAGTTCTAAGTGGCCAATACTTTCTTCTGCAGGAAACTCGTGTCAAACTAATTAACTTTTAATGAGAGGAAACCCACTGATTAGAGTGTTTTTCTTGGCAAACGAGCCTATTAATTCTGTTGGTTTGAGCGGGAGGGCCGAGGAGTCGGGTAAGAAGAAGGCCTCTCTTCCCCAGTCTGCACCACTCCTCTCTCTCTCTCTCTCTCTCTCTCTCTCTCTCTCTCACACACACACACACACACACACACACACACACATAAACACACGGCTCCTGCTTGGTCTGTTTGGCCAGCTGCTGAAGCTTGGGCTCCACACACACACACACACACACACACACACACACACACACACACGACTGGCATTTCCTGTCATCGCTGCCCAACACTGCTCTCTAGTGACTGGTAAGATTCTTGAAGATCAATTTTTTTTTTTTTCTGTGTGTTAAGAATTTATCTTCCATTTATCCCTCATAAGAGGACCTCCCACTTGTCTGAAGAAATGAGAGAGAAAAGTGAAGAAAACAATGAATTGTTTTCTTTGTTTTATAATTTTCTATCAACCCACTGATCTAATGAAACCATTTCAGAGTATGTATTACTTTCCTTAGACCACTGTGATCCCTCTACATGAGTGTGTTGAAGAGGTTTGGAACATTCAGGCAATGATCTGACAAATTTGATTAACACAAAATAAGATGAAGTAGTAATTTTTTCCCCAGAAAAAAAAAAAGCATCTTTTCTGACAATTAGCTTTTTTTTTCTTTTTTTTTTCTTTTTTTATAATATATGTTTGCAAACTAAATCTCATGTGTTTTTACAGTTTGATAAAATAAAGTGTTGTGCTGTTTTTTATGTTAATCCTTTTTATATTTTTGTTTTTGGCCAGTTATGTCATGTACCTGCCTATAAAGATGTAAACAAAGGTAAGGAAACAAAAAAATGGACCTGCCTCGGTTGCTACTGGCCTGAATGTTCACCTTATGAAGTTAATGTTGAGGAAATGATTTAGTTTTTTTAAATACCTATCACATTTTCAATTACAGTCAAAATGTTGACCTAAAGGCTGCAGAAGGGATGAGATAAGACAAGACTTTGACAAGATGTTCAGGCAAAATGAAGAAAAGGGAGTTTTGACACGGCTGTCGGTTACTCCCTTTGTTGGGCACCATGTGTCTGAATTAGACTTCCATTAGAAATCTGCGTGGTGACTGGCAGTCACATGAATGCCACACGTTAGGGGGCAATATTTCAGCGACAGACTTTTTCATGATGGCGGTAGCTTTCTTTTTTTTTTTCAACGTGACTTGAATTTTTCATATCAGAGTAGGTTTAACTGCCAATAGACCACATTAGAAAGTACTAACATCTTATTACAGCGGCATTTAGATCTAGTGGGAGCCGAGCACCTCTCTCTGCCATTGCGTGGAATCCCGAGTGGGAGCGTTTGATGTGCCGCTCGGAGTGGGCCTCTCAGAACCTGTAAAATGTGTCTGTTTCATCTCTCAATTACTGTCAGGGTTTGAAGTACTGATGTTCTACCTTTATCTGTCAAAATATGGCTCAAGTTTGTTGAAGTATCTTGGAAAAAAAGACGCACCAGCGAGTCCAAAAGAGAATGAAAAAGAGACAGGCAGGCCCGGCAGCTGGTGCCGTTTCAAAGCCTGGCCGAGCCCTTAAAGATGAAATCCATTTTGTTTCAAGTTGCGCGCCCAGCTTGCCTGATGAGGGCTCTGGGGGTGAAGAGGTAGAGAGGGAGAGATGGAGGGAGGAATCTGTTTGAGTTGTCAGAAGTTCTTTAATTTAATCTACAGCTGTCAGGATGCTGACGATCCAGACCTCATCATTGCCTTTTATCTGGCTGATTTCACCTCAGGCACCAGACACTCATCTCTAACACACATACACACACACACACACACACACACACACACACACACACACACACACCCGTAGGATAAGTGAGTAACAGAAGGATAAGAGGATGAATACTATTCATTTATTAAAAAACACAAAGGAAAACTAGAAAGTAAAAGAAGACAACAAATAAAGGGCATTCCATCTACTATCTGGAAATCTGTGTTGGCCTTAAAGTGAAACTTGAAAAATCTGGTTGACTTAGTGCAGAAAGCAAAATATACAACAGAAAGATAAAGACTACTAAAGTATTGCTGAATACATGTACAGTATAAAATGCATAAAGTATTTATACTTTTGGATCAGGGAATATCCATGTAGGTTAGGTGTCAACTAAAGGATTCATATGTGTAAATTGTTGTTTGTATTTCCTATTACAATTCTTTATTGTAATAGGAATAGGATTTGATGATTAATTGATTAGTTTATCAGATAACCAGATTAGAGACTAATTGTTCATGTCATTAAAGCCCAAATTCTCAAGTTGGTGACAAAATATCAGGCTTTAAGAATTTTTCACTACTTATTCAACAAAGTGTCATTGTGAAAATATTTGCCAATAAATTGATAATAGAAGTAATGTAATCGTTGAGATTGGCCACCTTTACAGTAACAATATTATTTATTTGTTTTACAACTAAAATTTGTTTTTTGCTTTTTTTTTTACAGATTAGAGGAAACATTCTAAAATGTAAATTTCATCTATACAAAAGCAGGCAACAAATAACTGCACCCGAGAAAAAAAGGAACTCTAAACCAGGCAAAACTATGATTTAAATCAGCAGCTACTGATCAAGTTAAGAAAGGCAAGAATCTGACAAGACATCTGGTGAGAACATCCAGTTCCTGGTTGGATGTGTTCATGATTTTACCAACAAAAGAACAAAACAGCTCAGAAACAAACAAAAGTGTGTCTGTGTTTGGCTTTAGGAAAATATTTGGCGCTACAGTTCTGTACTTTATTCATACTTTTGCCTTTCTGACTGATTATGTTGACATATTTGCAGCCCTCAGCTGACTGAAGATGCACATACCACCTCACATACTATATATTTGTACCCATGTGTGTACATAAACTGTAGATATTTTTCTGTAAAGATACTTTACAAAACAACTGAGGTTTGGAAGAAAATATGCACTGTATATTTATTATTGTCTGGCTCGATGAGCCGATTCATCTCAAACAAAGACATAGATAAGTATTATATTACGCAGAGATGGTGAGAAATAATGCGTTAAGAATAATAATAATAATTAAAAAAAAAAAACTCTTAACATTTTGTAACTACAGCCCATTTCTGATTGTGAACAAATAATATAAAAATCATGTGACCAAAAATGAATAAAAACTTGTACTGGGCTATGAAGGGATTAATCACGTTCAACATAACACTTAATAGCTAATAATAGTTAATAATGATAATAATAATAATAGTGATAATGGTTTTAGCTTAGCATCTCTTCCTGCCATAATTAATCGGCATGTATTGTAGACGGCATAATTTCCTCACTACTTTTTGGCACTTTTAATGCCAAAGTCTCTTACATCAGTTTTTTTTTCATTGCAAAGAGCATTTTGTGCCACTGCACTGCACTGGAAAGAAAATGAACTACCAGTGGCAGAACACGTCTGTCTGCTGATTTTCAAATGGAACTGGTTGAAAATGAAATTAGGCTCTACAATTTCTATATATTACTATATACAAATAAATGTATTTTTAAATTCCAAAAATGTACGATAATAAGCAAACCATTTGGCGGTACCACTGCCTCCACGACAAGCTGGATAACAGATTGCTGCTCCCATGTAGCTCCTCTAATGTAGTAGAGATGGACGCTGAATGGGATTCTGGGCGCAGTGGTGCACATGTGACGAGTGAAATAAAATAAAGTTTACTGGAATGGGAGAGATAAACAAAACATTAAGCAGGGTTTACAGGAATCACAGACTACAGCTTTAGTGTTATTACCTTTGGAAAGTGGTTGGTAAGGCTCCTATCTATTGAATTAACTGCGTCGAGAATAAATGAAAAAAAAACTAACCTAAGTTTTATGATGGATTTTCCACGTGAAATTCACCTTCAGTCGCCGATACCTTCAAAAATCCTCAACTGTCCATATGTTGTTAGCAAATGTTCTGGTTTCATTTTCAGAAATGTCCACATCTCCGCCTACTTTTTTTTTTTAATTAAAGTACATTTCTCCCTGCACAGATGTTTTCTCTGTGGTTGTATATATCAACCATCAGATTGTCTTTTGTTGGCTCATCTAGTCGTTTATTCCTTTCAAAAGTAAATAAAGAATAAGAACACTCTCACTTCTACCATTTTTCTTCATGTAGTATTCTTTTTACCCACTGCAGAACCCCATTACAGATGAACATATATTGCTTTTATGAAAAAGGAATTAGAATTTGAAACTCCTGGTCCTGGAAACATGATCCCAATGCTCTCTCCAAATATTTCAGATGCCCTTTTTTTCCCCTCTGTCCTCAATATAGTGGTGCATTGAGGAACCTGTGGACACTGGAGAGTGCTATATTGTTATTGAATCTGAGGACTTGTCAAGAAAAATAGGCTGCCTGAAGCTGTGCTTTGTCCAGTCGCTGCCAGAAAAGATCCAACATGTCACCATATCTTTTCACTCCATCTTTTCTGTCTTGGCTACTCAACTCTCCCTTTTCCATACCCTGTATTTCACTTTTACTGTTCTGTTTTTTAAAAAAAGTACTGTAAGTCATACAGATATGGGATTAGGAGAGGACTCAAAATGAAATTACAACTGTCTGGCTCAAATGTCTTGAGATGGACTTATCATTTATGAGTAAACCAGCACTCATTTCTTCACTACTTTACTTGTCTTCTTCATGTTTGCTCCTTTTCTTTTTAAATCCTCCTCTATACACACCCCTCCTCATCTGGCTGCTCTGCAGCTCCGAGGTGAGCCTAGATGTCTGTCAGACCGCACAGGATTTTGTTCTGAGTCCAAAGAATATTTCTGCGTTCTGTGGCCACCTTGTTAGTCGCATATTTGTATAGTACAATGAAGAACTGGTGTGCCTGCAAAGAATAAATGTTGGAGACAAATCAATGTACAAATCATTCACATCCAGGACGTCCAAGACCATCACACCCACAAGCTGGAGCTTAGTTCTGTAACCCCACGAGACTCCAGATGTGTGAAGGTTCCTGCAGGCTCCCACCTTTAAATAAAACCTGGGATATACAGTATCTGTGTTTATCGACCCAGCTAAGATCATAAATCATGAAAGGCTAATATAAATAGACCTTCTATACCAAACCTACCTCGGAATATAAGAAAGTGAGACAAGACATTGTTTCAGAAAGCTTGAAAGCCCCAAAGTTAATCATCTGTAGGCAGTGCTGTCAACAATGACAACAACTGGACCTCTCTATATCAATTCTCTCTGGAGTTATGGCTGAAAAATATTCTTTTTGATCTTTCAGTGATCTTGACCATTGACCACCTATATCTCATCAGCTGTAAGATGGGTTGAGATACATCTTTGATGAAAATTTCATCAAAATCTGTCTGCAAAAGTTGCTGTGTAAATAAATGAACAAACGCCAGCAAAAACGTACGTACATCCACAGTAGTAATTGGTAACGATAATCCAACCTTTACTATTGACAGATTAAAATGTCATTTGTATTCACCCAAACCATTTTGTGTGTGTCTCAAAAGACCTCTTCCTCCACCCCTGTAGATACAGCAGTATCCTAAATATAAACATGGCATGCCAGAAGTAACCAGACGCGAACGTGGTGGAAAATTTAATAGCACTTTCAGCTTTCAGAGCCAATGTGTGGGTGCTCTTTGGTTATAAGCAAACTTTGTCAACTTATCGTAAAATGTTCCAGAAATACACCCAACTAGTGGTTCGACAAGACACCACACAGATTAACTGGCGACACGGCAACCTCAGCCGAAATCTGTGGACTCAAGGCAACTACACTGAGAAGCACCACATCTACCTAAAGCTTCCATATTCCTCAGCTCATGCACAGAAGATGAGGGAGTCAATCGTGTTTTTGGTTTGTAAAGATTCTCGGTTGCATAGTGTGGTTAAAAAATACTGATCAGTGATCAGTGGACTTCTAGAGACACCAAATGCTGAAAGCAAAACAATCACTGCAAACCTGAATGTTTGACTGGTGCGTTGGAGAAAAATTGCAACCAACAAAGACAGCACATTGTCTCGCCCTCTGCTGACACATATATTGAATAATGACGTTTCAGTCTACATGACCTTCATCAGGTATACCCCGAAAATGCACCAAATCTCTCAGGAGTGCGAAACAGTTCCACGACTTCCATACAATCGAGGTAGTGGAAAAAGAATCGGAGAGTGGATCATCATTTTTTGCACACTTAGCACTGTCGCCTCACAGCAAGAAGGTCCTGGGTTCGATTCCCGGGTCAGGGCGTTTCTGTGCAGAGTTTGCATGTTCTCCCTGTGCCTGCGTGGGTTCTCTCTATATGTCTATATATTTGTCTCAATAAGTCAGCCCTGTGATGAACTGACGACTTGTCCAAGGTGACCCCGCCTTCGCCCCAAGATGCTGAGAGAGGATCCAGCCCCCGCAGCGACCCCTAACAGGATAAGCGGCAGAAAATGGATGGATGGATGGATAGTACTGTAAATATCCATGAGGTATGGAGCTGATTAGATTTTCATCATTTACTGAGATTGGTGGTCCAATCTACATCAAACAAAATGCAAATTAATCAGGAGATCATATAAATACAGTATTTCATGATAGCACCCTGACGTGTCTCCTGCTGTGCTGCCATCTTTACCACAGTTGCCTTTTTGTGTGTACATCAGGGATTTTCGGGGCTGATCCCCAGTGGTCACGTGTTAACCGAGCTGAGGATTTTCACATGCTTGGTAGCCACAACCAATGCCTGAGAGCCTTACTGGTACATCACCTGGTTACAGAAACCTGCCCTGGGGGAATAGGACAAAGGGAAGGACGCAGCCCTTGTGACAGTCAATGCACCAACACATGAACATAGCATGTTTGGTGTGGTTGCATGTAAGATGTTTGACTTAATATGGCTTCACAGCATGCACGGAAGCTAAAAAAAACTACAGCGAGCCACATGCTGTGACAACAAAAGTTAGTTCGGCTGCCCGAACACAAACTGATCACTGACGTGATGACCAGATGGACTAGTGCTTTTTGACGTGCTGCAGTATTTTGCTCGAACAGCAGCACCATCTGTGCAGACCTCTTTCATGTATTTTGTTTACTTACAGCACTTTATATTTATATGTTAATGGCTATGTTAATGTTAGTGACACAATAAGAATACGACAGTCACTTTTTTTCTTATAGTGTTTATGGCAAGTGCACTCTCAGGACTCGTACACAGCAAGTAGTATTTTCAGCTCCATTGTTACATTTTCAGTAATGGAAAATATACCGCAATATATCGTTATATAAACCGACAAGCAACTGAAGAAAGTTAGGGTCTAGGTTTCCCTTAATGTTTCTATTGATTTATAAGTTACAAAAATTAATTTTTGCCTGAGAAATAATTAAAGGCCACTTTTTTCCATTTAGAATTTGTCTTAAATTTTATTATTCAAAGAAAAAAATGTGAGAAAAATCGTGGATCGTATCACACAAGTTGAGTGTATTTTTACATTTCTAATAATTGACTGATTTTGGCAGTGCTGAGCTGGACAATATGTGGGCCGGCACATAGCATGTTTCAAATAGACCATAGATTAGAGACGCTTTACTGCTGTCCTGTGTTGAAGCAGCCTGCAGAGAGGACTAAATATTTTGGTGATTTGCCCATCATGCTCTTTAAAGCCTGACTGATGCTTCTGTCTATCACAGCCAGCCACTCAGGAGGACAGGAATTAACAACATTCATAGGCTGTGATGGAATGTAACTAAAAACATTCACTCAGGTACTCTACCTAAAGACAATTTTGAGGTACTTGTACTTAAGTTGAGTATCTCAATTTGAAGCTACTTTACAATTCTACTGCACAACATTTTGTTTTCAAATACTGAACTCTACACTAGATTTATTCAACATAATTGTAGAATACATGCTGCATCGGAGCCAATGTAGTGCATTTTTAAATAAGTACATTTTTGGGGGCTTTGAAACTAAAAATTAACAAAACAAAACTAAAACACAAATTCTTCTAATCAGAAAAAGTTTGAAATGTTGGATGAGATAAGTGCATATAGAGCTTTACAGAAATATAGATTATAATAGTATAAAAACACACTGTGTGCAAGATGTACCATGTGTTTGGCACTTTTTTTGCCAGGGTACTGAAAGTCAGGTAAGTAATATAATACTAGAATTAGATGGATATTCAAAACTTTCATTTTTGCAAATGTGTTCATTGGAATGACATATAAAAGTTGTTTCCAAAGCCCTTATTGTGAAACACAATGAAATTCAATGGTTTTTAAAAATGTTACACTTTAGAATTAGGTTATTGTCGATAATATGATGGTTTGTCGTGCTCAAATGGACAGGCACATGTCTGATGTGTTACTGCCACCCATAGTCCAAACCCGGTAAACCAATCTGAAAACTACCAGTCTCGTGCAATGTCAGTGCAATACATTTTTATCTCCACAAAGGTTAAAATGTTCAGGGTTTTTAAATCTGGATGTAACAAAATAACAAATTTTGGCCATCATATACTCCCACAACCAGGGCTCTTTGTAAGAGGACTGTTCACTATTATTATTATTTACTTTAACAAAGTCAAGGGGATTAGTCAGTCCCTCTCAAGAACATCACAGATTTCACAATGAAGACATCATTGTAACACTGGCATGACTTGAGAGGGGGAATGAGAAACAACCATTTGCTAAACCTTTTAGGCATATTTGAAAACAGTACAAAGACAATATGTTTAACTTCACTGATTTCTGTAAGTATATACTTGTTCAAAATTTGATGACAATATTTTTCAAATAAGTTCCAGCTGGGGGGGAAAAAAAAGTATGGAAAAAATTGTGGAATGCTCCAGATACATGTCTTTGCAACATTCTGCAGGGAAACAGGTTTATTGGTTACACATGTGATAGTATCATAACTGACATCATTGAGGAAAAATAACTTTAAGTCTTCTTCGATATGGTATCATGTTCACTTTGTAAATATGGTCCCATGTAGAGTAAAATACATGTTAAGTCAGGGTTCACTACAAACAAGTAGGTGATGTCACAGTGCATTTATACTTGGTCCCTACTTTTTTGGATTCAGGATATGATTTTGGAGGTAGAACGACGTGTCCCTGTCCGCCTCAAGGGACCATGATGGTAGTACTGCGAAAATGAAAGGCCACATTAAAGCAAGTTAAACCAAAAGTAAAGTTTAAAACTGAGAGCCTAGCTGTAGAGTGGAGAACTTGACAAACCAAGTCAGGCAAAAGATATAAAGACATAAGAAATAAAAAGAGATTGGAGGAGCTCTTCTTGTTTAGTTGGTATTTTGGGAGTTGAAGTAAAGAGAACTGAGTTATATAAGCAGTGCAGTGCAGATCAGCAAAAACTTTGACTGAATGTATAACACAAGAGCCTGTCTGGGAAGGTAGAGAACAGGTTGTTTTTTCTAATACCCCTGTGACACTGTGCTGCAACCTCACAGTACGAAAGGTCGCAGTGACCTTTGCCCTCCAAAATTTAACAAATTCACACACAAGTCCAAATCCCTCACTGCATTCTTGAGATATTGAGCTCACAAGATTTCCATACAGTAAAGCCTCCAGCCTTAGCTGTCACCAATATGGAAGCATTAAAATAAATACAGTAGAACAAATATTTATACAAACCAAACATTTAAAAAAATGACAGAATTTTTATGTTCAAAACAAATGCACGTTTCGAACACATGACTGACTCAGTCTTATCTATAAGGCTAAATATATTTGAAAAAATCTTACAAGCAAATGATATCTTGTACAGACTAACTGTACAACTGTACAACAAATCACACACGAACACACACCCAACGACTAATAAATGGTAAGGGGGAGAAATGTTAAATAAAACCCTGAAAATTACACAACACCCAGCCAGGAAAGTAAGCAGCAAAACACTTATAGAAGGACAGCTTATTTCGTCTTCCTTTCTGTAAGTGCAGTCTCTTTAAAAGTGTCCATGCAATATTACATCCAGCTGCACTTGCAGCAGTGAAACTTGTTTTGTTGAACCCAAAGCCCCGTTAGCTGATAGCTAACACAGGAACACTTTAGACTTCACTGCAACTGGTGTTACAGCATGCCTGGGCTCAGGATTCTCTTCCAAATGTTTAGGACTGGCCAATTACCTTTTCTGCGATCCATGAAAGCGACCGCATCTGAATGATACTACACTTGGCTTCAAAAATAAATATAAAACACTGCAATACCAATTTTGACCACATCTAATGGTTACCTTTGCTAACCAGGTAATTTCGAAGGGGCGCTGTTTCGTTCATTTGAGGAAAGACAGGAAATTAATTTAAAAAGACAATGTAGTTTTGTGTTATATTATATTATATTGTGTATTTACTTTTTCTGACATTGTAAAATGTTACTTGTTTGCACTGATGCAGTAATAACTATGGAGTCTCAGTCTACCGGACTGACACTGCAGTGTTGCCTGTGCACACAAGAGGGAGGCAGAGCACTAACGTAGCCTGTTTTAAACTGAGAAGTTGATACCACAGCGACTATTCAGCAGCATCTCCATTTATTAACTCGCATGTCAATTGCCCAGCGTTGTTGTTAATCAATTGTAGACAATTTGTCCATTTTAATGCCAAGTAGGTTTTCACATGCAGGGAATGTGGTTTAGGATTTTGGCGCGTAACAAAAAAAAAAAAAGAAAAAAAAAAGAAAGAAACAAACAAATAATTAATTAATCAAAGCTACAAAAATCAAGAAGCATCAGTATTGGGTAGTAACATATTACATAATGAATAAATAGAAACATGGAAGATTACAATTGAAGAAAATGTGCAATTACAGCTCTATTGTTGATTGCAAGATTCCACCAACTTTTATTGATCATGTATTAAGGATACAGTTACTCCCCTCAAGTTGCCAGTTTTGTTATCAGTGACTCAACTCACATTTCTTGGGTTAAAAAAATAATGACAATTGTGCTTTATTCTTTTTAATTTAGATTTTAAACGATAAGATTTTGAGCAGGCATAATAGTTCGTCTTCAACTATGTGGACAACTATCTTGCTTTAAGAAAATAAGCAACACTTGCACAAAACAATACAAAATAAACATTTTCCTAAATGCTTTAGAATGAATGTGATTGTTTGTGTTGAAATGGTCTTGTAAACTTAATCGATATTACAAACTGTAAATTCTGTATATGCAAAAAGTTTTTTATTTGTATTAAAAAATGTTGTGAGATGTATAAAGAAAAAAAGAATATTAATGGGGGCGGCACAGTGGTGCAGAGGTTAGCGCTGTCGCCTCACAGCAAGAAGGTCCTGGCTTCGATTCCCGGGTCAGGGCGTTTCTGTGTGAAGTTTGCATGTTCTCCCTGTGACTGCGTGGGTCCAAAAACATGCAAACTGGGGGTTAGGTTAATTGGTCACTCTAAATTGCCTGTAGGTGTGCCTGTAGGTTGTTTGTCTCTATATGTGAGCCCTGCGATGAACTGACGACTTGTCCAGGGTGTCCCCGCCTTCGCCCGAAGATGCTGGGATAGGCTTCAGCCCCACGATCCCTAACAGGATAAACGGTAGAGAATGGAATATTAATGGGAGCAAATATTTGTGAGTGTTTCCTACACAATAAAACTTTGAATACCAGGTTTAGGTTTATGTATAAAAGATTTGAAACCCCTGACCCTTTCCTCACATGTTGTCTGTTTTTGTAATTTAGGCCAAATAATAAGCCTATCTTTTTATTTTTAACCTTAACCCTGTTATCTTAGTTCCTTTCCACATGTCTCTCTCAAATCAATTGTCCGAAGGTGTACAAATTGTAAATTTATAGTCATTTGAGATTTGAGGATGTATAAATAAGGCTGAAATTACTCGTCTATACTCTGCCATATGTTCAGTAGATGCGCTTTGCTACAAGTCTAAGGCGCGTGTGAGACCATGCAATAACATATCAGACCAGTGCGTGTCGCTGTTGCACCGTGACTCCACCACTGCCTCTGACCTCCACTGTAAATGCTGCTGTCCCCCGCCCCCCCATCCTTGTCTGCTCGTGACTGGACTGCCGATGAGTAGCTGACATTTTAGATGTCCCCTTGAGATGCCTCACACACGATCAATGCTTAATCTGCTCAATGCTGAATGAAATCAAAGGCGTAGGCTACAATTACACTCGGGTTCACTCCGGGCGAATAAAAATGTTAGTTGAGCTTAATGAAAAAAACAAAAATCAGCCATGGCACAGAAAAATTTGCCGGTTTTCACATGTCAAGCTGAGCAAAGAGATCAATGT
>KV751316.1:5664491-5677855 GCA_001698575.1 Mola mola
ACGCACCGCTTTTTTTTTTTTTTTTGTCAATAATCTTTCAATCATGTTTTAATTTGGAAATCACAACAGGAAGTACCGTTTTTTGTTTTTTTTTTATCTTCCACCTCAGTTTGCCACAGTCATCTCCGGCACCCCGCGCGCTCCGCTGCGTGCGTAAAGCGACGGCGTGTGCGCGCGCGCGCCCGTGTGTGTAAACAGGTCTCCGAGCGAGGGGGCCGGTGAGACTGGCGCACGGAGCGCTCGGGTCTGACGGGAGCAGGAGGCCAGCTGCAGCAGGCGGATGAGGACATGGCAGCCGAATCGAGCCGGAGATTCACCAAGAACCTGCTGAAACCGGGTAGCGCGGCCGAGATACGGCAGACGGCGTGCAACGCGGTCAGGCACTCCGCGGCGACGGTGAGTACACTCCTGTAGACTGCACAAATAAATAAATAAATAAATAAAAAACCAGGGTGGTAGTGTGAAAACGCATCACCACCTGTGGGGCCCGAAGCTTTTCTCTTTATGAGCCTTAAAACGACGCGACCCGCACCGAGGAAGAATCCGTGCGTGTACACACCCGCACCGCACCGCACCGCTGTGCAGACCTGACATTGGCATTCATGTTGCATCTTTTTGCAGAGGATGAGCGCGGTGCAGGAGTGTCCGATCAGCCTGTATTGATCCTCCGGGGAGGAACCATTCAGTGCGTTTAAATGGATCAGTATGTGCTGCCTTTCATTTCCTCCATGCTGGCTCGCTGGCCGCTCATAGTGTCCTCCGGTAGGTTTAATTCCTGCGGCTCGAGTGGATGAAATACAGCAGTAGGCTCGCGGAATGCGGCATTACGCAGGCAGCGGTTTACATCTGGCCAGCGGTGCTCGCAGCCTCCAATTAAGATGGAGGGCGATACAATGGACCATTGGGGCTTGATTCACGACTAATTCTATCATCAGGCTGCTTTGAATATGGTGAATGGTGTGACATGTATTGCTCCAGTGGGTGTGTCACGCCATACAATCAGATGCTGTGATTGACAGTTAATAGTGGGAGGAGGGGTGCTCCAGGAGAAAGCACCCTCACATCCATATCATACATTCTCTCTCTCTCTCTCTCTCTCTCTCTCTCTCTCTCACACACACACACACACACACACACACACACACACACACACGCGCACAGGGAGGATTTGTGTTTTAATGACGTCCTTTCGATTCACCTTGCATGTGCGTCCACTCTGTGGAGATTAACACTGAGAAAGCGCTCCACATCCGCCTCACTTGGGTGTCAGTGTGTCAGTGGGACACATGCAGTGCCACCAGAATTGACTGAAATACAGAGAAAATGCCGGCTGGCTTGTGTTTTTTTTTGTTTTTTTGTTTTTTTTTCGTTTTCAAAAGAGGTGAATGTCAGCTGGATTATAATAGAGGAACACTGAATGTACTTGGACTTCTTGTAGTTTCTTGAAACTACAAGTACAAGAAGTCCAGTTGCCTTCAGAAGAAATACCAAGACTACCATGACCTGGATGACTGAGAATCTTCACAGACATTGAATGTACTTGCTGTGAATGAAAGGAAAATAGGGTTTTTTGGGGGTTTTTTCTTTCTCTGCGAGCTGCCAAATGCTGCCAGCAGTGCCAGGCCACCGCTGAGCAGAGCACAATATGAATGACAGGATGGCAAAAGCCTAGATTAGAGCAGCAGTAGCTGTTTATTGATTCTCTGAATGGATGTAGAAATTGACCGTTGGGTCACCTTGTGTTGGTATCATTAAGGGCAGAGCCACACATGTTGCGCTGCGGCGACAACACGAGCCTTCAGTGCCTCGCTGAGGTTTCACATTGAGTGTGTGCTTGTCAAAGTAAGAGGAAGTTAAACCATACAGATGACAGACAGAATGTTTGGCGTACACCCATTTTACGGTGTTCAACAGCAAGATTTAATCGAAGTTCCTGTTATTTTTTTCATCCACCGTTCAGATATTTTGACATGTTATTACAGGAAAAGCAAAAACGTGAGAATAATGTCTAAATTCCATTCCACTGCTTCAGTTTGGGGATCCTGGTATTGTGCATGTTTGTGCACTGTTGCGTCTTAGTGGGATGCTTCAATCAATTGGCCTGACTGAGCCACTGTTGGATAACTGGTTCATAGCCAAAAAGCACACATTTCCCTAAATGATCCCACTAATCTATGTCAATCACAATTCGCAAATGTGAAAATATGAAACCCTCAGTGGCTGGTGAGTTTGTTTCACCTTCGCCTTTGCATCTCCCAAGCTTGGCAGAATTTTGTGAATTCCCCTTCACAAAAGTTGTTTTTGTGTTAAACTGAAACTGAATCTGTGACTGATATTTCGATCTACGTCACGAATGTGCCTCCTTTTTTTTTTTTTTTTTCTGTTCATCATCATTTTAAGATGAAAAATCCATAAGTAATTACTTGAAGTCTTTGTACATTCAGGGAAACGGCTGGCTGGAGGAGTGAACATGTGTGTAAATGTGTAGGTATGACACTTAGTTTAAGTGGGTGTGTAAATGTCAATCGACACGTGTGTGTGTGTGTGTGTGTGTGGTTTTTTTTTCCTTTGCGTGGGCTTTTGTTGGTGAAAGAAACCAGGTCAGCAGAATCAGGCCCTATGGCTTAACAGCCATCGAAGCGTGAGCCTCTTTCTCTCGCTGCTCTGTCTCAATGACGTCCCCCGCCCCCTTTCACAGAAGCCACTTTTTGTTCCTCGTTGGTGTCACCCCCCTCTCCTCCTCTGACTTCACCCCACCTCACCTCTTTAAGTCTTTACTGAATGAGATATTTCTGTATTTGAGTTGGGTCAATGTTTTACCTCTTGTGTTTCTCACTACTCTCCATCAGCCTCTGGTGTGTGTGTGTGTGTGTGTGTGTGTGTGTGTGTGTGTGTGTGTGTGTGTGTGTGTGTGTGTGTGTGTGTGTGTGTGTGTGTGTGTGTGTGTGTGTAGTATACACGATACCTGACGCACCCCCCCCATGCACGCTGCATTTTTCCTCTGCTGAACTGGTCTGTGAAAGCAATCACTGCCTCCTGACTGTGCCACTGTTTCTCATAGTGGCCGGCCCACCCACCCTCAAAAATGCAAGCGCATGGACAGATTCCAGAATGAAGGGTGTCAGGCCGGTTCTGTGGCCTCTGTCTGGCTCCAGGCTGCCGTACATCAAGGAAATTCAACTTTTGAATCAATTATGACCGAAATGCAATATGCATATCACGTTAACAACTGAAAACAGTATGCAAATGTGAGGACTCGCAGCAAAGTGAGCCGATAGAAATGTCATTCTTGTTGCGGCCCAGATGCCTGCTGGGATGAGCCACATGTCATACCATGCCTGCAGGACGCCACCCACACTGACCAATAACCACACAGCCAGGCTTTCAGAACATTTATTTACCCAGCAGCACTGGGATGCCTGTATGCATCACTGGCGCTCATTGCTGAAGGCCGTGTTGACACTGATGCATCTTTTTCTGGGTGGTATCCCCATGTTTGGTGTAATACCACTGTGGTCCTCTGGCTCCTCTTGGCCCCAGATACCACAACTCCTGTTTTTTTGGCATTCTCTGTGCCCTTATGGTACAAGCTCCGTGCCTGATCACATGCTGACTAGTTCTGGTGCTCGTTCCCAGAGTGGATGCATTTACTGTGAATTTTCCATTTTGTCATAAGCCAGTGTATGATAGTCCTTTATGTAGAGATGCTAATCACATTTCATATAATGATACTATGAATACCAGTGTTTTCTTCCTGACACAGCAAAAAACTGTATAAATGATTACAATACTGCTGCAGTAAATTTCTAATTCCTAATTGAACCATGACTAAAGCTGACTGTTGGTAGCTGTTTCAAAAAAGTTTCACGTTTTGGTTTTCATTATCACACCAGCTATGGCACTACACAGCAATCCTATAAAATCAAGGAATCTCTGTCCCCCTGCATAGCTCTAAAACTGTTTGATTGACTTCAAACTTGGCAGGTGTGTTGCTGATGACCCGAGGATGTGCCATCGTCGATTTGAATGCAGTTTGGACATACACAGCATTTGATATTAATGAAAGCTCTTCCCATGACACGTTATGGATTTCAGTCGTCCTCTTCAGCCATTTCTTCTTCGTGTGCCCTTCTGAACAAAAATATCTCAAGTCTCTCGTCTGGAGGTCCTAAATGTCATTTACATCACAAAAGCAGTTAAATACATCTAAAGCACAGTTGCACATCCTCGAGATCTGCACAGTCCATGAATGTATTAGTTGATCAAAAATGCCAGCTATTTTCTAACCACTACTAGTGTTGCTTGTTTTAATATTTATTTATTTGTGAACATGATTCCTCAAAAAGATGCAGAGGCATTTGAATCAAATTTTCAGGGGAAGTGGGAATTTGCCAAAGGAATGAAGGATTACATTTTGGGGGTCTGAAAATCAAACTGTTGTTTGGTGCTTCGGAGACTGGCTGACTGTGGTGTAAAATACATGTGACTTAAAGATAAGGGGCTTGAACATGCAAAAAAGACCCCCTCTGCATGGTGGTCCTTAATCATCCCTCGCTCATGTGCAACGCTACTGCTCTCCTAACAAATTGCAGCAGAGCGGTGTGTGCAATTAAAAAAGGATGTTTATATTTCATTGACTTCCCCTTTAGCTATTTTATGACTCAAGATTTATCACATTTGTTAAATAAATCATCTAATTTAATGTCGACGCCCCCTCTATAAATTGGACTGTTGTTGGCTGGTCGCGTTAGATCAGCCTCACTTTCTGTGCTTTCTGGTAATCTGTGTGTACACCAGCCTGGATATCTCTGTCTTCTAGGCTCATACGTGACATATCCTGCATGCCTGCGTCTGCTTCTCTCATAAAACATCACTACTGGCCACGTGTGTGTGTGTCTGGAGCTAACATGTGTGTTAGACAGCGCGGAGTAGTCATTCGTGGCTGGTGGTGGGGGGGTGGCTGTGTCCATGTGTACTCAGTGTGCCTCAGTGATGTGTTGTGGCGGGTGCGTGTGGTCGTTGGGGAGGCAGGGGGACATGCTGTCAGTCTCACTCTCACGTCGGATGCCTGGGCTGCATGGTGCATAACTGCTGACCCGTCAGTTTGCCCTGTGTACATGCACAGCAGCCTGGAGTCTGTGCGTGTGGTACTTGTGGTTTTTGCAAAACCAACCATTTAGGCTGCATTTTGTAACGTCTTTACATCTGTGTCAGTGAAGTTCTTTATCTGGACGCGAGCGCGCCGCAACTTTGCCAGCCAGTGTCGCTGGCAGCATGCAACACCGATCATCAATCGTCCCAGAGGAACCAGTCAGATTACCAGTAATTAGCCTGCTCTCCCACAGCCATGCTTTTGTTACCACGGCGACAGAGAAAGGTCAATTGGTATGGAATTCTAACAGGAAGCGGTGCTATCACTCCTCACATATCTCAACTTTTTCCACTTGTAGTGTATCGTGTTTCATCTCGTTCTTCTGTTCCAACGCAAGGGTTTCAAAAATGAATTAGCTGAGCCGCTGATATTGGACTTTAAATTGTTTCTCCAACCAAATGCAATCTGAACACCCACTCCATCTTTTCATTTTTTTGTTCCATTTTAATTATCCCGCATCCTTCACTTTGTCTGCACGTTAGATCGGCTCTGCGCCGATCCTGACATTTGTTCGCATGCCTCTTACACTATCTGGACGAGTATGACGGGGGCCAGGGTGGAGTCAGGATCAAGATCATTATTGGGTCAGCCATCTTATCGCAGTAAAGAGTTAGATCTTAAAGAGGGGAAAACCACAAGAGAACGAGGGAGGAGAGGAAGAGAGAAATTCAGCAGATCTTTTTCACCTCCTGGGAGTTGTCACTGCAGATAGTTTGTCCTCTTATAAACTGTTGACAGGCTATTGTCCAGTTTTATGTAGCCTGTGTGGACATCGGTGTTTGTGTCCATGCCGAGCTGGCGTCTGTAGCAAAAGTGGACGTTCATCTACTGTAAGTGTTCCAGATCTTAAAGACAGTTTGTTTTTTAACACTCCTGGACGAATGTTGTACCTTTGTCCTCACGTTTGTGCAGTCGGATATGAAGCTTCTTCACAAATCAGCTCAGGCAACATCTCCTTCCTGCCAATAGAGTCTTTCTGTTACATAAGTAGGGGTTTTGAACATCAATCCTATGTTGGATTGTATAACCGTAAAAATAAGACTTTGGGAGAAAAGGGCCTTTCTCAGCAAGAACTTTTCTCTTTGTAAAGTGATTAAAGCGGGACTAAATGGGAGGTTTATCAGGGTTCACGGTGGGGGTAAGAACACCTCGGCCAAAGTTATAATAAAACATAAAGAAATGGTTTCTAATACTAGTAAAGTTGATTACAAAACAAAGTGTATTTGGTTTTCAAGCACTTCTGATAAACAGTCTCCGCTCAGCAACCCTCATTACGGCCTCTTCAGCCACATTAGCTACATCCACTATGGCCCTTTGTGACAGTAGCTCATGCTCAGCGTGAAAAGCAAATGCTAAAGTATTAGCTGCTGTTGACATGTCAGAGTGTGCTTCATCTCAAATTCTGTTCATTTTTACATCTGCGTCACCTGTTCGGGTCACTGTTTTGCACACTGCTGATTCTCGGTCTGCGTGTGTGGATGTTTCACCTCATTCTCGATATGTGTCAAACCGAGTTGCGAAAGCATCTCGTCTGGAGTCATGTTGTGTGCGCGCTCTGAAAGCGTGGGACAGGAAGTCGCGTTTCGCACACACACACAGGCATGTTGTTTCTTAGTGAACGACTGGGTTTCCTGAAAGGCCCGCGCTGTGCATTTCGAAATGTGGTGTACAGTGGGTTCATATCACTTGAGAGATTTCATCAGCAGGGTGACTTATTACTGCTTTTCTTCCTCCTGTCAAACTTCCCCTCAATTCATTTCACCCTCTGTTCCTCGTCCCTCCACCTCCCTTCTTAAACATTCCCATCTTACCTCCTGCCTCTCTCTGCTCTGCTACTTTCTTCTCGCCGTTTTGGACTCTACATAAATTCTCTAATTGCCTGCAACTCGTTGATGCTCCCCCACTCGTGCTCCGGATTTACAATTGGCCATCTACTCAGTTCTCAGTCCTTGTTGTTCTGAGTGAATGCTTTGAGTGTCGCTGTGTGTATGTGTGTGTGTGTGTGTGTGTGTGTGTGTGTGTGTGTATACACACACGCTGGACAAGAGAATGGAGAGAGGGATTAGAAGAGATGAATAGCTCTTTGACATTTGTTATGACTGAACTGTGGACGACTCAGCCATGTTTGCTCGATAACAGTGGGACCTTGCGCTGCCAGGCCTTGGTGTGCATGTCCGTCCACATCTTCTCAGTGAGTCATTCAGAGAGGGCAGAGAAATGAAAGCAAAGAGGGAAAAAAACATCTGTCACTGTCAGCAGTGAAAAACAGTGATCTCAGTGGCGTCGTGTGAACAAAAGTAAAGTAGCCCTCCTGACATGCTGGGCAATATAAATGATATATGTCATTATTGTGATATGAGAATTTAAGTCTGCAGCTGCACTGGCTGATACACACAGAAGATGAACAACAAAGACTGAAACCATATATTAATATGCGCATACAGGTTTGGGATAGCCACATAGTGTGTTTCAATAGTATTAACAAGATGTCGGAAGCTGTGGTTTTCTACAAGACTCTACGGGCATATAGTATATCTTTCCAAATGGCAGCTTCAGTTATTTTTTTTGAATAGCTTTACATGGAAACTTCCAGGCAAGTGCCTTCTCCAGTGGGATTTGTGGATTGCTTTTTGTAGAATAAATACATGGGTGATGTCTCGTTAAAAGGTTTCAGAGATTTTGAGGTATTTCCTGCACATTTTGCATACAGACTTGCTTTTATCCCGGTCTCCAGTGTCCTCTGTCTCTTAAAACCTGAAATGCGGCCAGATATCTGCCACAGGTGTCTCTCAGGTGGTCAGATCTCGTTGGGTGAGAATGCTAGTCACAAGTCCGTACTATAAAATGCAGAAAATTAAACGATCCATCTTTGGATTTTTTTGAGTAAATATAGAAGCCTTAATGAAAATATATATTGTGCCGTTCTAACATTTGCTTTCGCCTACTTCCGTCATCAAATCCACATACTGATTATTATTATTGCCTCTGCCAAGGAGGTTATGTTTTTGCCAGCATTTGTTATTATCAAGCACATTTGGATGAAATTTTCAGGAGAAGTGGGAAATGATCTCAGGAACATTCCATTCGATTTTGGTTGTGATCCGGACCATCATCTGGATCCAGGATTTCTTTAAATGATCTTTCCGGGATAGGGGATAAGGTTCGTTTTAAGTCAGGTAACTACAGACATGCTACTTTCATTGATACGCAGCAGCATGTTGATGCCATCATAAATAAAACGCAAACATTTTTGCTGTCAGTACAATTTTCAGGTCTGCTGACTTGTGGGAGGGGATTGTTTTGCCTTGGCAGAACTCTGCGCTTTCGAAGTGCTTTCTGATTTATTAAAAAAGTACCAATAGTCATCTTTACAATATTGAGGCATCAAGGTATATGATCCAAAATATTGTGGCATTTGATTTTGTTGCACGGTTGTAGTATTTATGAAGAGCTTTTCAGGAGATATCAGGATATGTACTGTATATCTTGATGTGGGCAAAAATAACAATTTTGATATTACTTTAAGGCCATGCCGCTCAACCCTAATCTGAGCTCTATTTGCTGAGCTGTATTACAAAATGTCTGTTTAGTCTAGATAGGAAGGCTGAATGGAGAGAAAGTATGTGTCAGTGTTTGTGAGAGGTCACATGAGAGGAGGAGAGTGAAGTCCCCCCGGGGCTCCATGCTTTGTGCCACTCTACGTTTACAATAGGCCCTTTGGAGAGGCTCCGCAGCCAGTGAACTGTTGCCTTAAGACTAAGCTGACCAGGCTCTGCCTCACTGGAGATTAACTTTTATCCTCTCGCTCTTTCTAAAGCGCTCCATCCAGCTTCACTGCCCTTAATAGACACCTCATCCACTCGCGTATCCAGACTCCCTCCATGGGCCCTAAAGTGAGGGGGGGGTGATCCACTTCTGGACTAAGAATAGTTCAGTAACTCTCTGTAAGAGTGAATTGCACTGTTGTGTCTCTCCCGCATTCTGCATTCCAGAGTAGGAGGCTTGAACATGCTGGCCATTACCGTCCGACCCCCATTGCCCTGCTGCCCTCGCCCCACTGTATCCGCTCTCATACACCCCGTGTGTCACTTATTAAACGTGATGTGGCCTTTCCCTCACCAACGCTGAGAGTCCGTGAGTGATCTAATTACGCAACAGATCCGCAGGATGTAAAGAAAATGTGTTTGCTCCCCGTACAAGCCGTCTTCAAAGACTTTAAGTCTCAGATTAAAAGAACTGTGGTTTAGTTAAATCAAGGGAATCCTCTAAGATCTTTTTGTGCATTTTTGCTCCGCCTGTCCAGTCGTCCCCCTGTTGGCTTTGATCAGCCCAGCAGACTTACCCACGATTCCGTCTGACTAAGTCTGTCCTCTCAGTCCTTGTGTCAGAAAGTAAATCAAGCAGCTGTTATTACCCACCAGCTCCCCTCGTACACATAAAGATGAAGGAACACACGTACGTGTGTTGTCTGCAAGATCTAAGACACTGTCAGACAAAGAACAGATGGTGTGTTTCTTGAGAACCTGCATACAAGGAATCATAACTGACACAAACAAGTACAATTTTAGACTTACTGAATTTATCAAGTCATATTGACAGGAAGCTGTTACTGAGAACTGTGTGAACTTCCTCCTTGTTCCTGCTGTTGATGATGTGTGGTCAGAGTCTTGACACCATGAGTCTATTCTCACATTTCTCTAAAATTTTCTCTGAGCTCAATGAAAGTAGAATTTTTAAGGGTATGGCCTATGAGTATGGTTTGTGATAGTACAAGTAGTTTGGAGGCCAATCCTTGTCCAATGTTCAGGATACTCAAGTGTGATATAGAATGGACTCTCCTACACAAGGAGGTGAAAATTTGTGTCCACCAGTTAAACTTGTGAAATTAAAAATATTTACCCCTACATTTATTTGGAAGGTGTAATTTTTTAAAGATTTTAATGTGGTAATTAGTTGGGGGTTTTTTTTCCCTCTAGTTGGCTGGAAAATAAACCCTTTCACCATATGTTTCCTGAAGAACGCCTTTCACCTTGCAACACAGGTGAAGGAAGTGAAGGGGATGGAGTTCAAATCTCTCTCATGGGCACAGTATAGAGACAGCACTCTAATCTAAAACACAATATGCCTACATAGAAATGGTGGCAAATGGAAAAACAAAGCACTAAAATTCAAGCCGTCCCAAACTGAAATGTCTACCTCAGTTCTTATTACAAAATATGAACTTAAAGTCCTGCTCAAAGTCCTGCCTTAAGTTGAGCTGAGTTTTATTAAATCCTAAGAAACTCATTTGTTTTTCAATTTTTTCATAAAAAATTCCCTTCATTGCCTTAAAATGTCTTGGACATAATTTACACCTTTACCTCATCTAAATTGTGAGGATCTATGAAAGGGCTACTTTAGTCCTGTCCCATCTCCACTGGGGATGTTTTGATGAATAAGCGCAGATGTGGCTCATATGGAAGCAACTCCACTTCCCCCTCCCTGCTGCTGCTCATTCAGACAGCCATTTTGACATGTTGGCAACCACTTCCTGGTCCTACTGCGGCAGTCGAAACCACTTTCCTTCTGCTGCGTTGAAATGACTGGAAGTGGTGAGTTACCACCCTGCAGTGTGAAGACCTTTATTGCGACACATCTTGTAACATTTCTCCCAGCTTGATGAGTCACTTACTTTTATCTATTTTCAACCAGCTCGCGCTATTTCGTTACATTTCTAATTTCTGCTCACCGACCTTTAAACTAAAGTACTTTATGCTGTATAGTAACAAGTTTTAACATTGGAGAAATTCAGCCATAAATGTTTGAACCAGATACAGAATCCCATGAAGAGGAGGATCTCCCTTCGAGCTACAACTATGAGTCGATTTATCAGAATGGTGCATTTTGTTTCTACAATGTTGTCCATCTGTACGTCCGGATGGCCGGCCAGTATTGTGAACGTGGCATCCGGAAAACGCTTACAGATATTTTCTTCAAACTTTACACAAATGTCCACTCATGGACAGATGTTAGAGATCACAGGTTGAGGTCATTGCAGCCTCATATGGGCCACACTTGTGAACATGAAACAAACTCAGATCAAAGCCACTGACAACTTTGATTGGAAGGCCTGGACATTGGTGGTCAAAGGTCATTAGCTATGTTTACATGCGCAACATTTTCTTAATCAGATTAAAAATTTGAGATTGGAAATTCCGAATTCACTGTTTATGTGGACTCTAAATCAAATAATCCGGTCATGACGTGCGTATACATGCACCAAGCTCTGATCAGAATAGCAGCATTTTGACATGCGCAGATGTGTCTAATTTCCCTAAAATAACCGCAGAAGAAGAAGTTGTACTTCTACCTGTGCTGTAAACAAACGCCGATGTGGCTACACTTTCGCACTTTTGCCTGCAATCTAAACTCAGCACTCTTAAAGAATGGACCTGCGCCAGGTTCTGAAAGCCCTACTTTTGTTTCTACTGTTGTCTGTGATCAAGCTACGGACTCAGCAATGTTTAATGCTCCTGCGTTACAGGAGGAGAGAGCGGGAGGACATGAGCGGCACACATGCGCAGTGAGGGTAATTTTACCCCAAACAGGAAGTCTTGATTGGAATAAGTGCGTACATGGACGCGGTTCTGAATAAGGATCAGCATAAACCATCCCTCTCGATCGGACTATAATTTCTTTCCGAATTAGCCGAATCGGATCAGAATCTTCCAATTGACGTGTTTACATTTTTATTCAGATCAGCCCTTTATTCCGAATATTTGTGTCCATGTAAACATGGCTACTGTGACCTGAAATCCTGTGAGCACAATTTTTCAAGAATGCATTAAAGGATTTTTGTTAAAATTGGCACAAACCTACATATGGACCAGAGGGTGAATTGGTTACATCTTGAAGGTCAAAGGTCACTGCAACCTTACATATTGTGAGGTCGCAATATAATGGGATTTCTGGTAAAGTATGAAAAGGGTATTAAAAAACAACCTGGTGTCTAGGGATAATAAATCCATACACTTAACTATCTCTTTTATGCAGTTTGTCAGAAAACATGCACCTAAACTTTTGAAAATAACAAAACCTACCCTAGCCCTTCTTCTTGACCCACTTTCACTTTTATTGTCTGCTTTGTATGTCTTACGGAGGCACATGAATGCCAGGTGGTCATTTTTCTGGTTCCAGGCCTGATGTTGTGCTGTACTGAATAAAAAAAACACCATATGGACATGTTAACAAGCCGGGAAACGCGATTTTCATGAGGAGGAATAGCTTTATATTCATAGTTATTTTGCATTTTCCTACCATGTGTTGGTACTTGATTTCCAAAATTAGATATATTTAATCAATGATTAAAATTTGTACATTATTCCCCTCCGTGCATACATACATAACTGTCTGCCATGCTTGTGGATGCTGTTTTATTTTTCTTTGTTGCATTTAAACCACTTGCACTCACTGACCAATTTTGTGTGCCTTAAATGTCAGCCAGAAATCTGAAAGGGGTCCTGCAGAAGAAGTGAAACAGGGAAACAAGCACAGAGATGTAGTCTGGGGAGGGATTCCAAATCAGAAAGGGGGGAGAAATTCAGGAGTGGGGTGTTGTGTCATACATATGAAAACACATGGAGAAAAGTCTTCAGACCAGCTGCGTCCTCGGTCTGAATTGGGGCCTCTGGGAGAGCGAGCTGTGCTGAGTGGGCGTCTGGTAGATAGTTAGTGCTGGTGGAGGGGTCACACAGAGGTTACATGTAGGCTTTGTGTAGGTGTCACGTGTAGGCGTCATGCTTGAATGATTTATTGTGAAGTAGGCATTCTAGTGGGCTTTTTCTTTACCGAGAGGGTGTAGAGTGAAGGGTTGGTACAAGGTTTTTTGTTTTTTTTTTCATTATTGCTGGAATGAGGCTAACATGACTGTTCATAACTATACTGGCTTACGACCGATGTGCTGGTATGTGGTTCTGGCATGTCTGCATAAAAGTCAACATGGGCCTGGACCTGATGGAGGATGAACAGGGCAGGTTCAGAGTAAGGACACATGTTTCAAGCCAACTGAGATACGGGAAGGAGATATCATTCCAGATAATCGGTCGAGGAAGTGCTGTGAAATTTGTGAAAGTCAGACGCTCGAGGTATTTCTTATGAAGGATTTGGTACTACTGACTATGACCCCTGTGCTCGACCCGTATGCGTTGTTTTTCTGCAGTAACACCAGGTATCA
>KV751316.1:5685280-5706524 GCA_001698575.1 Mola mola
ATGATGGAGTTGCATTTACTGTACTGGGCTTGAACAGGACACAGCTCGGCTGGCTGGACCAGGGGCTGACTGGATCGAACCCAACCGTGCCGTCCAGGCAACAGTCGATTCCTGCATCACCTCAACTCAGGTGACACCTATACCACTGGGCGTGATCAGACGGAGTCAAAGGAGTCAGCAGCGGAGGATTATGGGTTGTTCGGCCAGTGCGGTCCTGCTCCTGCGCTCAGTGGGCGGGGCCGACTGCGGTCACATGTGTTTACGCCAGGACCAGATGTCACTGGATGCTGCCACTCCCACTTTAGAGGGTTACACTGCCACTGCGTCACCGTTGACCATCATTGTAATGGTAACCAACACCTCGAACTCCTCATTGACTATCCACTTACAGCTATAATGTGTAACACGGATGGCTATGGGTTCCTGGGTCATCTGGAACTGGTGCTTTGGGTGGGTAGCTGGTTCGAGACACCAACCCAAACCATGAGTTACAGTCAACATAGAAATAAGACTCAACAGCTTTCAAATTACTCCTTTAGATTGCAGGCAGATGAAATGGTGATTTGTAGGTGTGGACTAATGTGTTCACTATTATATCGGGTTTTTTTGGATGTGCATGAATGCATATTTTTGCGCATTTTACATCAATGGACAGAAGCGTCCTGAGCTAGGAGGTACAAAGTCATGTTATGTTTTTTACCATGTTTATTTAATATTTAATTCCAGCATCAGTTTGGTTTTGTCTGCTCAAACACTCTCTGTTCTGCCTCTTTTTTTTTCTGTTTTCTGGCGCTGAGGTTGATGAATGATCAATGATTGGGGCCTGGTTGTTTCCTTCACAGCTGAGAGGCAGAAAGACGGAAATGGAAGGAGGAGAGTAGAGGGGGGGATGGTGGGGTCAGACATGAGGAATTCAGTTTCTGTGGGAAAAAAATCTGCTTTCTCTGCATATGGCCCACAAAGAACATGATAAATATAGGGACCTAAACAGAGCCATGAGCACGATGATAGATGAGAGTTGTTTCACTGAGGTGCTTGGGAATGAATGACCAGCTGAAGTTTTCAATGTATAGATTACATAAAGGTACATGTGTGCTTCCTCTTACTTTTTTTTCTGTACAGTACTTTGTGTCAGACATCTGTTTGGTATCTGTATCCATTAGTGTTGGACGGATTTTTTAGTTATTTCCAGAAAGACCCTGCTTTTCTTCAAGTGTAGTGGAAAAATGTTAGACTTTTGGCACAGGGGTTCCTTACAGGCACCTTTTTTGTTTCTTCTTTCTTTATTTCCATCCATAAACTCACTTTTGTGTGGCCTATTTTCTGGGCTCTGGGGCAAGTCTAGACTGCAAAGTCACGTTTGTCTGCTGGTTCTTTTACCGTGAGTATAACAGCATGTACTGTTATATATGCGATACGATTCTTCATCACTACAAGGTATCATTACTTTTTCAGGCTTAAATGGCTTCAAAGACAAAAATATTGTCATGTTTGGAAATTGTTTTGCCATTTAAATTAGTCACTTTTTAGTATCTCTTCTCAATAACAAGGTTTCTGCAACACAGGGTAATACCTTAAAACAGCAATCTACTGTAAGTGTAACTTAACCAGGTGTACAGGCTAGATTTGTAAATATTAACATTCAGAAGGTTTTTGAAGTAGTTAGGAGCCACGTTGTTGGGTACTGGTCGGCTTAAAAAAGAAAATTGTTTAAGACCTCAGGGGTCCAACCCCTGAGGAACTCTTGTCAGATGCAGCTTTGTTAAAATTCCAATTTGAAGATATGAATAAAACCAGTTGAAGCTGTCAGGAAGATAAGACTGAGTTTAGCTTTTTGGCTGGGTTATATCAACAGAGACTTTATCTTACAAGGACAAGAGACAAGCACTTGATACTAGCATTCGAAAATGTCTTATAAATTAGTTAGGAGGTTGACATTTTTAAAAAAATGACTTTTATGATGATGAATGGATTCACTGAAATAGATGCATGAGTGTGTGTGTGTTTTCGAAGAATTAACTAGCTCGACATGCGAAATTGCACCTACAAAAGTAGAGAACGCTGGTTTTCCTCAGAGAAGCCATTTTCGATTTAAGGTACAAATCTCCCTCAGTCCCACTTTGTCCGTCCCCAAACCCTGAATCGCTCTAATGATGTAAAGCAGATGGCTTATGTCTACTTTCTTCTTTTCTTTGCTGTCTCAACTGTTTTTGTCCCTTTGTTTCCCCCTTCCTGTCCCCCTCTCTCTCTCTTATTCTGTGTTATCAATCTTCCACACTCCCCCTCTCTGTTTTGGTCACACTTTGTGCACATCTTTCCGTTAACGCCATGATAAGCTCCGAATTCTGTGCTTGACAGTGACGTGGGCCAGCTTTTGTGCATCAAAAGGTCATCCCTGTGATTCCTCCTCATCTTTGTCTTAATAACTTCCCAGCTTGGATTCATTTTGCTCCTCTTTTTTTCCCTCAACTAATTCCGAACCCCTCCCCATCCTCTCCGTTGTGCTGGAGGAAAGCCACTCTGTGAGCAACCAGCGCTCGGTTCGTGCCTGCCACACAGTTGTAGTTTACCAACATCAGCACCCACCCTGTGTCACCCCTGCATAGAGGGAGGGCAGAGCAGGGGACCTGAGGCAGAGATGTTAAAGCAAATGTTTAACAGGGTGCGAACAAGGGAGCCGGGAAGAGACGGAGAGAATCAAAGCAAGAGAAAAGAAAGGAGTGTGCTGCTGAGGACGTTTGATGAGATGAGAAAGCAACAGAAGGGAGGGGGACTGGAGAGATGGAGCCAGCGCAGGCGGCTGGTGCAGAACAGAGGACGGATGGATGGGTGGTGGGATGGACTCAGCGAAAGAAGAGGTGGCTGCTGACGTTAAATAGGCCTGAAGGAGTGCAGCGCTGAGCATAATTGTGATTCTCTGTTTTGCATGCGACAAACATCAAAGCAAACAGTTGATTAAGATTAATGCTACACTCGTTTCGTCCCTGCAGGCCTGCGGAGCGGCCGTGTCAGTTCTCCGTCTCATGAATATTAGAGTTGCAGTCGTGAGACGTGTACAGCACCGCGTCAACTCTGCTGAATCATTAAATGTTTGTTACAAAGATGCGCTACGGAGGTGGAGTGTTTTGCAGATTAACATTGAACTCTTACTGACTTACATGACAGCAGTGCACTGAAAAATTAACTCTCAATGGAACCTTAATATAAATCACCCCATCCGTTTCTGCAATGTGTTCTTTGAAGCCAAATTTTTTGCTATAGACCGATATTGCTTACATATAAGCCAATACCAATATATATATATCTGTGACGGGCCAATGTCGGTCAATAATATCAGCCAAACCGATATATCAGTCGGGCTCTACTTGAAATGCTGTAAGCACCACATTCACCTCCTTTGTATGGGGTGGGTAAATAAAGCAGAAAAACAAAGCTAGCTGCATGTCTTGACCAGTACAGGTATATTTTCCTTCGACAATATTGGTGACTTGACCCATTAATGGTACGAACCACTGGATTTCTGGTGTGTATGATCCATCGGTGCTCTCAAAATGTCCAGCAGTACCATATGTGACCTGCAACAGGTATACCAGTTTTGTGTCTAACCGTGAGTTTCCTCTTTTACTGATCTCTGTTCTGCTATGAGGGTTAAACAAGGGGGAAGTGAATGTCTATGGGTGTGTGTTTCTCCATGAGTGCATTCAAACACTTACAGTATATAAACATTAGTGTGTATTTATGTTGCTTTATTTTAAGTCACTGGGGTACACATGCAGCAGTGAACACCTCACCAGGCTTTTTTGTTGCACATCATGTTGGTGACAGCCTGACAGGAGGAACAGGTGGAGGAGAAGGACAGACTATCTGCCCAACTACCTCTTGGACAGGAGAAGATAAAAACGGTTGAGTGTAGATGATGATGCGTGAGTGTGTGTCTGTGTGTGCAGTTAGTAGCATAGGATCTAAAAGTGATCTGAGCTCTTAGTTTGTTGATTGCAGATAACAGCCTGTGGTTATTGTCAGAAAACGAAAATGAATGGAGCGACGTATGTAAGCCTCAGGTTCTGGTTGGTTGGTTGGTTGGTTCTCGTATTCTACGGGGTTTCTGTGGGTTGCTGAAACGTTTGTTGGACATCAGTCATCAACTTCCTTTACTTCCACATGTGCTGAGACGAACCCACCATCAGTGCTAGTTCTACTTCTGACAGAGCACATACGCGTGCTTCTGTTTAATTTTCATGTAGACTAAGCAGTTTTTTTTTTGGTGTGTTTTTTTTTTTTTCAACTTGCCAGACAGTGGAGCTTCTGCTTGTTTTGTTTTTTTGTTTTTTCTTTTTTGTGTGTGTCTAAGACTGTACACACTTCGTTCGGATCACAATGAGCTTCAGGAGCAAAATCACCTTCAGGAGGAAAATAAAGAGCAAACGAGTGAGATCGGAATTCAAGCACCTGAATATCGTATGTATTCTCCTTCTCTCTCTCTTCACTATCAGCGACTCACACATGTTCATGTGCTCTCAGCTGTCATCATTATTGTCATATACATGACTTAATGATTATAGACCGGCAATAGCAATCAGTGCCTTATGATGCTTGTGTGATTCATTCTCTTTTGTTTGTTTCAGTACACTGAGTCAGGCTCTGTGACAGGAGCAGAGAAATTAATAGTTTCAGTTTGACATATTAAATCATGTATGTAGTGATGATGTTCACCTAGCAGAGCTGATGTATCTTGTGAGGGGGAAGTCAGACTTTCCTGAATATCTCGTGGGTCAGAGTTGAGTGACTGTGTATGTATAAAACCCACCCCAAGCGTAATTCCTGCCTGCTTTTGGCTTCTTCCATGTGACTTGTATGTCGTATATCATTCATCTGGTTTTTTTGGGGTTTTTTTTTTTTAACTGTATATATAAAACCACGGATTACTACTTCCCTTATCAATATCAACAATTTAGTATTGATTAAATGTTTGTATGTTTGTCTCTCGCGATTTCTCATTGGGCAGCACAGTGTTACAGTATCAATATTGCTTTGTGCCATGTGCAATAGTATAATGCATTGCAGGAAATGCAATTTAAGCAAAGTAACATTTACTCAGACAAACCACACTACAGCTGTTCTGCTATGCAGAAGGAACGCCTGTGTGGTTCTTATATTCCACGGTACAGTGATATGAAAATTTGATCATTTCAGCCCGTTTATCACCCACGAGTTAGAGTAAGTGTACATTTTAACATCTTACAAATACCTTGTAAGATCTTACCAATATATTGGCCAATATCAAAAATTTGGTTTTAAAGAACACAATACAGAAACTAATGAGGGGAGTTATATTATATTATGTTTCCTGTGAAGGTTGCTTTAAGACAGTAGAATTTCATTGTTAATCTATAAGATATTCTCTCCCTATTGCATATCATTGTTACAAGTGTTTGCTTAACTTACTTGAGTGATCATTGCAAAAAATGTGTGTATATCGGCAGATATTTTGATGTTGGAACCTTTTTACCTTATATCGGCTCCAAAAAGTCCATACCCTTTGGGCTCTAAAGTTTAACGTTATTAGGAATGGTAGATTGCATCTATGTAACATGCCCACAACACACAAGTATATTTACAAATGTGTTGTTTGTCCTAAATAGCTCTCCACCTGTTCTCTCCTCTTTTTTTCACATACATAAAATTGAAAGTATTGTAACTGGTAAGTTACAATACAATTACAATAAGTGGACGAGGGCTAAATCAAGTCTTGGCACTTTTAAATAGAGGTATTTCTTTGTTTTGGAGAATGATACCTGTAAAGTATCCAAAATGGTGAAAATTCTAAATATTTTTTAGTTGTACATGAATAACACACTGCACATAGAGTATATGGTAACGTTTCCCAGAATTTTCCAATATTGTGGAGCTGCAATCTCTTAAAACCCAAGCTGACACCTTCACAATGCATTATTTTTTCCAATCAGCAGCCCAGAACTCTGAATATTTGATTTACAGTCATACAAATCAGAAAAATGCAGCACTCCTTTGAAAGGCCAAGTGGTGCACAAGAATTATATTTGATTCAAAAGGTTAATCCATCATTATGTTTGTTGATTTGTTACAGCAGTCATTATTTATATTGAAACTGCTTTAAAACGTCAGATATTAGCAGAACTTGAAAGTAACACTATTGTGACCTGCAGCCGACCACATTTCATGTCTGAATGGATTATTGATCATCCTCACAGTGCATGGGGGAAATGTTAACATTAAAAAGTATGCAGGATAAAGACTGCCTTAAAACATTCTGTCTATCACCGCAGTCTGCATGGCATATGCATGTCAACCAAACCAGTCATCAATACTTCCTCCTGCCTCACCACAGCCTGCTCTATGCTCGGCTGCAGTCGCTGCTCTATGAATGGCAAAAGTCACTTGCCTCTGTCTGTAAAAACGCATATAAAAACATATTTTTTGAGTGTGTGCAAGAGGTTAAATTTTGCTGTACACCAGATATCATATCTCACAGCAATTATCTAATTCTGTTCTGTGTTGTGTGGCTGTGGTGCTACTTCCTCTTTCATTTTTCATCACGTCATGGCAAAACACAGGAAATGGTCATGAACGCCGCTGTTAATAGAATCTTACTACTGAAAGAACAATGTGCTTCGTTTTGTTTGTCAACTTTATTTTTGATTTATATTTACAACCGTCTTGCCAACTGCTATTCATGTCTTTAATAGATGTAATGTAGAAAAATGCCTTTTACCAACAAATGAGCTGCAATTATGCCTAAAGGGATTGTAGAAAAATAGTTGATTCTGGCATGAAAGATATTCTGCATTGTTCATATTAACTCCTGCCAGGTTACAAAACGTCTAATAAATTCTGTCAACAGAATTCTCTACAACAAGGATTATATAGAGTAAAATGTAATGAATTTTATTCATACTAAGGCTTTTTTATTTTTTGCATTCTAAAAATGTTGTTTTAAAGTTAAATTAAAACAGCCAAACCCCTTTATAAGTGTAGACATATTGATAAAATGTTGCTAATAAGGAAATATTTGATGAATTTTTAATAAGCATTTGATGCCTTGAAGCGTCACTAATTTTCACCCATTATTTTGTGAAATGTTATTGTTTTTCATACAGTATTTATGTTGATGCTCCAGCAACAAGTGTATACTCATCAAACGTTTGTGTGTGTCTCCCTTTTGCAGCAGGAGAAACCGAAGCTGATCGATCCTCTTGACTACGAGACGGTCATCGGTGAACTGGGGGACGAGTTCAAAGAAGACCCTCTCCAAGACCTGCTCCTGTTCCCTGAAAATGACTTTTCAGTGAGTGTGTGTCTGTGTATGTCATGATGCCGTGTTTAACATCGTACGTGAGACCTCTTAAATGATTGAAAAGAAAACCGAAACCAGTCTTTCTCTGTGTGTGTGGTCGGGGGGGGGGGGGGGGGACCCTGGACAAGTCGCCAGTTCATCGAAGGGCTGACATATAGAGACAAACAACCATCCAATCGAAGAGATAGTAATAAAATAGTAATTTATACATCTATGAAATGCAACAAAATGCACTGAGATGGCATTGTGACGTGACATTTTTGTTTCATCGTGGGAAACTAGTGCACTGTGTAGTAAATATGGAGTGATTTCGGACAGAGGCCAAGTTGCCAGTCCTTAATGACACATGACATCTGTTGACACTTTTTTCGCCACGGTCGTGCATGCCAAGCAGTCTTTTCATTACAGTCAACAGTTTATTTCTTCCGGCCCCCCTCGGCTCTTTTTTTAATGTGTACATTCATTATTGCGCTAATGGATTTGTGCAGACGCGCGTTCATAACACGCTAAGATGACCTAATTGGCCCGCTGTGGTAAGGTGAAACGTTTGTTTGAGGAACCCTGGAGTCGTTGTTTTGATTCTCCAAAACAATCTCCTCTGATTTTGTTTGTCTCCGCAGCCAGCAGTCAGTTTCCGTAATTGTGCGTGAGAGCTGGTTGGCAGAGTATTGCTTATAAGTCATGTGCAAGACGTGCTTCGTTGCCAGTTGGTCAGTGAACACAGCACTCGGCCCAGCCAATTGGGTTGAATAAATCAAAGGCTGCCTGCGTTAACGCTGACTGGTTTTCATGGCCAATCTGCAAACTAGCATATTTTTCCTTTTGAATGTGAACGTGCCCCTTAAAGATTCAGTGTTGATTTTCTGCCTCATGGATCAAACGGCATATTTTAGATGATTAAAGGAGCCTAATTTATAGTTTATGTTATTAGGTATTATTACAGAGAAAAGCAATACTTGTTAAGAGATTTGAGATTACAATAATCATCTTTACTGGTTCAAAGATGGACATAAAGAATGTGAAAAATGAAATACATAAATATTACATTGAGATACAGAACAACTCTCTGCATGTCCACTTTCTGTTAAAACGCAACTCTACAGTCAAGCTAGACTCTGTAAGGGAGCTACAGTATATCTACCGAGTTCATCCTAGTTCAAATCTTAGCATGCGGACATTTGAAGGGAACTTTTACCACAGCTCAGGCTGATGGGAATGCTTGTTTTGGACTAAGTGAAATTGTGACCATGTGGCAGCACTGGATAAAAACCAATGGCATCTTAAAATTGATCAGGCTATGTACCTTGGTACTAGGAATATCCCTGCAAAATTTCAGTGCAGTCCATCCAATAGTTTTCAACATTGCCATCTGTCAAGCCGTGTTTCGATCAAGGCTAGGTAATGATTTAACTGACAAATAGAGAGGGAGAAGCACAAGTTAGAGAGAGGTGACGTACTGAAAGAATAGCTACTGTATTAATATATTTATGTACCTCCACAACAGCCTGAATCCTCCAGGGTACACGTTTCATTCTCAGGACAAATAACATTATCCAAAAGATAATCCCTCTACAGTGTTAAGATTATGCTGTGAATGAGCTGTCGAGCGTGTCCATCTGTATAAAATGTTCAGGGGGCTCATCTGTCCGCCGTGGATTGTTATTGATTTGTGATTTTATGATATTGAGCTATGACAATTGGATGAACTTGACTGTTTGGTTAGCATTCAGTGTCTGTAAAGGCCTGAACATATGATTCACATATGTAATTCATCAAAACCGTTTCTTTTTATTTGGGGTTTTCGTCTCATATGTCAGCTGTACCTGTTTTGATTTAGAACACAGACTTCCAGCTGCAGGGAACATTTTTCTTTTTTGCAATAACCCGCTCTGCTCCAACTAACCTGCAGCTGGTTGATGTAAAACTGCATTGCTATTGTTGTACCAGCTTAGGAAAGTCATGATTTATACACAGAGATTTCTCTTGCACTGAGAAATTAAATCCTAATCGACATTGGCAAGTGCTTGCATGCTTTCATGTGCAAGTCCTGCACTGCCAGTGTGACTATTGTTTTATCTATATGTATGTAAAGAGGGAAATATATCAGTGGCCAGTGGCCAGTGGGTGTGATTTTGTAAAAGCATCGTCACTCTTAATAAAGTACTAGATTTTCTATGGTCTGCCCATAAATCTGAAAAATATATACTTCACATATGATGCATCATTATTATGTTTTTTTCTTGGGGATATCATTATATCATGATGCAACATAAGTAGGGTTGCAAAATTCCAGGAATTTTCAAAGTTGGAAACTTTCCATGGGAATTAATGGGAATTTATGGGAATTAATGGGAATTTATGGGAATAAAACAGAAATTTACAAATTGAAGGTTGGCCCTGAACAGGGAACTTAAATATAGTTGGGGAAAATATATTGTAGCATAATCTTGGCTAAAACAACCAGATTTAATGCAAGTACACTCCTCAATCACATACACACAGCACTGCTTACTGCAGGGCTATTGAGGCCACGCCCCCTGCATGCACTGTGCACTCCTCCATCACATGCACAGATGATCGCTTAAACCCTGGAGGCCACACTTTTGAGCCCAAAGCACAAGACTATTGAAGCCACACAGTTGAGCCTGCGGATTATATAAAGTCAAGCAAGTTTTTTTATAATATTATGGGGTAAATATATTTGAACTATAATGGTATTACTGTTTAACTTGCAAAAATTAAATAAAAATGTATTCATACAGTAGCTAGCTAGCTGGTAAGTTAGGTGCTAAATGTAAGCTATTTTTCATTTCATTGACCATTTAAGAGGCTAGCTTATTATAGCTACCTCAAATGTGATGCTGTTTCTTCTGACTCCTGCAAGACGGTTTTCTGTAACCATACAAGAATTTATACATCAATTGTAAAATATTTTGAAGACCATTCCAGTTGTTTAGCCAACTATATTTCTGTTCATGCCATTGCATTAGTGTTTTTACAAGCTTTTTTGTTATTTTATTCTACAGAAAAATGCCACGTTTGCCATCTGATGTGTGGAAGCATTTCACACAAGCAAATGTTGAAGGAAAGTCTTTGTATATGTGTAAATATTGTGGAAAGACATACGTGAAGAATGCTACAAAAATGCAGCAGCATATTACAAAGTGCCAAAAATTTCCTCAAGGCTCAAAACATTCAGCAGACAAGAGTTCCACTCAAGGGGAAAATGATTCTGCTGTATCAGAGTCAGATACCCTCTCATCAGCTCCTGGTCCCTCTGGTATCAGAGGATTCTTTGATTCGATGGATGAACGTAGCCAGAGAAATGCAGATGAGTGTTTTGCTCGTGCAGTCTATGCAACTGGCTCACCCCTGATGCTGCCATCCAGTGTGTACTGGAAGAGATTTTTGAATATTCTCCGGCCAGCATACACCCCCCCAACCAGGCATGCGCTATCTACTCATTTGCTGGATGATGAGTTCAACAGAGTGCACATTGTCACCACCCCTCAACCTGTATTCTACAAGAGCACAGACACAAAGGACAACAGACACACAGGCCCCTACATGGCTGATGAGCTGAAAGCAGTCATCAATGACCTTGGACCAGAGAAGGTTGCCTGGGCACACGTGGAGGAGACCTACCCTCATATAACAACCATTGGCTGTGCTGCCCATACTCTTAATCTTCCACTGAAAGACATCATTGCACTGAAGACAATGGACACACTACACAAGAGAGCTAAGCAAGTTGTGAAGTATGTGAAGGGCAAACACGTAGCTTCAGCAACCTACCTCTCAAAGCAAAAGGAAAAAAACAAGAGTACCACACTGAAGCTCCCCAGCATCACACGATGGTGTGGCGTTGTCATCATGTATGACAGTCTACTGGAGGGAAAGGAGTCTCTGCAAGAGATGGCCATATCCCAGACTGCAGGCATTGAAAGTGACATCAAGAGAATCCTGTTAGATGATGTGTTCTGGGAAAGAGGGACTAGCAGCCTGAGAATCCTCAAACCAATTGCAGCAGCAATTGCCAAGATAGAGGGTGATGATGCCATCTTATCAGATGTCCACTGTCTCTTTGCCGACCTCAAAGAAGAAATCCAGACGGTCCTGCCCACTTCCCTACTACTCAAAGCAGAGGAAACTGCTGTGGTCAAGTCATTGGAGAAGCGCCGGGAGTTCTGCATGAAGCCAGTGCATGCAGCAGCGTACATGCTGGACCCAAAATATGACAGGGGCATACTCTCTGGAGAAGAGATTAACGGTGCTTATGCTGTCATTACAGCCATGTCTGGCCACCTGGGCCTTGATAAAGGCAAAGTTCTGGGCAGTTTGGCGAAGTTTGGCGATATTTCCAAAATTCCCCAGCTTAACTTCCCATGGAAAGTTTCCGGAAAGTTTCCGGAAATTTACCGGAAATTTTCCGCCCCTTTGCAACCCTAAACATAAGTGTTGATGTATTTTTCCAGCTGTTCTGATTGTTGCCTTTACCGTATTCAGTCATGAAACCCTCACTACTGATGATTATTTATCAAAACTATCATGGTGTGTTAATTTTTTGTCATAGTACTAATAGAATATTGATGCAGTATCCATATCAAGGTCTGTGGTCAAAAATGAGAAAACGATCAGCTATATCTGTCGAGAATCCACCCCAATGTCATCTGCTATTGGCTCTAGTCCCCTCATTTTTGTTTAGTGGAGGTGTTTTCATTTTGAATCATAGAAATAAAATTATTTTCCATATATTTCCTGTCATGCCAACAGTCATTTCTGGCTCTTCTCGTCCCTTAAGGTGTCCTCTGTGCCTCAGGAGAGTCGCACTCTCAAGTCAACTGTTCCAGAGGGAGCGGAGTTCCAGGCTGAGTGTCTGCTGGTCAGACAGGTGAGATCTGTGTCTCTTTGAGTCTGTGTGTACAGGACTCAACTGAAGCCACTGTGGAGGTGTCAGTTAGCGTTGGTTAGGTTTTTCAGTTGAGGCTTTTCTTAATATAGAACATCCTGATACTGGTGAAGTGCTTTCACCTTGTCTTATGTGTGGGTGTTTGTGTTAAGATAAGACTCGTTTCAGATAGGCCAGCCATAATCTCAAGTGCTCAGAGGAGAAATTATTACTGAGAAGATTGAAACTCCCCAGACAGTACTGTCACAGCACAATGGAGACTAAAGTGAGCTTCTCTTGCTGCATATGTGTGAGGTTGTTACTGGAGCTGATAATATTTTTTACCATGTTTCTAATTTTTCATATTGTTAAAAGATTACAAATAGATGCAAGCAAACACATGGTGTGAAACTGCGTTCCAGTCTTTGCCACACATGTAATAGTACATGCTTTCTTAGTGCATTTTTTTTTTAATCTCCTGAGAGAGACAAATATTAATATATCTGTATTCTGTTTTGAGGACGCTCTCAACTCAGATCCTTTGTATGATTTACATAATCTAATGATGAGTCATTAGTCTCCCGGCCAGCACATCAGCAGCCAGGCCTCAGGAGAGCTGAGGTCTTCATTGTCCACCGCTTTTCCAGCGGCCCTCCCGGCTCCATTTGCCCAGAGGACATCATTTTGGTTCAACTCAAATCTCCGTTCTCTCCTGCAGGCCTGTAAGTATTACAACTCTGAGCTGAACGTGGTCCTGTTCAAGTATGATGACTACGCTGGAGACTACCGCCTGCTGCCCAGGTAATACACTTTGAATCCTGCTGCCTGCTGTGTCTGCTGCAAGGGATTTAATTTAAAGGGATGATCATTTTCAGAGACAAACCTACTTGCAGAGCTTTGCATGAGAGGACTGATGGCAAATGACCGTCTGTCTATATGAAGCTACAGCCTGGCGGTCGTCACCTTGGCTTAGCATTAAGATACGAGGTGGGGGGAATGGCTACTGTCAGATAGAGAGGCTTTCTGCAGGCTTGTCTTCATCATGAGGTTGGGAGGCAACCCGTGGAAGGGTGTAACTACACCCTGTCAAAAAGTACTCTTTCAAGTAGCTCCCACAAGTGTATAAACCATAACTTGTGATTTATACACTTTGATTTTTGTAAAAAATAAACAAGCGTCATTTAATGTTCCACTTGGTGAGCTTCAGATATGCTTGCAGTTGGATCGTTTTGGATTAGTTACCTTGAAGGCAGAAGTGGTCTCTTTTGTTGTGTTCAAGCACAGTTTGCATAATGGCTGTCTTGCATATCTAGCATACATGTTGTGAATCGGCAGTGCATATCCTCAGAGATCAAAGCCACATGTCTGCAAGGTGCAATACGCATCATGAACAGTAGAGGCAGAAAATGAAGAGGTCATTAGGTACAGAACATGGCAGAAGTTCTGAAAACGGAAAAAAACAAGTGTGAAATTCCACATCTCTCTGAGGTGTGTTTGGCAATGCGCAATGGACCGGCAAGGACTGAGCTCGTTGCATGTCCATCCATTTATGCAGTATTGTTGGCAGGCTAAGCAGGGTATTCCAGACATTTACTCTCCCAGCAACACTTTCCAGCTCCGCCTGGGGGATCCCGGGTTGTTCCAGGTCAGATGGGGCATATAATCCTTCCAGTGGGTTCTGGGTCTGCCACAGGGTCTCTTCCCGGTTTGGTGTGCCTGGAAGACCTCCAGTAGCAGACGTCCTGGCAGTATCCTAAACAAATGTCCAAACCACCTCAGTTGGCTCCTTTTGACACGATGGGGCGATTTAATTTATTGTTGATTTGACAGGCACGGTGCCTATTGATAACATTTCTGAAACATTTTCTGTAATGTAGCCAGATAGATTTTCATCTGTAGTCACGAACATTACATTAAAGCATAAAAGATTTAATCAGCAACAACAGAGGTGGACCGAACAAAGGCTGCGCAACATCGAAACGGGAAAGTTGAGAGTGCTGGAGCGTAGATTGACTGTTAAATGGATGGCTTTGCCCTCAAGCTCAGCTCCATTTTCACCATAACGATCCGGTGCAACGGCCGCATTACACCTGAGGCCGCATCAAACCATGGCATGTGGGGTCCACTAATCTTTAGACACTGAGCTAGTGGGGCACCATGATCTTAGTTTTAAACATATCCTGGGCTCTTTAGGTGTCGCCATATTCCTTCTTTATTTCATGCATACGGTCTGAGCTCTGTGGTGTGCCCCCTACTGGTATCCTTCAGTAACATGCACCGTACATAGACAAGTATGTATGTATGACTGTATGTGAAGACTTATCGTCAAAATACAGCTGATGGTTTATGTGGGGTTGATAAGCAATTACATCTCCAGCCTTAGACAGAAGCAGACTAGGTGTCTCCTCATCTTCTATTCTAATGCTAAGCTAAGCTAACTACCTCCTGGCTGTAGCTTTATTTTAAGACATAGCCATGAAAGTGGATGATCTTCATGACTTACTCTTGGAAAAAATACAGATAAAAAGTTCATTCCCATAAATATTTTTTTTCCTATTGGGTTTTTATTCATCTTAACACATTTTTAGTCTGCATGACCGAGTTGATTTGATTATTGTGTCCTGAATTTTTTGTGCTCCTATGGTGTGGTGGTGTGGACATTTCAAGAACATGTATTCAGATTTGTTTGGCCTCCTGATTTGATTCAAGATGTGTTTGAGTTTTTACCTTATAAACATCTAGAACTAGAAGTTTACACCGACATCAACAAAAACCACAGTTTGTTCCACTGAGGTGGGAACAGGAACAAGATGGTGGTCAGCGTTGACTGAGAAAGAACTAAGAGCGTAAGACTGAGGATGGTCCCCCTCCAACGACTGTTGACTTTCTGTGCCCTTTTTAAAAATGTCTGTCAATCGTTTGTTTAAATCGGGCTGTCAGTCAGTTGCGTCAGTCCCAGTGAGGCTGAGCCAGAACAGCCCTGCAGTTACTGCTCTGAGCCACAGGAATGTCCTCCTCTGTCCCAGGGGTTACCACTGTATTCTTTCAGTCAGTTCACATAACCTCTGTGCTGACAACCGGGCCCAAGTATAAAGTAACAGCATAAGCAACATTTTGAGCACAGTCCTACCGACTTACAGTATGTTGTCTCTTTTTGGCCATAAATCATAGACATGACTCTAATGTTGTTTGTTTCAAAGTTAGGGCTAATAATCGAACTAGCCATAAACTTTAAGGGACAATGGGATTCTAACAGCTATTGTGTGTGTGTGTGTGTTTGGTTGTCACCCCTGTGATTAAGAAGAGTAACCTTTATCTGCGCAGTCTAACATTAGCATTCCTCTGTCAGTGGCCTGTCTGCAATCACCACAATTCTTAAACACAGTCTACTTATGAGACTTTTTTCTTGCAGCTTTTTTTTTTTTTTTTCATGATTGCTAGCTGAGGGCGGGTCCAGTCCAATCTTTCACAGACAGTAGTCTGGCTGTCTGCAGCTCACAGCACATGCACAAAGGCATTTTATCCCGTCGCTCACACACGATGATTGGTGAGCCTGTGAAATCAGTGGTGCAGCATCGAGCTGGGGCCACCTATTGTCGACTCCTGCCAGAGAACGATGGAGCTGAGTCAGCCACACACAGTCTTTTTTTTCACCACTCAGATGGAGCAGATATATTAACTTCCAGAAGTCGTCTTCTCTTGCCCTCAGTATGTTTCATTATTCCACGTGTTTATTCTCTTCTTTCCACATCTCTGTGTAGGAAACTGTACAGGGCAGAGAAGTTGCCCTCCCACTCTTTTGAGATTGACTATGAGGACATGGACAAGGATGAGGTCAGTAATGGCCATTGTCTTGACAAATGCTTTTAGAATGAATGCATTACATTCTGGATAGGTCCTGAGTCCCATGTTTAAATTAGTTTATCGCAGCCTCAAAAGCTGTTAAAATATACTCTGCAAGGGCTGTTAGCTCATTACAGGTCAGGGGGAAAATGTTTACAAACATAATTCGACCCACAAATGGCTGTCCAAAGAACGAGTCTCTGAAAGTCTCCTTTTCACTATTGATCATCCGTCCATCTCTCTGTCAGAGAGATGAACGGAAAGCTTGTGCATTAATGGCCGAATGTCATTGTGTTTCACAGGATACCACCTCCCTGTCCTCGTCCAAAGGAGGAGGGGGAGGCGGCGGCGGTGGTGGGGGAGGAGGGGGAGGGATCGGCGTGTTTCGGTCAGGCTGGCTCTACAAAGGAAACTTTAACAGCACTGTCAACAATAGCATCACTGTGCGGGTGAGGAAATATCTGATGTGCACGCGCACACACACATATGCGCACAAACACTCTTTTTTCATCTCAGCTTCATCCTTAATCTCGGTCAATATATGTGCACCCTATTCTACCTGTACAGTCGTTCAAGAGGAGATACTTTCAGCTCACCCAGTTGCCAGATAACTCCTACATCATGAACTTCTACAAGGATGAAAAAATCTCCAAGGAACCTAAAGGATGCATCTTCCTTGACTCGTGCACTGGTGTGGTACAGGTGTGTATGAAAGCATTAGTATCACTTTACAATAATTATTTACTTTACAATCATTAATTAACATTAGTTATGATTATTATAGGCATGTAGTAACAGTTAAGTAATGTGCCAGCTGACCATTTACTATTGATCTTCACGTAAACTAAGATAGTAATTCATACATAATTCAATACTTTAAAATCATACTATTAAGTGTCATTTGATAGAAACATGTTTTCAACTTTACAGTAAGGGGCACAAAAACCATTGATAAATGTTATTTTGTGTTAATAAATGACTTATTGCAGTCATTCTTACTCTAATGCATTGTGCATTAATGAAATATCACTTGAGGGGTGTGTTTTCAACTTAACAATAAGGTAATAATAATAATAATAGTTGTTAATTCATGTTGAGAAATAGTTTATCAGGGTTAGGTTTAGGTGGTCATCTGTGTTCAAATGCTACTCATTATATAATGTAACTGTTGTTTTTGTTAATTACTGTGTTAACTAATGTTAATGAATAGTTTAAAACCATCATTGACCACAAGTCACGAGTGTCCCTCATGTTGAATCGAAGGAAATACTACATCAAGTAGACAGTAGACAACGATGCCACCAAATTGTCATCAAGAGAAAGACAATTTGTGGCCCTGGCGTACTTAATGTCGCCCCCCCCCCCCCCCCAAAATATAGACTCTAATGGATATAGAGACTTGTACATTCTGAGTGATATAGGGAAGCATTTCCATTCCGTCCAAAATTACTAGACACCACCACAAAAACAAGATTGTGCTAGATGGAAAAGGCAGCAAAAGATTTAACAATTAAGACCTTCGTCCGAACATCCCTCCATAAACAAAAAATCACTGACCTTAAAGTCAGCAAGTGTCATGAAATCTAACTTGTGTATGACAAAATGACAGTGCCTGCCCAGGTCAGCTTACGGTTGTGTTGTGTCAAACAGAATTTCCAAGCCCTTTTTTTAACATAAACATATTATGCATGTAATATTTGTGTCTCTGAATGTAGTTTAAAACAAATTTATGTAGTTTATCTTGAACCAATTGCCGGATGTTTGAGACAATTATGGAAATGTGTGTAGCTGTAAACCCCGTCCCCCTTTTTTTTGTTTCATTTCGTTTTTGTTTTTATTTGATTTGATTTAATTTCCCTTTGAGAACACTGTGAATCAAAACTATAAGGCTTTTTGATATTTTGGATATTTAAGAGCTTATTTATCCTCTTCACATCCATAAATGTTTTCTATGCTAGATTAAGTTTATGATTTATGACTTGAGTTTATGAATTCCAAAAACCGCATGTGTCAGAAGGATTGAGATTTTCCATAAACCAACCAAGCTCTGGCTTTGTGGTGTAACCACCCTGTGCTGTCTTTTCCCCCTGTTCATCCTACTGCAGAATAACCGTTTGAGGAAGCATGCTTTTGAGCTGAAGATGAATGAGGTGACCTACTTCGTGCTGGCCGCGGAGAGCGAGCAGGACATGGAGGAGTGGATCAGCACGTTGACCCGCATCTTACAGATCAGTCCCCACGACGGCCCAGCTCCCGACCGCAAGAGTGTGGACCTCACCGACCATAGACAGGGTGAGGCTGGATCCGTTCATGTATTTGTTCGATACGTAACCTCAATGGAAGCACAAATGGTAATTTAGAGGAGAGAAATGAAGATATTTCCAACAAACATGTATAAATCACGGTGCCCTTAAGAGAGTGATGAATTGTTTTTGTTTTTTGGTGGAGTTCAGTTCATAACATCATTACCAGGAAATAAACCTGGCCGACTTGACCTGAACTCGTTGTTGCGTAAAATACATCATAACTTGTTATTAAAATAAAACTTAAGGTGCGAGCAAAAGTTCCATATCATGTGCCAGCACCTTGGGAGTGTGGGCATAGCTTGTAACATAACACACCGTGATGAAGCCCTGAGACTTGGCCCAACGCAAAGCGGAGGAATGATGTAATAGCTTCAGCTGCCGTGGCTCTGTGGTCTTCTAGCTTGCCCCTAAATCAGGTTGCAAGCATGTGGTGACCTGCCGTTAATGAGCCATTTTGTTCTGCGTAGCCTCTGGCAAGAATGGCTCTAGGTGCATTACGATTTAATGCCTGAAGCTTGCCTGCCTTATAATACATAAATACCAGGAATGGAGTCATATTTTATTCTGAGGTGGCCACAACCTACAGTAAAAGGGCCTGCTTTGATAAACCTTCCCATCCACTCAGTGTGAGCAGTCAGTCGCTCCTAAGCAGGTCGCACTCTCACTGTGTTTGGTTTGTCTCTCCAGATGTGTTTGACCTGTCACTGAGTGACAGCTGTTTGCAGGAGAACGAAGATACCACGGCAGAGGATGGCATCAATCCAGAGCTCGCAAAGGTTGGCTAAGCTGACGCCTCTTCATTTCCAGCAGATAATACCCCTTTGCTGCTACTCCACTGCAGTTAACGTCACCATAATTCAGTCGATGCATATAGAACGGACCAGTCAAAGTCTATTTAAAGGCCCTCTTTGGTACCACTAGTGGTGCTGTGGGGAAAACATGCACATTCCTGGCAGTGTTTTTATGCTTCCATTGATTTAGTGACAATTAATGTGCTGATCTGGTTGCTGGGTCCCAGAGATTCAAAACCTTGCTTTGTGAATGTAATTTTAAGATACATGCATTTCAGTGAAAAACACTGTACACAAAGATTCCACAAGGTTTTGGAGCACACCTCTTGTTGATTTGGGCATTTCATAATTGATAACAAGCATTTTTTTGTTTGCATGCAGTTTGACCTTGCCTTTCTGTCTGTTTTGCCGACTCGCAGTATATCGCAGAGACCGATGAAACAATCCGCTCTGCCAGGAGAGAAGAGAGGCTGAATCTGTTCTCGCTGGACCCTGATACTCCTGTAAGTATGACGAATGCTCGTTCACATCTGTTCATTCTTAGGTAAATAAACTGAAGATGAGTCTCTGATTTACAAAATGCCCTTCTCCTCACCACAGGTTCTGAGGAGCCCACGGGTCGAGCATCCCCCGGTTGAGAACGCTTCTGTGCGTCCGTTTGAGGAGAAACTGGGAAGGAGGTTTATGGTAACATGCAAATCACTCAACCTCACGCTGCAGGGCTGCATCAATGAGAGTGAAACTGGACCAGTCACTAATGTAAGGACTATAAACAAATGTTCTTCATTTAGTTAAGCTACAGAGCTTGTAACCTGTCTTAGGTCTGTAGTGCTTTTATAGTTACATGCTGTATATAAAGACAAGACTGAGCTAAATCTGCTCCACCAGATTGAACCGTTCTTCGTGTCACTGACTCTTCTGGACGTACGAGAAGGGAGAAAGGTGTCGGCAGACTTCCATGTAGACCTCAACCATGAGGCAGTGCGTCAGATGCTCGGCGGCTCCAGTAATGGGACGGCCGGTCCAGGGACTGGAGTTAGGGGTCAGGAGAATGGCCTGTGCTCTCCTGCTGAGAGGAAGCAGGGAGACTGTTGCCTCAGCCCAGACATGGATCACTGGTTGCGTTTCCCCAAACAGGTGCGATGACGTTACTCCTCCAGTGTGTTTTATAGGTGTCGATCCGTCTATCCTGTACTCGACAGTAACCTGTAGATCCTAAAACCTTTCCATGCTCTCCATGCAGGCCATCTTCTCGGTGACCAACCCCCATACGGATATAGTGATGGTGGCAAGATTGGAAAAAGTGCTGATGGGAAATATTGCTTGTGGGACAGAACCTTACATCAAAAATACTGACTCAAGCAAGGTGAGCAAGTTTCATTTCATTTGGTCAATCTCACTCCAGTGGCTTGACATCTTAAGCAACAACATAGAACATAAAACTGTTTATATTGTCTTTTCTCTCACAGCAAGTGTGGTTAAAACTCTGCTGTTAGGGTATCTATTGCAAGGGAAATGCCTTAATCTGCTCAGTCTAATGCACGGCATTTACAAAATGGTTTTCCGGTAAGGCCAGAGTTTATCTTCCTCACTGAATCTTAGTCCCGTCGGATGGTGTAGAAATGAACTTTTTCCGAAAACCTCTCCAACATTTTCCCTGGCTGCCCTGTCCATGCAGTCCTTGTTTAAAAGGCTGAGTGAATCAGCAGACACTCGACCTGCTGCCAACATCTGATTTAGCCTGTCGCTCCGCCTCAGTCAGTGGTGCTGTAGGGCTAATCACATCCCACCATGTTCAAAAATATCAGCTGCGGTGGCTGTCCTGCTAACACGTGCTCCTGTCCCTCTGCTTTGGTCTTGCAAAGATCGTTCAGAAGATTTTGAAATCCAACAAGCAGTTCTGCAGCAAACTGGGAAAGTACCGCATGCCGTTTGCCTGGACTGTCAGGTCAGTACCCCGGTTGTGGGCTCAGTTGGCCAAATATTGTACAATGTACCTTGCTTCAGTGGATATAACTTCCTTCTGTCTGTTTCAGGTCGGTCTTTAAGGACAACCATGGGGCACTGGACAGAGAGTCTCGTT